>LNAC01000564.1:306817-397117 GCA_002007465.1 Ailurus styani | reverse complement strand
GTGGGGGGTAGGGAGGGAAAAATAATGAAACAAGATGGGATGGGGAAGGAGACAAACCATAAGAGACTCCTAATCTCACAAAACAAACTGAGGGTTACTGGGGGGGTGGGAGGGTAGGGATAGGGTGGATGGGTTGTGGACATTGGGGAGGGTTTGTGCTATGGTGAATGCTGTGAAAGGTGTAAGCCCAATGATTCACAGACCTGTACCCCTGGGCAAATAATAATAATAATTAATAAATTTAAAACAAACAAACAAAAAAAAACAGAGTAACGTTGATTTCTGAAGACTATGAGATTTTCTCCCCGGTACTTCACTGAGGCCCTCCTTGGGAATCCTGGCAGGCTCTGCGACAGCTTTGACCAACTGAATATGGTGAAGGGATGGTCCAGGTTCATGGCTATAAGGGACACAAGGTCCCACTTCTGTCTTCTTGAATGCTCACTCTGGGGGAAGCCAGCTACTTTGTTTTTGTTTTGTTTTTTAAGATTTTTATTTATTTTTGAGAGAGGGAACACAAGCAGGGGGAGGGACAGAGGGAGAAGCAGGCTCCCTGCTGAGCCAGACACAGGGCTCAATCCCAAGACCCTGAGATCATGACCTGAGCCCAAAGCAAACACTCAACCGACTGAGCCACCCAGGCACCCTAGGAAGCCAGCTGTTACGTGAAATGTCTGAGTATCCTGAGAAGAAACCCAAGCTAGCTATAGGGGAAGCCATTTGGAGAGAGAGAGACCTGACCAATTCCAGGTGCTCTAGCTACCCCAGTCTAAGGCCAGGCATGTAAGTGAAGGCAAACCAAACCTTGGGCATTATCTAACTGCAGCCACTTGAGGGACCCCAAGAACAGCCACCCAGCTGAGACCATGTCTTCAGACCACGGAGATAATAAACAGTGCTTCGAATTACCCAAATTGGGGGAGGGGGAATTGTTACAGGGCAATAAGTAGCGAAGAAGGTATTCCCTACTATTATCATCATTTTGTAGGGGGAGATGGAGAATAAAAGGGGTTCTCCAGTAAAATCAAGCCAAGATGCAGCCAGCCCAGATGTAAGCCCCTGTTGTCTGACTCCAGTCATCCTGGTTTGGAGAGAGATTTAAAAGGTAGAAGTGGCCAACAGTATCAAGGGAGTGCAGGTTCTGGGAACGTTGGCCTGAGCAGGTCTGGGGAAGGGACACGGGTAGATGGAGGACTGCATGGTTGGAGGCATGAGCAGAAATTAAGATGTGCGAAAACCAGCAAAGATAATGCCTTCAAGATGCTTGGCTATGAAAGGAAAGAGAGATGCAGGCTTATATCTAGAAGGAGTATCCAGTATAGGAAGTTATATTTTATTTGGTGTTTTTATCATGGAACATTTCAAATATTCATAAAGCAGAAAGAATAATATAATGAAGCACCAGGTACCCATTACCAGCTACACTAATCATCAAATGGCCCCTTCTTCTTTCTTTCTTTTTTTTTTTTAGATTTACATATTTTAGAGAGAGAGATTGAGAGCACATGCATGCACAAGTGAGCACTGAAGGGAGGGGCAGAGGGCGAGGAAAAGAGAGTCTTAAGCAGACTTGGAGCAGAGCATGGAGCCCAACACAGGTCTAGATCTCACAACCCTGAGATCATGACCTGAGCTAAAACCAGGAGTCAGATGCTTAACCCACTGCACTACCCAGGGCCTTCTTTTTTTTCATTTCTTTTCTTTTCTTTCCTTTCCTTTCCTTTCCTTTCTTTTCTTTTCTTTTCTTTTCTTTTCTTTTCTTTTCTTTTCTTTTCTTTTCTTTTCTTTTCTTTCTTTCTTTCTTTCTTTCTTTCTTTCTTTCTTTCTTTCTTTCTTTCTTCTTTCTATCTTTCTTTCAGATTTATTTTTTTAAAGTAATCTCTACACCAAACATGGAGCTTGAACTCATAATCCTGAGATTAAGAGTCACATGCTCCACTGACTGAGCCAGCCAGGTGCCCACCCTCTTCCTTCATTTATGCCCACTACTGAGATGACTTGGAAATACATCCCAGATATATCATTTCAACTGTTAATATTTCAGTATGTATTCCTAAACTATAAGAACACCTAACAGCGGTGCCTGGGTGGCTCTGTCGGTTAAGTGTCTGCCTTCAGCTCAGGTCATGATCCCAGAGTCCCGGGATCAAGCCCCACATCAGGTTCTCTGTTCATCGGAGAGCCTGCTTCTCCCTCTCCCTCTGCCTGCTGCTCTGCCTTCTTGTGCTCTCTCTCTTTCTCATTCTCTTTCTCTCTCTGTCAAATAATAAATAAAATCTTTAAAAAAAAAACCTAACTAACATTACCATGATATCATTATTGTTGATGTGTCTTTCCATCTCTTTTTCTCTCCATGCAATTAATTTATTGAAGAAAGCAAGTTGTTTACTTGGTAGAATTTTCCACATTCTAGATTTTACTGATTCTATCTTCTCAGTGCTAACATGTTCTGTAGATTGGTTGTTGGATCTAGAAGCTTGATCAGACTCCAGGTTGATTTTTTTCCCAAGGACATGTCAGGTGCTTTAAGTTCTTCCAGCAAGAGACACAAAATAATCCTGTCCTTTTCTGTGCTTTTAGCAGCCATTAATGAGCGTTGCTTATATGAGCTTTATTTCATTAGTGACTTAAAGATTGTTGATGCTCTAATTCTATCACTCTTTTCTTTATTAGCTGGAGTGTTGTATAAAGAGAAACTTCCCCTTGTCAACAATTGATCTCTGAAATGAAGTTTATAGAAAAGCTAAGATAAATGTTCTATTCTGTTAGGGTCCTTTTTACATTTTTACATTTGAGGACACATCTGAGAGTCCTTTAAGCTTCATGGCTTTTCTTGTCCAGGGTCCTGCAGCAGACATTCCACAATCCTGCATTATGGTCACTCCATCCCCAATATCCCTGATGCTTTGGTCCTCTCTCCCTCGGTCCTACCTTTCTGGAAAAAGTTCACCCTAAACAGCCTTTATCACCCACCTTCTCCTGTTGCTGAGCTGGTGAATGTTGCTGGAGAAAAATCACAAACCAGGCCTGCAGTTTTCACAAATCTCAAGCACCCTCCACGCAGCTCCACAGCGCAACATCTCTCTGAGAATGTACCGTTGACCCTTAAGATGTGACTAGTGAGTCTGAGGAACTACATTTCTATTTTTTGTTTAATTCTAATTAACTTAATTATCCAATTTGTCGTGTGACTGGCAGCTACTCTGTTGGACAGTGCAGATTATACAACAGTACCTGATTACAGAAAGTTCTATTAGGCCAGTCTAGGAAAGTTGACATCCTGGCCCCCAAGATGACCAGTTCATATCTCTCTCTTTGCCTCGAATCTCCTCCAACAGTCACCGTACTCTCCCTTCTGTCTTCCTTGAGAATATAGAGTACAGAAGTTTGCAGATAAAGCCTTCGTTCTTTGTCAACACTACAAGCAAGCTTGCTCAATCTCCCACTGCTAATCTTCAAAATCTATGCACACTTGCTGCCTTGGGGTAAATGCCAAAGTTCCCACGATGCTCCAAATCCAGCCCCCTTTTGAGTTGCCAAGGACTGTCCCTTCATCTATCCCCTCCTGTTCTGCACCATACATCTCTCCCACTCTATTGGTTTGCTCCCACCAGCAAGCAAACATGCTGTTTTCTTCAATCTTTAGAAGTCCTCCTTTCTCCCCACTTGCCCCCTGTTCTCTCATGCCCAGTCATACCCAAGCATCGTTCATTCTGACAGTAATTCTCAAAGTGTCCTCAGGCTACCGGCATCAACATCACCCTGGAATTTGTTAGCAATGCAGATTCCAAGGCACCATTCTAGACCTCCTGACTCAGAAACTCTGGGCCCAGACGTGTTGGTTTTATAAGTCCTGCAGGTGTCTGCTTGATTTCAAGAACCATAACCCATGTTCTACAATAAGTGCCCACACTTTTTCACTTTGTGTTCACTCTTCCTCATGTGGAACCCCCTCCAGCCTGGCTTCTGTTCTCAGCTCTTCCTCAGGGAAAGTTCCTGCCCCTTTTCATCCTCCCTGCTCTTCCCCAAGGAAATCTCGCCCACTTCGTTTTTTTTTTTTTTAAAGATTTTATTTATTTATTTAAGAAAGAGATCACAAGTAGGCAGAGAGGCAGGCAGAGAGAGAGAAGGAAGCAGGCTCCCTGCTAAGCAGAAAGCCCGATGCGGGGCTTGATCCCAGGACCCTGAGATCATGACCTGAGCCGAAGGCAGAGGCTTAACCCACTGAGCCACCCAGGTGCCCCCTCGCCCACTCCTTAATGTTACATCCCATGACTTTCGAAGTCGTAAAAGCACTCTCTGGCTTCCTTAGAGCTCCACATTTCCCCAGATCCAGTTGTGTATTTGCTGACTCCATCTGAACATCTCCTTCCCCATGTCCCTACCCCAGGCTGCCCCATCATGGTAAATGGCATTTGTTCAGCAGCCTCAGCCAGAAACCTCCAAGTCATCCTTTTTTTTTTTTAAAGATTTTATTTATTTATTTGACACAGAGAGAGAGATCAGATCACAAGTAGGCAGAGAGGCAGGCAGAGAGAGAGGGAGAAGCAGGCTCCCCACTGAGCAGGGAGCCCGATGCGGGCCTCGATCCTAGGACCCTGAAATCATGACCTGAGCCGAAGGCAGAGGCTTTAACCCACTGAGCCACCCAGGCACCCCCAAGTCATCCTTGATTCTTCCTTTCCTTCACCACCCCGCACATCCTTATTTGCTCTGTGCTGTGTCACACACCGACAAATTCTGAGGAAGAGGACATGGGCCTCTTGGAGGTGGGGTGGGGTATTATCCTGCCTTTTGCACCATTTTCTAGGAGGTGAGGCATCCCTCTCCACTCCTCAGGTGTGACTTCCTTCCAAAGGGACAGTATAGAAAAGAATAACTTTATAGTGGAGAAACCTGACACTTTCTCAACCAGGTGGTTAAGATCAACATCAATGGTAATAAGTCGTGCAGGTAATATGCGCTGCTGATAAGATGTGGTAAGAATGGCACTTTACCTCCATTGTCTTTCCCCCCCAAACCCATAACCCCAGTCTAATCATGAGGTCAAGTCCAATGAGGAACAGTTTACAAAATACCTGTTTGTACCCCTCAAAACTGACAATGTCATCAAAAACAAGGAAAGACTGAGAAACTGTCATAGTCAAGAGGAGCTTAAGGAGGGGATACCTGGGTGACTCAGTTGGTTAAACATCTGCCTACAGCCCAGGTGATGAACTCAGGGTTCTGGGATCGAGGCCCAAGTCAGGCTCCCTGCTCAGTGGGGAGTCAGCTTCTCCCTCTGCACTGCCTCCCCCCCAGCTCATGCTCTCTCTCTCTCTCTCATGCTTTCTCTCTTTCAAATAAATGAATAAAATATTTGAAAAAAAAAGAAGAGGAGCTTAAGGAGACATAATGACTAGAGGTAATGTGGTATCCTGCATAGACCCTGACACAGAAAAAAGGGCATGAAGTAAAAACTAAGGAGACCAAATAAAGCATGACTTTCAGTTAATAATATTGATTAATTATAACAAATGTACCACACATTTAAGATGGTAATAATAAGGAAAATGGGTGTGGGGTGTATTGGAAGTTTCTGTACTATCTCTATAATGTAATTTTAACCAAAAATTGCTCTAAAAAACAAGGATTATTTTGGGGCCCCCTGGGTGGCTCGGTCAGAGCCTCTGGCTCTTGATTTTGGTTCAGGTCATGATCTCAGGGTGTGAGATTGAGGCCCATGACAGGTACTGAGCTCAGCAGGGAGCCCGCTTCAGATTCTCTCCCTCTGGCCTTTCCGGGCTGTGTGCACATGTGCTCGCTCACTCTCTCTCTAAAATAAATGAATAAATCTTTAAAAATAAATAAATAAAGATTATTTTTTGAAAATAAGAATGAAAATTTAAGCCCCCATCTCTTAGAAATGACATAGAGCTAAACAATTTACCAGTGAGATCCTTTAAGTGTCCAAGTTATAAGGATCAACTAATTCCTAGGTCATACAAATTACCATGTTAAAAAGAAAGAAAGAAAGAAAAAAGACATTTTTCTAATGTCCCTCTGTTCCCAAAAAGATCAGAAGAGCCAGACACTATGAAGATCATGGTAAAATATTTTTATTATTTTTTTAAAGATTTATTTATTTATTTCACAGAGGGAGAGAGATCACAAGGAGGCAGAGAGGCAGGCAGAGAGAGAGAGGGGGGGAAGCAGGCTTCCCGCTGAGCAGGGAGCCCGATGCGGGCCTCGATCCCAGGACCCTGAGATCATGACCTGAGCCAAAGGCAGAGGCTTAACCCACTGAGACACCCAGGCGCCCAAAATATTTTTAAAGAATAAGAAAGAAAACCCCACCGTAGTTAAGAAATCAAGATAAAGAAGCGTTAAGTTCTTTTTAAAGTTACCAAAGGAACTAATGGAAGGATTTATTTTTATTTATTTTTTTAAAGATTTATTTGTTTATTTATTTGACAGAGAGAGAGATTACAAGTAGGCAGAGAGGCAGGCAGAGAGGAGGAAGCAGGGTCCCCGCTGAGCAGGCACCCCGACGAGGGACTTGATCCCAGGACCCTGAGATCATGACCTGAGCCAAAGGCAGAGGCTTAACCCACTGAGACACCCAGGCATTCCCAATCAAAGGATTTAAAAAGAAGATAATGAAAGGAGAAGGGGTCAAAGTAGGAAATGTAAAGATGCTCAGTTGTCACATTCACGTTGGGGAACCAGTAGTTGTCGTCTGTTTTGATACATGAACCAATTGAAGGGTTAGAATTGCAACCAAGATCTATGGGAGATTTCAGCATTCATCCACTCAGTTCCAGGAGTAGTTCTGAGTTCTGCTGGGATGTCCACACTTCCCAGTCCTGGTCCGTGTGCTTTAGGGGGAGAGGTGTCAAACTCAGCTCATCTGTTCCTGTCTGCTGAGTCAACTATGCCATTTTGAGAGCTTTAGCTTGTGGCCCAGAACACTGTGCCTGCCTGCAAACCTTCTCTTCCTTTGACAGGGCAGTACCTGTGAAATAAGGTCTGCTCTGGGTACTCCCTGATTTCTACGGTATGGGTTTGCTGTTCTCTTTCATTTGTCAGAACGAAGAACATGTCTTGCCCAGGGGATCCTGAAAAGGACCCAACACCCGCTGTGGGTAAGGATCCTTAGCATGGGATGGGGGAGGATGGAAGGGTATTCGTTGTCCTGGCATCCTGTGGCAGACACTGCTGGTATGTCACACATGTCCCCTTGGCATTCACCGCTACGCATTATGGCCGCTTGCTCGAACACCTCCCAATTTTCTTGCTTGAGGACTTTTTGCGGGGGCGGGGAGGGGGCGTGACGGGCACAAGAGCAAACTTAGCTGGTGTGCAGGACAAGCTGATGTTCGCAGAATTAATGCCCTAGAAGAAGCTCTATATCCATGATAGATGAGTTGGATAACTACTCCCATTTCCTTGCCCCTCTGTTGGGATAAGTTTGAGGCAGGCTCTACACTGTTTCCCAGAATTCCCCAGTGGACTCGGGCTTCAGCTGCCCACAGAAGAGACTTGCTTGATAGCACACCCTTTCTTTATTGGCTCTCTTCCCTTTCTTATCTTGCTTCCCTATTTCCCTGGAATCTAAACTACTTGCATCTGAATAATCAGCTCAGGGTTAGATTCTGGGGGAACCCATACTAGGATTCACAGTCCCACTCTCTCGGGAATAGCACCTGGGTTTTGATTTCCTTAACCCCCACCCTCACCCCCTCATCCTTTCTTTCTCTTTTTCTCCCTCAGTTTCCCTAGTGGCCCTACTCCAGCTCTAGCATAGAACAGATGGATCAGACCTAGCTAATCAGCAACAATCTTTCACTAGTCACAGAGGGTAGCATGTTACCCATTCAGAACCAATGAGATGAAATGAGACTTTCATGTCACTGACTTTGAGTCTGGGAGGATTCTGAAGTTCAATGTAATGTGTCAGTTTGACCGGGTTAGGGGTGCCCAGAGGGCTGGTAAAACATTATTTCTGGGTGTGGCTTCGAGGGGGTCTCTGGAAGAGATTACGATTTGAGTCAGGATTTGACTCTGGGCAGCGTCATCCAATCCACAGGACGGGGGGGGGGGGGGGNGCCTACCTTGGCTCGATGGCATTAGTACCTGCAAGCACAGGGACATGGTGGGGATAGTTCTCTGCTTACATAGCAAGGAAAAATGGTACAGGCTGTTCTCATCCCTGGGGCCAGGCACCCCCAGCCCAGGGGAACGGCCTAGGGGAAGGAGGGATGTCGGTATGTTCAGTAGGAGCTCTTCCCTCCCGACTCTGAACCCAGAATCAAACAAGCTACCTGCAGCTCCCAACGAATACCGTAATAAACGCAGCAGGATAAAAGATAGCAGATTTCTACTTTCCTTCCAGGAATATCTGTGTCCAAACAGACACATCAGGATTTACATGAAAGCAGTCTGTCCCCTGAAGGTGACTCCAGGGAAACCAAAAGTCTTTCCCCACTCCAAAAACATCCATCGACCGATGGGCCCACGCGGATATTGGGACACAATACTATTCCCCCAACCAAATATCATCCCACGCCGAAATGCAGATGCCCCTAGGACAAGTGGCTCTATTTGCTACTATCAGATTTTATTTATTTATTTTTAAAGATTTTATTTATTTACTTGACAGAAAGAGATCACAGGTAGGCAGAGAGGCAGGCAGAGGGAGAGAGGGAAGCAGGCTCCCCTCTGAGCAAAGAGCCAGATTCGGGGCTGGATCCCAGGACCCTGAGATTATGGCCTGAGTTGAAGGCAGAGGCTCAACCCACTGAGCCAGCCAGGCGCCCCGCTACTCTAAGATTTTAATATGTAAAGGAAATTTATTACAGAATTTCACAGATTTTTAAGACGGCATGTAAGAGGTAAGATGAGGAACCTGGAGGGAAGGGCTCTGCCCCAGATGATAAAGGATCAAGTCACGCCCCCTCATTTACAGAAGGCCTGGGACTGCTTGGGCATGACAAGGGTACGCTGAATCATCGCCATGGAGACTGTAGGACCTGTGGAACCTAAAATATTTACGATCTGGCCTTTCACAAAGTTTGCTGACCCTTCCAAGCCAGTGGTTCTCAAACTTGAGTGTGTGTCGGAATCCCCCAGAGGGTTTGCCGGCCAAGCACAGCAAGCCCCTTGCCAGAGAGTCTCTGAGTCATTCCATCTGGAGGAGGGCCCTCGAATTTGCATTCCTAATCAGCTCCCAGGGCTGCTGTTCTGCAGCTCACCTTGGAGAACCACCGCTCTAACTTGCTACCTCGTCGCTTGATATAATGCCATTTCTTCCAGAGCTCCATTCTACGGTTAACGGCTGTGGAGGCCCAGACTCCACAGCCATTTAGAGTGACTGCAGCCCACCAGGTACTTCCACAGCTGTGGTCCTGTGGCTCTTGGGTGAATGACGACAGCTGCACTAGGTAACACCTGGCTCAGCTGTGGTAACAAAGAGACCCTAAAATATAGAAGCTTCAATAAAAAAGAGGTCTGCTTCTACCATGTCAACATTCCAGTGCATCCAGGATAACATGGTGATTCTGAGTCCTGTGGTCATTCAGAGATCCACTCTCTTTCCCTTTCTAGGGAGATGGAGGACAGATCCCAGAGAAGGACCAGCAAGCTGCCCCAGAGCACTGCCCTACTCTCTAGGGACTTAAGAAAACAAAGGCTTAGTGCTCGCTCATGCTCCATGTCCAAGCACAGCACCCAGAGGCGTGATCCAGATTAATACTGTCTTCCCTTCCGGATCCGGGTTGAAGAAGTGCTCCATTTTTCCAATTTTGCATTTTTAAAAATAATTTTTTAAAGATTTTATTTATTATTTATTTGACAAAGAGACACACAGGGAGAGAGGGAACACAAGCAGGGGGAGTGAAAGAGGGAGAAGCAGGCTTCCTGCTGAGCAGGGAGCTGGATGCGGGGCTCTATCCCAGGACCCTGGGATCCCGACCTGAGCCGAAGGTGATTGCTTTATAATGACTGAGCCACCCAGGCACCCCTTAAAAATAATTTTTGTTATGATTTTATTTTTTAGCGATCTCACTGCCCCACATGGTTCTCAAACTCACAATCCTGAGGTCAAGAGTCGTGTGTTCCACCTACTGAGTCAGCCAGGCGACCCCCCAAATAATATTTTGAAACATGCATAAAGAAAAATGCACAAATCAGAAAAAAGTGTTACTGGGGGGCTCCTGGCTGGTTCAGATGGTAAAGCATCTAACTCTTAATTTTGGTTCGTGTTTGTGGGATAGAGCCCGGCATAGAGCTCTACACTCAGTGGAGAGTCTGCTTGGGATTCTCTCTCTTTCTCTCCCCCTGATCCTCCCCCAATTTGCACTCTCTCTTGCTCTCTCTCTCCAAAATAAGTAAATAAATTTTTTGGGGGAAAAGTGCACTAGAAACTCCCTCAGGCTCCATCAAGTTACTATCCCCCTGTCAAGAGTAACCACCATCATGCCTAAACCACAGATTAGTTTTGCCTGTGTTTGAACTTTATATACCAAGTGTTGCTGGAGCTGTGGAAGAGCCAGAACCCTTATACACTGTATGTTATACTGTATGGACTCTTCCCTGTCTAATGACTTCACTTAACATTTTGTTTGTGAGGGGTGCCCGGGTGGCTCAGTCGGTTAAGCAGTTGCCTGCCTTTGGCTCAGGTCATGATCTCCGGGTCCTGGGATCAAGCCCCGCTCAGCAGGGAGTCTGCTTTTCCCTCTGCTCCTCCTCCTCCCCGACCCCACTCATGCTCTCTCTTGCTCTCTCTGTCTGAAATAAATAAATAATGTTTAAAAATTTTTTTTGTTTATGAGATTTACCTAGTTATTGCATGTAGCAAACAAGCAATAAATGTTTATTTCGTGGGTGTTCATTTTTTTTTTTTGGCACCTTGGTTATCCATTCTACCATCGATGGACATTTTATTCCAGTCTTTGACTATTCCTCATAGTGCTCCTATGCACTTTCTAAGGCATTTCTCTTGGTCAATATATATTGCATTTCTTTTGGCTATTTACCATTGCTGGGTCATAGGGACAGGAGAGTTGTATGCTCAGTCTTGGTACTTATTGCCAGAGAGTTCTCCAAATGCTTGTAAGAGTTCAACGACCCATGATCAGTGTGTGGGAACTCTCCTTGCTCCACATCCCCACTGACACTGCTTCAAGCACTGAGTCTGACCCAGTTGGACATGGCTGGAAAGTATAAAGACAGGCCATCTTTCACTTTCATAAGGCACAGGATTTTAGGAGAGACACACATGCGATGTATGATGAGTATGACACCGCATCCAGTGTTCTCATTCTCAGCACCAGGGAGCTCAAACTGGCAGCCCAACACATTTTATGGCCCAGGTAAGAGATCTGGAGATTTCATATACAAATATGGCTATCTTGCTTCTGGAAAAAAGTGGGAGATCCAGCAATACAAGGTCCGTGCTCCCTTATGACTGGAATTGTCTGCAGTTGAATGCTGGTGACTCCCAATCCAACATTCCCACCTTTCCCTACACCTGCCATGACTAACTCATTTCATTCATTTACCTTAGCTCCCTGACCACAGTAAGTAATTGAGTTTCAACATATGCAGTGAACTCCCTATCTTCCCTCGTAGCTCTGATCAAGGCATCCAACCTGACCAGCCAAGGCATGCTATACCTTTCATAGGATGTGAGGAATGTGTCAGAAATATCGTCTCTGCCCCCAAATATCTCACTATTACAGATTTTACTTTGTTGTAATAATGTTCTAGGGGTGCCTGGGTGGCTCAGTCAGCTAAGCGACTGACTCTTGGTTTCTGCTCAGGGTCCTGAGACCGAGGGCCATATCAGGATCTGTGCTCAGTGTAGAATCTGCTTGTCTCTCTCCCTCTGCTTCTCCCATTGCTCTCTCTTTTTCTCTCTCATAAGTAAATAAAGAATCTTTAAAAAAAGTTCTCTTCCTGCAAGCATTTCTTAAATAGAATAAAAATTACTGGGAATAATGAAACTGTAAATTGTCCTTTTGATGGTGAATACTTCTTTCAGGTGTCTTTTGCTGGGTAACCAACCATCCCAAAACTTAGTAGTTCAAGGGGTGCCTGGGTGGTGCAGTCGGTTAAGTATCCAACTCTTGGTTTTGGCTCAGGGTTATGATCTCAGAGTCATAGTCTCAGGGTCATGAGATCAAGGCCTGCATCAGGCTTCGAGCACAGCATGGAGTCTGCTTGAGATTCTCTCTCCCTTTCCCTCTACTTCTCCCACCTGTCCTCTCTCTCTCAAATAAAAAAAAAAAAATCTCGGAAAAAAAACCCCTTCATAGCTCAAAACAGCATTTTATTTGAACATGATTTCAGGGGTCAGTATTTGATCAGAGCACGGTGGGAACAGCTCATCTCTGTTCTGTGATATCTGGGACCTCAGCTGGAATAGTTCAAATAGCTGAGGTCTGGTTAGAACAATCCGACTGGGCTTATATGTCTAGGCGACAATCCTTGCTGTTGGCTGGATTCCTCCATTCTCCTCTGCATGTCCTCTCCATGAGATATCTTGGGCTTCTTTACAGCTTGGTAGTCTCAGGATAGCTGGCTAGCCCCCTCTGGGGGGCTGGCTTTCCCTAGGGGGCAAAAGCAGAACCTGCCAGACCTTCTTAAAGCTTAGGCCTGGGGCACCTGGGTGGCTCAGTCATGAAGCATCTGCCTTCGGCTCAGGTCATGATCCCAGGATCCTGGGATCGAGCTCCGCATTGGACTCCCTGCTCAGTGGGAAGCCTGCTTCTCCCTCCCCCACTCCCCTCTGCTTGTGTTCCCTCTCTGGCTGTGTCTCTCTCTGTCAAATAAATAAAATCTTAAAAAATAAAACAAAACAAAAAAACGCTTAGGCCTGAATTGGCATCATGTCTGCCACATTCTATCGGTCAAACCAAGTCACCAGATCAACCCAGATTCAAGGGGAGCGGCAGAAATAGACTCTGCCCCTGAGTGGGGAAAATCGCCAAGAATTAGTGGCCATCTTTCATCTACCTCACCTCTCTAACTGCCTCTCTTTCTCTGTCCTCCATCAGCCCTCTCTGCCACTCTGCTTTCCACACACATGTATGGAATCTTCCAGTCACCATGCTAGTTATAGGAGTACAGAGATAACAAATGGTCCTTGTCCTCAAGAAGTTTACAGTCTAATGAGAGAAACCACCAACCGATAATTACAATAAAGTGAAAAATGCAATGATATGTACACATATATTGTCTTTATTTTTTTTAATTTTATATATTTAAGTAACTTTTACACCCAACATGGGCTTTGAACTCACAACCCCTAAATCAAGAGTTGTATGTTCTTCTGATTAAGCCAGCCAGACACCCCCGTATATAGTCTTTAAAAGAGAAGCCAATATATTATTCACATTTATTACCCATCTAATTAAAGAGCCTGGATCAGAACCTCTATAAACACTAATTGAACCAAAGGATTAATGAATGTCATTAACACCTGAGCAACAAACGAGTTTATTTGATCACTTTCTATGAAGAGAAATAACTAGAGGTATGTCTTGAAATCAGCTTAATGAGATTAACTGCCCAGTTATTATTTTGCCAAGTGATAAAAGTCTCAGGATTTAAAAATTTCTATTGTTTGGCATAAAATATTAATTTATGTATGCAGAATTGTTGAAGCGCCCCAGCACCCAGAATACTCCCCAGCGGTACTCTTTGGAAAAGATTGGAGTGAGTATTCCAGGATCACTGGGACACACTGTGGGGAAGCAAGTAGAAGGAAGGACCAACACAGGCAGAAGGGTCCTAAAGAGCAGGTGGGATGGTCAAGGGTAATTTTGCTTAGCTCATAGTTCTGCCTGCATGCCTACAACTTAACTGTCGTTTGTCACATTGAGGCTCACATGCTTGAGAAAACAAACAAACATTTGTTTGTTTAAGCTACTGCTTATTGGGTTTTTTTGTAGGTCTTGGTCAAATGTCAAGTTTTCTTTTAACTCAACATAGACACAGAGAGTGGAGACTTTGGGTGGGGAGGATAGAGACGGGGTGCTGCAAAGCCGTCCTGGGACAAATTCCCTAGAAGGAGAGATGAAAATGGGGGTTCTTGTCTGGGTGTCTCATTGGGGGGTGCTCACAGGAAAACCTTGTAAGGAAGTAAGGAGAACAGGACCCGGCAGGAGGAAAAGCCAAATACGGATGTGGTTTCAGGTGAAGCTGGCCTCAGCTCAATCCCGCGAGGAATGCTGAAGTATAAATTGCAACATTGTGACTCCGTTTGCCTTGAGGCAAGGGAACTGGGGTTTTGCACCCCATTATAGCCAGCCACTGGCTGGGACCACCCTGGTTTGGGGCTGGGGGCTAAAATCCACGTGGCAGCTCTAATGGCCCAAGGGCAAGTGCAGGATAAAGTTGCAGGTGTGATACGTTAGCAACAGCACCTGCAGCAGCTATGGGACAGTAAAAGGGATCTCAGGGGATCTGAGCGAGGCACCGACAGCACCTGCTACAGAAGATGACTAATTCTTCCCGTGAATTATGACGAACCTTAAAATCTAATACATACACACTTATACAAACGGCTAAAAGGTTACATACGTGCTGACCAGAATGTTTCCCAAATGCTGGTGAAGACAGGGAACAACGGGAGCTCTCTTACATTGCTGGTTCAATTGCTTTGGGAAAATACTTGGCCGTACTTAAATGAACAAAGAAACTGTGATCAAGCAATTTTTCTCCTACAGTTGCGCCCAACAGAAGTGTGTGCTTATGCCCATCAAAAGGAATGTGATCATGTCAACAATACAAAAGAATGTTGATGGATAGCAAAGGAATTATCGGAGCGAAAGAAGCCAGCCTTCAACAGTTACATACTATATACTTCCATCTATGTGACATTCTCAGAAAGATAAAACTGTAGTGATGGAGAGTAGTTTGTTCGTTGTCAGGGACTAGGAATGAGGGGATCAGGGAGTTCTCTGGGATGATAAGACTGTATCTTGATTGTTTGGCAATCGTATAAATCTATACACGTATTAAAATTCATAAAATGACACTCCCCCCGAAATCAATGAATAAGTTGAATTTTTTTTTAAAAGATAGGTAGAAGAGTGTTCATAGCACTTTATGTATGACAACCTAAGCTGGGAGCCTCTCAGGTGTCCAGTCAGGAGAACAGATATGTAAATCACGCTGTTCTCATATGACAAAAGAATAAACTACTGGTACATGCAATAGTGTGCTTGGATCTCACATAATACTAACAGACACAAAAGAGAACACATTGTATGATCCTGTTTATACAATGCTCACAAATAGGCAAAATCCATCGAAGATGATGTAGGTCAGGAACGTCCCTAGAAGGGGATATATGGGAGTAGTCTAGGGTGCTAATACTGTGTTCCATCTTGACTGGGCAGTGGCTTCATGAAATCATTCACTTGCTGTCACTAAGGTCACTAAGTCATATAGTTAATGTAGAGTTATCCTTGTATACGTTTTTTTGTTTTGTTTTGTTTTTTTAAAGATTTCATTCATTTATTTGACAGAGAGAGACACAGCGAGAGGAGGAGCACCAGCAGGAGGAGTGGGAGAAGGAGAAGCAGGCTTCCTGCAGAGCAGGGAGCCCGATGTGGGGCTCGATCCCAGGTCCCTGGGATCATGACCCAAGCTGAAGGCAGACAGACACCCAACGACTGAGCTACTCAGGAGCCCCTGTATACGTGTTTTTAAATGATTAAAAGATTTAGATTTTATTTTATTTTTTTAAAGTAATTTTATTTATTTATTTGACAGAGGGAGAGAGATCACAAGTAGGTAGAGAGGCAGGCAGAGAGAGGAGGAAGCAGGCTCCCTGCTGAGCAGGGAGCCCTATGTGGGCCTCGATCCCAGGACCCTGGGATCATGACCTGAGCCGAAGGCAGAGGCTTAACCCACTGAGCCACCCAGGTGCCCCAAAAGATTTAGATTTTAATCTGATTTGTCCCTGTCTATGTGGTGTTATACAAAGTGCTAAACTTCACTGTTGGCTGTTGATTCTTCGAGGGCAGCCATTTTTTTTCTTTTTTCTTTTTTTTAAAGGTTTTCTTTATTTGACACAGAGATAGAGAGCACAAGTGGGCAGAGCGGCAGGCAGAGAGAGAGGGACAAGCAGGGTCTCCGCTGAGCAGGGAGCCTGATGTGGGACTTGATTCCAGGACCTGAGCCGGTTCCTGACCTGAGCCGAAGGCAGAGGCTTAACCCACTGAGCCACCCAGGTGACCTTTTTTTTTCTTTTTAAGTAAACTCTACACCTAACACGGGGCTTGAATTCATGACCCAAGATCTAAGAGATACATGATCTGCCAGCTGAGCCAGCCAGACCCTCCTGAAGACTGGGCTTCTTATCACCACTTAACAAACATGGACAGGCACTGTGCTAGGCTCTGGGGGCGCAGCAGAGCAAAAATGCCATCCCTGCCCTCAATCAATATTTGCTGTGGATTGCAAAGGGGAGAATCGCTGATATTTGAAATCCCCGAAATTCAGGATTACATTTTGCTCCTGCTTGGTGAAAACACAGCTGCATGAGAAGAACAAATGACCATTTTCCTCATGAGGAAAAAGGTTTTTAAAAGTACCTATAATACCTCCCTGGGGATGGGAGGGGATTAGACTGTACTTACTGCAGACCACTTCTAAAGGAAAAACTTGCCACAGACTGTAATAAAGCATGGATCAGAATTCATACCAGAATGATCAGAGGAGCGGGGGGTTTTGTGTGCCAGTTAGCTTCTTGTAGAGCTTCCTGGAAACACGGTGTTCTTTCTCTCTCTCCCCATGTTCATTTGATTTATGCTTTCTTTGTCTTACGCCTTTGTGTTCCTCATGAAAAGTTCCCAAATAAAAATTGAAGAAAAATACTAAACCTCAATTCCTTTATTTGAGAAGGTTATTTACGTATGTTAGGTTTGAATGATGTTCTGATATAATTTTTACACTTATTTTTTCCAAGCTCCCCAATACTTCTAAATGCAGTTTATCTTTAAAATGCAAAAAGTCATTCCAAACAGAAAAAACCCAAGACAGCTGCATTTTTTGACAACTATATTTTTTTAACATTTTAAAAAAGATTTTATTTATTTGACAGAGAGAGAAAGGGGGATCACAGGTAGATAGAGAGGCAGGCAGAGGGAGAGGGAGAAGCAGACTTCCTGCTGAGCAGGGAGCCTGACATGGAGCTTGACCCTGGGATCATGACCTGAGCTGAAGGCAGATGCTTAACCAACCGATGCATCCAGGCACCCCTTGACAACTACATTTTAAAATGGTTTAAAAAGCACAACATTGATAAAATCAGTCACTATTAGGTGGTGCATGCATTTTCCTAATATTAATTCATTTATTCCACAAAGACCTGTTCATCATCTTTTTAAATTTTGTGTCCTTTTACTGATCATGTGGGAAGCACTATAATAAATGATACACTGTCAAAGATAAGTAAGACCCAGCTTTTGTCTCCAGGAATTTAAAATGTGACAGAAGTGAAGAAATCTACAGGTGTGGCAAATTAAATAATAATAATACAAGAATTATGCAAACTACATAGGAGTATGTAAGAATTTTTTAAGGCTCCTACAAGAGCATCAAAAATAGAAATGACACAGGTAGATATAAGGTGATTAAAAGCGATAGCAGTAGGTGTATTTTATTGTCTTTTTGGTAAAAAGGAGGGAAAATATTTGTATTTGCTTACATATATTGACTCTGAAAAGATACATGAAAAACTAAGAGGTTGTCCTGGTGCAGGAAGAGAACTTAGCAAATAGGAAGAAATGTGTTTTAAAATGTACAGAGTTTGGGTTTTTGGTTTTTTAACTTATAATTATGATTTTTATTATCATTATTTTAACACAGAATTTGTTTTAATCAGTTATGGTAGGACACACAGACGTTGAAATGACTCTCACAGAAGAAGAAATTGTTCCCTAGAAACAGGAAGTACAGCATACAGGGTAAGTACTCAGGGAAACCACCAGAGTTGCTGAGATAGAAGCAGAAGGAGATAAGAGGAGAATGTGGGCAAACATCTTTCCTGTGGTTTCTAAGGAATGGGTGAGGTAGGGTGAAGGGGCTTGACATTGGCTAGTTTGATCATTTCAGTGGGCTCTGGGGAGTAGGAGCTGTCTTTACTTTCCTGTTACTTGGCTGGAGTGTAAAAGTCTGACAAAGAGGTGGTTGGGGTATGGACTCTGGATTGGTGGTTTGCATGTGAAAGGCACACCTGTTGGTAAGTCCTTCACTATCTCTAGGAATGGCTAGCCCTGGGAAGGGAAATATGTCTGGGTTCAGTAAGATGTCACATCATTGGGAAATACAGAAAATGAAAAACATGTTTCCCACAATATGTGAAATGATGAAATATTAACGTGAATTTATTTGCTCCTTCTTGTGATAGCTGTCTGACATTCAGCTCCATCTTCTCTGATACCCAAGATGGTGGCCTCCAGTGGTCAGGTCTTCAATATTCCATGGTGGTGCATGGTCATGTCTGATTGGTCCAGAGTAAGCTCAAGGCGGACCAATGAGATTCTTCTGAAATCAGATGCAGATAGAGAGGCAGGCAAAAAAAATTCTGGAGCTGAGTTTTTTCAAGGATAATAACAATTATTTTCCATACCTGACTGTCTAATATGGTAGCCACTAGCCACATGTGCTTATTAAGTACTTAAAATGTGGCTAGTCTGAGTTGAGATGGACTGTAAGTGCATCAGATTTGAAGATTTAGTACAAAAACAAAATGCAAAATATCTCATTAATGCATTTTTATTTTTTTTTTTTTAAGATTTTATTTATTCATTTGACACAGAGAGAGAGAGATCACAAGTAGGCAGAAAGGCAGGCAGAGAGAGAGGAGAGAGGAAGAAGCAGGCTCCCTGCTGAGCAGAGAGCCCAATGTGGGCCTCGATCCCAGGACCCTGAGATCATGACCTGAGCCGAAGGCAGCGGCTTTAACCCACTGAGCCACCCAGGTGCCCTCATTAATGCATTTTTATATTATTACGTGTTCAAAGGATAATATTTTGGATATACTGGTTATATAAAATATATAAAAATTAATTTCACCTGTTTTTTAAATATAGATAGTCCTAGAAAATGTAAAATGACATCTGTGACTCATGATCTGTCTCCGGAGTAGACAGCACTACTCTAGACAAAGAGAAATCTGTGAACATACAGTGAAAATTTTCTTTTTTTTTTCTTTTTTCTTTTTACTTATCCAGTGAAAAATTTCTTACATCTTCCCTTTCCCTGTCTTTGTCATTCAACTCCTCAATTATCTGAAAAATTCATATGCTTCATATATGTATGTGTATAAACTAGCTGGAGTTCATTTCTATTTCTTGCCACAAAATTAAATCATATGATGTTGTGAGTGTTCAGAAAAGGATTAACCCAATCAGAGAGGGTGACCATAAATTAAACCAAGCAAACCCTATCAGGACACAGAGAACAGAAGTGACAACATGTAGTCAAAAGATGTCGACACAGTTTTGAAAAATGGGAAATAGATGGACTAATAAAGTCCAGGATAAAGTCCAAGCCACAGAGCATTACTTTTGCTCCATTCTGTTGTTGGTCAAGGCCGTTATAAAGATCCAACCAGATTCAAGAGTAGGGAACATAGACCCCCACCTCTCAATGGAGGTGTGTCAACATTGGTTTGTAAAAAGTATTTGTGGAGTGGGATATATATTGGTATGACCGTTTGGGGAAAAACAATTCACCATAAGGTTAAGAGGTGGGGCATATTACATGGATATTTATATAAGGAAGGTGGAGTTAGAATCATAAGGCCTCTCCCATGTCCCATGCTGTCCACCATCTTATTTTGCCCAGTCCCAGGAATGAAGAACCTGAACTACTCAGGGACACCAGGCACAGATGAGGCCTTACTGAAAACAGCAGAACTGAACAGAAGTCTACCTACTGATGGGGGATTCCTGGCATCCTTCTCCTGCTGGGCTCCTAGGATGTTGACTGCCAGACCTATCATCTCCCAATCAGGACATTAGAAGATTATTTTCTGGAGAAATTCTCAACATAAGAGAAAAGACCTGTAGATACAAACATTCAGGTTCCCCAATGAAGTGAAGACTGAGATAGCCTTAAAAAAAAAAAAAAGATTCCTTGTAAATGAAAAAAAAGATGAAATACATCCAACATTTCTACTTTCTGATGTGAAATATCCCAAATCAACCAGGAGACCAAGAAACAGAAATGCAAATTCATTGTCAGGAAAGCTTAGACTGCTCTGAAGCCTTAAACCAAAATATGGTGTTAGAATAATCAAAGTGAGGGAAAAGATACAGAGAAAGGGTATTTGCAACTGCAGAGATTAGAAAATAATCAAGCTAGAACACTTTTCCAAAATAAGTGTTGCACCTGAAACTCTAAAACCAACAACCTCCTGTTGCAACAGCAGGAAAGTGTTCTATAGGTTGTTGGTGGCATCTTTCCTGGACCCTTCAGGTAGAAGACTTGAGACACACTCCTCCCCATGCCTTTTATCCCCATCATTGGCATCAAGAGGGAACCTAGCATCCTCAGCTTTCCTTTCCTCCAGGGACGAGGATCAGGAGAGATCCCCGGACCCCCATTCCTATCTATGCCCAACACTCATCCTTGCTTTTACAGTGTGCCTTGAATCCAGGACTTACATCATTAGGCCCTTCATTCATGTTTGAGAATCCCCAGAGGCCCAGCTCACCCATCATCACCCACACTCCTGTCCCAGAAAAGCTCTGCACATTCTTTGTTCTGTCCTTTTCCCCACCACTGCCTACTCACCAAACCTACCTTCTACTGTGCAACAACAAAATCCCCTGTATCCTTAACTTCTCTCAACAGCTCCCCCACTTTCTGCTCTAGTGGACGTCTGACTTTCCCCTGACGACACTATATCACCTTCATCCCTCTCAAGGGTGGCTGTTTTTTCTCCCACACCGGGCAGGAGGTGAGCTAGGTGTCCTTCTTGCTCCTCCTTGCTGCTTCCAGATCATTCTCCCTCTTTCCTCTGCAAATCTCAGCTTTAAATATCCTCTGTCACCTTGTATCACCCAGTACCCCACTATGGCTAACACCTATTTCCCTGGGGGTAACCCCCACACCTTATTTCTTGGTGGTCTTAGCCCTTGGCTCAAAATCACTCTGTCTAAAACTTTTAACTCAGGGTGACTTCAATACACCTGTAGGAGACCTTTGCAACCTCTGGCCTTTCACTTTCCTGAACTTCAACAGCTTTGGTCTTCATCTTACCTCAGCCACTCACGTCTATGGTCACACAGTAGACCAGCGCTTCTTAGTGTGGGCCAAGGGCAAGTGCTAGTGGATGAACTCTTGTTACTAGTCCTCATAAGGTGAGCACAGGAATTCTAAAGGAAGCGTTTAGATACTTTCATAGCAATGTGACATTGCTGTGACATTCAACCATGTGATCAGTGCTTTTTGGGTCAGTGTATTTTATAAAATGTTTTTTTTTTTAAAAAACTCCATTTGTTCCAGCTCTGTGTGTGTGTGTGTGTGTGTGAGGTTGCGGGGGTGGAGGGTTGTGATGGATTGCCTGGGGAAGAAAGAAAAACACTTACTCTATCATCGCAGCTGGCTAGCTGGCTGCTAGACCTTGTCACTACCAATAACTACTTCTGTGACATAATCTCATTCTTTAAAAAAAAAAAAAAGACTTTATTCATTTGAAAGAGAGAAAGAGAGAAAGAACAGGAGGAGGAGGGGCAGAGGGAGAGAGAGAGAGAGAGAGAGTCCCAAGCAGACATCCCATTGAGCAGGGAGCTGGCTTCATGACTCAATCCTAAGACCCTAAGATCATGACGTGAGCTGAAGTCAGATGCTTAACTGACCAAGCCACCCAGGCTCCTGTTTGTTTGTTTTTTAAGTGTGACATATCTCTTTCCACGCATTCCACTCCTGACTACCATCCCTTATGGTATCTCCACAATTGTCTGACCCACCAGAACCCTCAGCCCATTAATCTGGTCACTTGTTCACCATCCCTCTTTCCTTTTGTTCCTGTTCCATCCCCACCCAGCTTCCTTTCCATGACCAGTAATTATCATCACACCCTCCCCTTGCTTAAGGGAAAGACGGCTTTCACTTCAACATATTCACTTGGCAAAACCTCAGAACTGATTAAATCCACCTCTCCACTTATTCTGGTTTCGTGCCCATGGAGCTGAACAAGCTGGGGAAAAACACTTTAAATGCACATCAGCAGCTTCTGTTGGATCCCTGATACTCCCCAGGATTCACATTATACTTCTCTTGTCCATTTACTCTCCTATTCTCCTAGATGGCTATTACACAGATTCCCCTTTGTCCTCAGACAGCTGACACCTCCTTCTCTCTCTTCACTCTCAGCTGATGGCCTTGCTTCCTACTGCAAGGATCTTAGAATCTTAACATGTAGCTTCTATATCTCCCACTGCCCCATCTACCCACCTTTACCACTGGCGCTCACACGCTCTGTTACCATAGATGCTGTAATCATTATTCATGCTCTTATCTGAAGCCAATCCCTCCCCTTGAACATTAGATCCCATACTCTCTGGTTCATTCAAAGAAATCACTCCAGGGATTCTCCCCTTCCTTCCCCACGCCATCAATGTTTCCCTCTCTGCTGGATCATTCTCATCTGAAAATGAGAATGCTGTTGTTGCTCACACCTTAAAAAGCAGCACAAAATTAAAAATTATCTTAATTTTACTTTAATGATCATCTACCACTCTATGTCTTTACTTTGCAGCCAAACTCTTCTGCAGGGTTGTGTGTGTTACTATCTTTGGTTTTTTCTGCTTTCTCTCTTAAATCCACTCCATTCTGGCTTTCATGCTCACAGAGAAAATCCCTGAAGCAGTTCTTTTCATGATCACCAGTAACTTTCACATGGAGAAATCCAGTTTTAGTCTTCCTTAAACTATTAGCATTTGACACAGTTGATCACTCTTCTACCTCACCCTGGATTTTAGGACATCTGGTCTCTTGGTTTTCTTTCTACTCATTGGCCATTCTCTCTCAGTCACCTTTGCTGGTTCTTTACCTTCAACCACCCCATGCTAGAGTGTCCGAGGACTCTTTCTTTAGTTTCCTCTATTTACACTTATTTCCTTGGTGATGTCATCCAATCATATACTCTCAAATTCCAGGTATATAAAAACCCCAAATTCATACCAAAAAAACCCTCCAAATTTATATATCCATATAGACTTCAATTGCAAATTCCAGACTTGTGTATTCAAATGCTTACTCAACATCTCCATTTAGATGTCTAGTACACACCTCTCACTTTTCCACAAACTGAACCATTGATCTTTGCCCACAGATCCTGTATCCACAGTCTTTCCAATGGTGAATCCATCCTTCCAGTTGCTCAAACTAAGAACTTTGGAGTCATCCTTGATGGTCTCCTTCTTTTAAACCCACACTCAATCCATCAACAAATCTGGTTGATTCCATCTTCAAAGCACATCCAGAATTCACCTACTTTTCATCATCCCCACTCCTTCCATCCAGGTGCAAGTCACCACCACTTTTTGTCAAGATTATCAAAATAGATTTTTGACGGGCCTCTTGCTTCTACCCTTACCCCCTACAGTCTATTATCTACTCAGCTAGCAGAGTGATGCTTTTCAGTGGTAAATCTGATTGTGCCTATTCTCTTCTGAGAACCCTGCAATGGTACCCTTCCCATTCAGAGTAAAAGCCAAAATCCTTCCCGTTCTCTAGAGGGCACTAAATGATTTGCCCCACCATTACCTTTCTGATCTGCTCTCTTATCATTCTTGACCCTGACCATTCTATCCTAGCCACACTGCCCTCGTTGTTATGTTGCAAACATGTTAGTCGTGGCCCTGCCTCAGAGCCTTTGCACCTGCTCTTCCCTCTGTCTGGAATGGTCTTCTCCCAGAGGTCCACATGGTTCCTCTGTCAGCTTCTGCCCATCTTTGCTCAATATCACGTTGTCAGTGAGACCAACAGTGATCATCATTTTGTAATTTTAATCAGATTTCTTCTCCCCGGTGGCACTCTAGTCTTCTCACCCTGCTCAGCTTTTCTTACCACTTTCCAACATACAACACAAGCTATCAGTGTATATTTCCATTATCTGTTTTCTCCACAAGAATTCCTTAAGGTTAGATATTTATCAGTTTTGTTTATATACATATATTCCAAGTACCTAAAACAGTACCTGACACTTAGTAGTCACCAAATAAATATTCACTGAATGAATTAAACTCATGGGTACAGGAAACAAATGGATTACAAACGGGGTGGGTGGGCAGCAAAATAGGTCAAAGGGATTAGAGGGATAAACTTCAGTTATAAAATAAACGTCATGGGTGCCTGGGTGGCTCAGTGGGTTAAAGCCTCTGCCTTCGGCTCAGGTCATGATCTCAGGGTCCTGGGATCGAGGCCAGCTTCAGGCTCCCTGCTCAGAGGGGAGCCTGCTTCCTCCTCTCTCTCTGCCTTCTTCTCTGCCTACTTGTGATCTAATCTCTCTCTCTGTGTCAAATAAATAAATAAAATCTTTTTAAAAAAATAAATAAACGTCATGGAGATGTAGTGCACAGCATGGAAATATAGTCAATAATATTGTAATAACTTTGTAAGGTGAGAGATGGAAACTAGACTTATCATGGGGATCATTTCATAATGTATAAAAATATCAATATACATTTGAAATAGGAGATCGTATGTCAATTATACTTCAAAAAAAATATTTGTTGAATGAAGGAGTGAATGAATGAAGAGTGAAGACAGGGCTGAATAAGAAATTACCAGAGAATTCTTATTTCCAGACTCAATCTATCAGTGAGGCTGGGGAGGAAGAGGGGATGAAGAGATATTCTTGATTGTGAGCAGAGTCTTGATTGGTTGAGGAGATGTAAAGGCTAAAATAATTCACTAACCATGAACCCTATGTCATGAGTAGAATTCTTGATGTCTTACATTATGTCTTGATCCTTCTTCCATACATTTCTCCAGCAAATAGCACCACAGAGAACTCACTTCCTTCAAAGATTAAATGATGATAATGATGATAATAATAATTATAGAAGAAGAAGAAGAAATGGTAAAGGATATATACAGATACCCACAAGAAAACAAAGGATGGGGTGCCTGGGTGACTCAGTTGGTTGAGAGTCTGACTCTGGGTTTCAGTTCAGGTCATGATCTCATGGGTTGTGAGACTGAGCCCTATGAGCCCTATAGCAGACTCCCCACTCAGCAGGGAGTCTGCTTGAAAGATTCTCTGCCTTTGACCCTCCCCCTGCTCGGGCTCATGCTCTGTCCCTCTCTCTCAAAATAAGTAAATAAATAAATCTTAAGAGCTCTCCCCAGAAAAATGTTGCCTAGGAGTAGACAAATTTTGACCATACATATTGCCATGACTTATAACATTCAACAAAGGAAGCCCAAGAACACAAATTAGAGCTCCACAAGATTAAGTAAGCTATAACGAGACAACGAAAGGAAATGAAGGGAGTGACATGGGTAAAATGGTGAACTAGAAAGCCCTACCTTAGGAATTTCACTTCTTACTTCAGGAATCTCCTACAGAAACATTGGGAAAACAACAAAAAGCTGTCTGAATAAACATTGTAGGAGCTCTAGAAACCAACGAAAGTTTTTCAGCAACCAAGCAAAAACTCAATCAAGAAAAAACCACCTTCTCAATGGTGAGAAAATTTTGTGATAAAGTTAAAGACATGAATAAACATAAAATCCATATCATATGAGATAATATTTCATATTTTATCATTATATTAAACCTCAACATTTTACATTTTATAATTGCAAAACTTTTTGTAACTCCACTTTTTGTTTGCTGAAGGATTTAAAAGACAAATGCACAAAAATAATTTTGTTAGTGTGTACAAAATTGCATAAAGATGTAATTTGTGACAGCAAAACATAAGAACATAAAGAAGAGGGATAATCGGAGTAGAATTTTTGTGTGTAATTGGGTTAAGTGATATCAACTAAAATTAGATAGTAATAACTATGTTACATATGGTCCCCAGCTTACCACAAAAAATATCTATAGAATATAAATCAAAGTAAATGAGAAGGACATAAAAATATTCTATTGCCAAAAAATCAACTAAACACAAAAGAAGGTAGTAATGGAATAAATGAAGGACAAAAATGTTTTAAGACTTACAGAAAATGAATAGCAAAATGGCAGAAGTAAGTCCTTCTTTATCAAAAATTACTTTACTTGTTTTAAAGATTTTATTTTTAAGTAATCTCCACATCGAACATGGGGCTCGAACTTACAACTCAGAGATCAAGAGTAACGTGTTCTACCGACTAAGCCAGCTGGGTGTCCCCTATCAGTAATTACTTTAAATGAAACAGACTAAAGCCTCCAATCAAAAGGTATAGATTGAAAAAAAAACAAAAACAAAAGGCATGGATTGGCAGAATGAATTAAAAAACATGATCAAACTATATGCTGTCTAAAACAGACTCACTTTAGATCTAAAGATGCAGAATAAATTGAAAGTGAAACAATGGGGAAAAATATTCCATGAAACAGTAAGCGAAAGAGAGCAGGAGTGGCTATATAAATATCAGACAAGAAAGATTTTTTTAAAACTTTATTTATTTATTTGACACAGAGAGAGAGAGAGATCACAGTAGGCAGAGAGGCAGGAGGAAGCAGGCTCTCTGCTGAGCAGAGGGCCTGATGTGGGCCTCGATCCCAAGACCCTGAGATCATGACCTGAGCCGAAGGCAGAGGCTTAACCCACTGAGCCCCCCAGGTGCCCAGACAAGAAAGATTTTAACTCAAAAACTGTTATAAGAGATAAAGAAGGATATAATATATTGATAAAAAGGTCAATTCCCCCAAGAAGATATAACAGTTATAAATATACGTACACCAAACATTAGAAAGTCAAACTATAAGAAGGAAACAGAATTGCAGGGAGAAATAGACATTTCTTTTTTTTTTTTTTAAGATTTTATTTATTTATTTGACACACAGAGAGAGAGCACGAGCAGGGGAGCAGCAGGCAGAGGGAGAGGGAGAA
Source organism: Ailurus styani (assembly GCA_002007465.1). Lineage (NCBI taxonomy): Eukaryota > Metazoa > Chordata > Mammalia > Carnivora > Ailuridae > Ailurus > Ailurus styani. The sequence goes on along the minus strand of LNAC01000564.1, from coordinate 370,058 downwards.
GCAGACGCCCCCTGAGCAGGGAGCCCAATAAGGGACTAGATCCCAGGACCTTGGGATCATGACCCAAGCAGAAGGCAGATGCTTAACAACAGAGTCACCTAGGCACCCCGAAATAGACATTTCTATGATAATAGTAGAAGACTTCCACATGCTACTTTTAACAATGATAGACAATCAATAAGGAAATAGAGGACTTTAACAACGCCATAAACCAGATATATACAGCACTCCTCCCAACAGCAGCATATACATTTTTCTCAACTGACTTCCTGAACACTTTCCAGAAAGACCATATGTTAGGCTAAAAAACAAGTCTTAATGAATTTTAAAGGATTAAAATCAAAGTATCTTTTCTGATCATGACGGAATGAAGCAAGAAATCAACGATAGAAGGAAAACTGGAAAAGTCACAAATACATGTAAATTAATCAACATGCTTTTACACTAAATTCCACACCTGAAACTAATATCACACTGCATGTTAATTAACTGTAATTTATTTTATTTTTTTTTAAAGATTTTATTTATTTATTTGACACAGAGAGAGAGATTACAAGTAGGCAGAGAGGCAGGCAGAGAGACAGGGAGAGGAGGAAGCAGGCTCCCTGCTGAGCAGAGAGCCCGATGCAGGCCTCGATCCCAGGACGCTGAGATCATGACCTGAGCCGAAAGCAGAGGCTTTAACCCACTGAGCCACCCAGGCGCCCAATTAACTGTAATTTAAATAAAAACTTAAAAAAGAAAAAATAAACAGCATGCTCTTATTTTTTTTTTAAAGATTTTATTTATTTATTTGAGTGAAAGAGAGAGAGCTTGAGCAGGGGCTAGGGGCAGAGGGAGAGGGAGAAGCAGACTCCCTGCCCACAGGGAGCCCGATATTGTGCTCTCTCCCAGGACCCTTAGATCATGACTGAGCCAAAGGCAGACGCTTAATCAGCTGAACCACCCAGGTGCCCAACAGCGTGCTTTTAAGTAAACAATGGATCAAAGGAGAAATCACAAAGGAAATTAGAAAATACCTTGAGGCAAATGAAAACAAAGACACAACAACCAAAATATGTGGGCTTCAGTGAAAACAGTGCTAAGAGGGAAATTTATAGCAGTAAATGCAGACATTTAAAAAGAAGACATAATCTCAGATCAATAACCTAATCTTACACTGAAAAGGAGAGCAAACTAAACCCAAATCTAGCAGAAAGAAGGAAATGATAGAGATTAAAGCAGAGATAGAAATGAAATAGAGAATAGAAAAACAATAGAAAAAACAGAAAAAAAATCAATAAAACTAAAAGGTAACTCTTTAAAAAGGTCAATGAAATAAACAAACTTTTTAAAAAAGATTTTACTTTAAGTAATCTCTATGCCCAAAGTGGGGTTCAAACTTACAACCCAGAGATAGGAGTTGCATTCTCCACCAACTGAGCCATCCAGGTGGCCCTAGATGAGCTTTTAGTTCAATTGACTGGGGAAAAAAGATATAAAAGACTCAAATCATCAAAATCAGAAATGGAAGTGTGGACATTATTATAAATTTTATGGAAATAAAAATGATTGTAAGAGAATAGTAAGAATGTTATATGCCAATAGACAGGGTAACCTCGATGAAATGGACAAATTTCTAGAAACAATCTAACAAAACTAAATCATGAAGAAATAGAAAATCTGAATATACCTATATTATTGAGATTGATTCAGTAACCAAAAACCTCCAAAAAAAGTAATATCCTGGGTTATATGATTTTAGTGGTGAATTCTACCAGATATTTAAAGAATGAACACCAATCCTTCCCCAAATCTTTTAAAAACTAAAGAAGAGGGGACGCCTAGGTGGCTCAGTTGGTTAATCATCTGCCTTTGGCTCAGGTCATGATCCCAGGATCCTGGGATAGAGTCCTGTATTGAGCTCCTTGATTGGCAGGTAGTCTGCTTCTCCCTCTGCCTGTTGCTCCCCCTGCTTGTACTCTCTCTCTAAGAAATAAATAAATAAAATCTTAAAAAAAAACTGAAGAAGAGGGAACACTACCTCACTCATCCAATGAGACCAGCATTACCCTGATACCAAAACAGACATAGACACTATAAGAAAAGAAATTTACACACCAATATCCCTGTGAATACTGATGGAAAAATCCCCAGTAAAATACTAGAAAACTGAGTACAAATGATAATTGGCCATGCAAATAAAAAGTTGGATTTGTTAAAAAACAACATAGCAAACCAAATTCAGCAGCATATTTTTTAAAAAGCTTTTATTTATTTATTTGACAGAGCGAGAAAGAGACATTGAGAGAGGGAATACAAGCAGGGGGAGCTCCATCCCAGGACCCTGCAATCATGACCCGAGCCAAATACAGATGCCCAACGACTGAACCACCCAGGTGCCTCCAAATTCAGCAGCATATTAAAAAAGATTATCCATCTTGACCAAGGATAATTCATTCCTGGAATGCAAGCCTGGTTCAACATATGAAAATCAATCAGTGTAACACATCACATAACGGGATGAAGGAGAAACCCACATGATCATCTCGGTTGATACAGAAAAAGCATTTGACAAAACTCAACACCCTTTAAAAAAAAACAAAACACAACCCCACGCTTAATAAACTAAGAATGGAAGGACACTTCCTCAATATAATAAATGCCATATATGAAAAACCAATAGATAACATCATCCCCAATCATGAAAGACTGAAATCTTTTCCCCTAAGATCCAGGACAAGACAAGGATGTCCACTTTTGCCACTTCTGCTCAACATGGTACTGAAGTCCTAGCCAAGGCAACACTGCAAGTAAAAGAAAAGGCACCTACATTGGAAAGGAGGAAGTGAAATTATCTCTATTCACAGATAGCATACTTTTATATGCGGACACCCCTAAAGAGTCTATACACAATAAATTCAGCAAAGTTGCAGGATAAAAGATCAATGTACAAAACTCACCTGCATTTTTAAAAAGATTTTTTTATTTTAGAGAGAGAGCGTGAGTGAGAAGGAGGGACAGAGGGAGGGACAGAATCTCAAGCGGACTCCCCACTGAGCGCAGAGCCCCATGCAGGGCTTGATTTCAGGACCCCAAGATCATGACCTGAGCCGAAATCAAGAGTTGGGTGCTTAACTGACTGAGTCACCCAGGCGCCCCCAGCTGCATTTCTATACATGAACAATGAACAATCCGAGACAGGAATTAAGAGAACAATTCTGTTTAAAACAGCATCAGAAATAATAAAATAGGGCGCCTGGGTGGCTCAGTGGGTTAAAGCCGCTGCCTTCGGCTCAGGTCATGATCCCAGGGTCCTGGGATCGAGGCCCGCATCGGGCTCTCTGCTCAGCAGGGAGCCTGCTTCCTCCTCTCTCCTCTCTCTCTGCCTGCCTCTCTGCCGACTTGTAATCTCTCTCTCTGTGTCAAATAAATAAATAAAAATCTTTAAAAAAAAAAAAGAAAGAAAGAAATAATAAAATACTTAGGAATGAATTTAACAAAGGAGGAGGAAGACTGTACACTGGAAACTCCAAATATTACCTCCCCAAATTAAAGAAAGATATAAATAAATGGAAAAACATTTCCTGATGAATTGGAAGACTTAGCATTGCTAAGGTGACAATATTCCCCTAAGTGATCCTATGCAATCCCTATCAAAATCCAAGTGGTGTTCCTTGGAGAGCTAGAAACACCAATCCTAACATTCATATGCCATCATATGCCATCTCATTGCCAAAGCAATCTGGAAAAATATCAAAGTTGGAGGACTCAGATTTGATTTCAAAACTTACTGTCAACCTACAGTAATCAAAACAGTATTGTTCTGTCTGGCGTAAAAACAGACGTGCAGAACAAGGGGACAGACTAGACAGCCCAGAAGTAACCCCTCACGTATATGGTCAATAATTTTTAACAAGGGGGTCAAGTTCACAACGAAGGTTGCTGGGGGAAAGGAGTCTTTTCAACAAATGATGCTGGAATAACTTGTATGCCAGAAAGTAAGCAAGTATGAAAAAAAAGAAAAAAGCACATCGGTGGGGGTGTGTCAAAGGGTACAGGAGCCCGCTGAAAGGGCTTCCAGTGGTCAAACCTGCAACAATATGAGCCACCAGATAAAGTAATGCTGTGTTATAAACCAAAGTACAAAATAAGTATGTGTGAGTCCACACGGATATAAATTAATGATTGACTACATTACTGAATGGGAGAGAAGAGACAAATCTCCTGCACAGAATTCCCAATAAATTAAATAGATCCTCCACTGAATTCACAGCAATCAATTTCAGAGCCAGACGAAAAACTGTGTCGGACTTAATGAAATGAAGTCTATTGTCTCCAACATGTCACCTTCCTAAGTGATTTTCAAGGGCAATGTCGACTGTGATTTTTGCTTGACATGCTGAGGGCTGACTTTAGAAGTTAAACCCCAAGAAGATGGGGCCCTATTGTATTCCCTGCCTGTTAAACCACTACAGGACCCTACAGGAGCAGTGCTGCTCCATGTTTGGTTTTTAAATAGTCATAAGGGTGCTTTACAGGGTTTCATGTGATGTGATGTTTCTGCAATCATTGGTGTTGAGATTGGCACGTTTACGCAAAGGTCAGACTCTGGTGCCAATTCAGTTGACACCCTCTGCCTTCTTCCTCAACAAACCAGCCCCCTGGCTGCCTCCTCTTTCCATCAGAGACCTGCCTCATACTACCTTCTCATCCATTGCCTTAGGCGTCCGCCCTGACCTGCTACATTCGTGCCCACCGTCTATCCCACTTTGAAGCTATGCCTTTCTATTCATATCTCCCACTAGAGTACTGATGATTAATATTCCCTAACGCAGAAGTGACTTGGAAACCCAGCTTTCCCATAATAGCTGCAAAGACCTGGCCCCGATTCAAGCCCACAAAACACAAGCCAAATTATACACATACACTGGGTAGTGAAGGCTTTTTTTTTTTTTTTTTTTCCAAATCCCGCCCTTGTATGAGTTAAGGTGGAACAAGCATTGTGTGACCACATTGTTCAAACAGAGGGAGATGATTATACTCCCCCGATTTAGTTTTCATTTCTTGGTTCTTCTCCAAACCCCTGATTTCCACCGTACTTCTTTTTGATGTCTCCTCTTCCTTGTAAAAAGCTGGAGGGGAGGGCAGAGGGCTGTATGGGCCTTCAACCCCTAGGAATCCAGAGCCATGGAGGTTTTTCAGAAGGTCAGATTTATATTTTTGACTTAGAAATTAAGCTCTGGCTGATGGCAGTAGTTACGAATCTCAGGGATGACACAGGAAGAATGATCATGTAAGCAATCAATTTCAAAGGGACTTCAAGGGTTGAAAACGACTCAGGAAGGGTGGGGTAACCTCCTGAAGCCCACAGGCTTCCAGTACACCTGAGTTTGAGCAAATAGGCTTCTGAGTCTTCCTGTTTTAATGTCACCACTGGCCCCATTTCCAGCTCCCATCAAAACCAACACTGAAGGGACAGGAGTTGTGAATGGAGCACCATTGTCCCTCTATGGGGACAGCAGTGGGGAACAGTGGTCATTCTTGGCACATCTGGGTCAGTCCAAAGTTGAGAGGGGTGGGAGTTCATATGATCTCAGGATACCAGGACACTAGAAGAAAGGCAGAGAGACAAGGAGTTTGAAAGTTCTGGCCCACAAAACAAATTGTGTTAAACTTGCCATGTTTCCAAATCTTTATCTCATTCTGATATACATAAAAAAGGATATTTGTATAGCTCGCTGGGGTAAACTGGAGGGAGCTTGGATAATTCTTTTTTTTTTTTTTTTTAAGATTTTATTTATTTATTTGTCAGAGAGAGAGAGAAGCAGACAGAGGGAGAAACAGGGTCCCTGCCAAGCAAGGAGCCCAAATTCGGGACTTGATCGCAGGACCCAGAGATCATGACCTGAGCCAAAGGCAGCTGCTTAACTGACTGAGCCACCCAGGCATCCCAGCTTGGATAATTTTAAACCGAGCTTCATGGAAGGGCTCCTGGCTCGCTTAGTCTGAAGAGCATGAGACTCTGAGATGCGGCTTCATGGATAATCATCATTTACATTGTTTTTCTATATATTCTTTAAAAAATAAAGATAAAAACAAAATATCTATGATACTCTATGAGAAGAAAAACAAAAACAAAATGTTGGGGCAGATTTAAATATTGAATCCATGTAAAATTTCCTGATAACAGCTCCATGATTCTTTTTTTAAATGAAAAACTACAGCTTGTTTCTGTGTGTCTTTTTCGTACCAAGTTTTATGTTTAAATCTGCACAGAAGGGCGCCTGGCTGGCTCAGTCAGAAGAAGGTATGACCCTTGATCTTGGGTTCGTGAGTTCAACCCCACGTTGGTTATAGAGATTACTAAAAAAATAAACTTAAGAAAAATAAAAATGAAAAAAGAAAAGAAAATGTCTGCACATAAATCCTAATCAAGACTTTTTTAAAAATATTTTTTTAAGATTTGTGATTTAAGATTTTTTAATTTATTAGAGAGAGAGAGAGAGAGAAAGAGAGAGAGAGACAGCATAAGCTGGGGGAGGGGCAGAGGGAGAGGGAGAAGCAGGCTCCATGCTGAGCAGAGCCCAGTGCAGGGACTGCATTGGGCTATCCCAGGATCCTGGGATCATGATCTAAGCCGAAGGCAGATGCTTAACCCATTGGGGCACCCAGGTTCCCCAAGCAGTCGAAATTATATTTAAAGCCTCTAATAGCTCTTTTCTTCTATAAACAACAGTAATGTTGGCATTTTTTTTTTCTGATAATGTGACTGGATTTTGATTCTAAAAGAACCCGGTCCCACCAAGTATTTGGAAACGATGAAACTCATCCATTTTTTGGGCAAGCTCTGTGAGAGGCCTCCCTGCCGCCCCCGCTGAGATGTCACCAGAAGCCCCACTGAGCCAAAAAATGAAGAGGCATTCCCTAAATATAGATATGTGAAGCAAGGATTGAGGGCCACTCCCAGCAGCAGGAGTGACAGGGGCCCCAAAGGTAAGGGATTGTCTCCCACATGAAGCCAGAATCCCTGCTTCCCACCTCTTTGTTCCTGCAGAGCCTAGCTGACAGAGACCATCTTCTGAGAACAATATTCTGCTGGATGGGGCAAGACTGTGCTAGCAAAGGGAGGAATGGAAGACCAAAACCAGAATTCCAAGGGGCCATGTGAATGGAGCACATCTCTCAGAAGTCCATTTTCCAGTGGATATCTCGGGAAGGGGAATGCTAGTCTCCCAGAACGTGTGGTGGGTTCCTGGCAGTTTTTCTGTTCTCTTCTCTTTATTTCTCTCTCCCCTCTCCCATCCAGTGTAGTCCTGACTTCCTCCCTCTTTCTTCTCCTCCCCCTCTTGCCTAGCTCTCTCCTCCCACTTTTTAAGTCGCTAAAATACAGGATTGGGAGATTCTAGACACACACATTCTCCTTGTATCTATTGACAGAAGATACATGTTCTCTGTTTTAAACTTTAAACCAGGCAAATTTAATCTTTTATGTCTTTGAAAATTAAAAACCAATTAGGTTGCTCTGTAACTTTCTCGCTGTGGACTCTGGGCAAGTTATATACCACTCTGTGCCTCAGTTTTCTCACCTGTAAAATGGGGACACGAACAGCACCCATTTTGTAGGGTCATTGAGAAGACAAAATGAGTTGATACATACAAACAGCCTTTTTTCACCTGCTTTTAACAGCTCCAGTGAAGTTATTAATATAACATAAAATTTACCCTTTAAAGTGCCTACTTCAGAGTCAAGAATTATGCACCCATCCCCATGATCTGATTCTAGAACATTTTCATTACCCCACAAAAGAAACTCATTTGCAGTCACTCTCCATCTCCCAAATCCCCCAGCCCTTGGCAAACAGTAATCTAATTTCTGTCTCTATGGATTTGCCTATTCAGGACACTTTATATAAATGAAATCATACAATACCCAGTCTTTTGTGCTTCTTATACTTAGCATAGTGTTTTCAAGGTTTCCAGGTTCATCTGTGTTGTAGCACGCATCAGTACTTCTTGTCTATTCTTTTCGTGTGTGTATATGTGTATGTATAACATATTTTTTCTTCTTGGTGCTTTAAAAATTTTCTTACAATTTATTTTCCTCCTAACTTTATTGAGGCATAAGTTACAAGTAAAAGTTGTTTATATTTATGGTGTACAATGTGATTATTTGATATACCTGCACATTGTGAAACAAGTACAATCAAGCCCTTGGACCCATCCATCACTTAAATTGTTACCTTTTTGGGGAGTGGTGAGAACACTTAAGATCTACTCTATTAGCAAATTTCAAGTATACAACACAGTATGGTTCATTATTATCAACTTGCTGTACATTAAATCCCCAGAACTCATTTGTCTTATCACTGAAATGGTCAGCAGGTAGACGAAAAGGTGCTCGACATTGCTAATTGTCAGGAAAACCAGGAAAACACAAATTATAACCACAAATAGGTATACCTCACACCTGTTAGAGTGACTGTCATCAAAAAGACAAGAAGTAAGAAGTGTTGGTGGGGATGCAGAGTAAAGTAGGTAGGAATGTAAATTGGTACAGCCACTATGAAAAACAGTATGCAGATTCCTCAAGAAATTAAGTATAGAACTATCATGTGATTCAGCAATTGCACTTCTGGGTACACAACCAAAGGTAATAAAATCAGGATTTTAAGGAGCTATCTACACTCCCGTGTAAGTTGCAGCATTACTCAAAATAGCCAAGATATGGAAACACTGTAAGTGTCCATTGACAGATGAATGGATAAAGAATATGTCACACACACACACACACACACACACACACACACACATATTATTCTGCCATGAAAAAGAAGGAAATCCATTTGCAACAACATGGATGAACCTGGAGGGTATTATGCTAAGTGAAATAAGCCAGACACAGAAAGACAAATACAGTATGATCTCACTTGTATGTGGAACCTAAAAAAGTCAAAGTCACCGAAGCAGAGGGAAATGGAGAGATGCTAGTAAAGGGATAAACAGCTTTCAAAGGGGCGCCTGGGTGGCTCAGTGGGTTAAAGCCTCTGCTTTCGGCTCAGGTCATGATCTCAGCGTCCTGGGATCGAGGCCCGCATCGGGCTCTCTGCTCAGCAGGGAGCCTGCTTCCTCCTCTCCCTGTCTCTCTTCCTGCCTCTCTGCCTACCTGTAATCTCTCTCTGTCAAATAAATAAATAAAACATCTTTAAAAAAAAAGAAAAGACTTTCTATTAAAAAAAAAAAAACAGCTTTCAAAGGCATGCAGCACGTTAATGTGCTAAGTGACTGTGTTATGAAGTGATTTTTTTTAAACCTTCCCGGTGGGTGGGTAAGTCTCAGTTTTATGCCTCCTATCTTGTGGGAGCTCTGTCTCTACTTACCTCTTGTGATTGTTTCAGGAGCACCTCTTACCAAGATTCTCCAATAGGAAGGCAGGACTCTTCCATTCAGTTGGCATAAGTGATGATTTACCATTGAGAAAAAGAGTGTGAGGGATTCAAGACCAATCAGCACCTGGCTTCTGGAGGAGAGTTGCTGGAAGGTTCTGACAGAGAACTGGGTCTTGAATCTTTGATATTAGGTAATATTGACTCTGGAGTAGGAATCCACACCCATACTTAATGTTGGGGAACAGTTCATTGCTGTCTTAGCTTGGGCCGCTATGACAAAAACACCAAAGCCTACATGGCTTAAACAAGAGAAATTTGCCAGTCATGGAGGTTAGGAAGTCTTGGTTGGGTTCCAGGGAGGGCCCTTCCTGGCTTGCAGATGGCCGTCTTCTTGCTATGTCCTAACATGGGGGAGAGCAAGCTCCAGTCTCTTGCTCTTCTTATCAGGACACTAATCCATCCTGGGGGGTCTACCCTCATGACCTATCTAAGCCTAACTACCTCCCAAAGGCCCCATCTCCTACACTACCCCACTAGGGGCTCAGGATTTCAACAGAAGAGTTTTAGGAGAGGACATAAACATGCAGTCCATAACAACTGCCACTTGTCAACTGTCTCCCTGTCTTTTTTTTTTTTTTTAAGATTTTATGTATTTATTTGACAGAGAGAGACACAGTGAGAGAGGGAACACAAGCATGGGGAGTCGGAGAGGGAGAAGCAGGCTTTCCGCAGTGCAAGGAGCCTGATGTGGGGCTTGATCCCAGGACCCCGGAATCATGACCTGAGCTGAAGGCAGATGCTTAACGACTGAGCCACCCAGGTGCCCCTCCCTGTCTTTTTTCTTGTGATTATTGGATATAGGAGTCTACAGTCATTCTCTCACATTTCAGTCATTTACGTGACAGTAATTACACAAAATACCCTGATGAGGGTCATAAATATTTAAATAGATAATCCAGTTTTTCATTTGACACTGTTAACACATAAAGGATTTTTAAGAGTAGAATAAAACTACATTTAAAGAAGACAAATTGAAAAATTAGTCACAATAGGATGAAAGGCCATCTGACTGACAAATTCTAAGGCCATGTAGCTCTGCTGAAGGCTCAATGACTCACAGAGAAAAGTATCTGGAGTCCACCACAAGTAAAAAGCAGTCTAGTATAGTTTTTTTTTCTGTTAGAAAAGTATACAAATATACCTTGAATTAAAGTTCTTCTAACTTCATGGTCTATTAAGGCAGGAACCCAGTTTTCCAATTCAACGGTACACCCTCCTTTGGCTGAGAAAAATACTGTCGACAAAATGTGATTTGAAAAGAGTATTAAAATTTTAAGATTTTAGGGTGCCTGGGTGGCTCAGTGGGTTAAAGCCTCTGCCTTCAGCTCAGGTCATGATCTCAGGGTCCTGGGATAGAGGCCCTCTTCGGGCTCCTTGCTCAGCAGGGAGCCTGCTTCCTCCTCTCGCTCTGCCTGCCTCTCTGCCTACTTGTGATCTCTCTCTGTCAAATAAATAAATAAATAAATAAAATCTTTAAAAAAAAAAAGAAAGAAAAAATTTTAAAATTTTATTACATTTCTTAAGAACAATAACTACTTCATGCCATTTACACTGAAATAACAGAAACTGGACTAGCAAAGCACTACAGAAATGAATGATGGAGAAGCCCTTGGGTGATGTTAACCAAGACCTGGCCCTAATCAAAATTGTCCACAGCTGTTTCCACGGGAAGACGCTTACTCCCTGTGAATTCCAGTGGGAAAGAATGACTTACTGGCAATCCTCTTCATTGTCTGCTCTATCAGACACTTTACAAGTGTCTGGAAAGTCAAACTTCTTTCTATCATAAGGAAAAGTGAAAATGATGTCTTGCGTAATGCCTGATGCATTCTAGCATGCATTCATTCATTCATTCATTCATTCATTCATTCATTCATTCATTCATTTTCCTGGTAATGTAGGCATCAGGAATCCTATCTTACTGGTGCGGGAACTGAAGTTCCAAAGGTAGAAAGGTGATCTTTTAAAGGGTACACGGGAAACAAGTTGACCAGCGCTTTCTTTATCTGGAGGCAACGAGGCGCCGCTGTTCCGTTAGCATGCTCTTTAGCCAGAGGCTTTCGGTTTTGAGAAAAATCAGAGCCTGACCAGCCGGCACACAGCATCAAGATGTCTACAACATTTAATTATGAATCTTCAAGCAAGAACTCCATCTTCTGGTGGCATCTGCCCCGCCAAAGGGGCAATGAGGCTGCGTTTAGTGAAGCTGGAATGGAGCAAACGACCCGGGTCACCGTCGCGCTCAGAGGGGACAGGTGTGTGTGTTTGGGGGGGCGGGTGTCGGGAGGAGGGGAAGAGGCACGCCTGTCCCAGGACCGCACCCGCAGCCACGTTTCTCGCGGAGCAGAGACGCCGCTCGACTCTCGATTGCTCGCGCCTGGCGCGGCGGGCGGTGCACCCGCCGGCCGGGGCTCTGCGCTCGAGCGGTCGAGCCTGACCCGCACCCGCAGAGAATCGCTCGGCGACGGCGCCGGGCCCCGGGCGGGTAGGAGGAGGCCGCCGTGGCCGGCGCGGGGATGTCGAGGAGCTCGAAGGCGGTGCTGGGCCTCTCGGTGGTGGTGACGGCGGCCACCGTGGCCGGCGTGCATCTGAAGCAGCGGCAGGACCGGCAGGTCGGTGTCACGTGACCGCCTCTTCCGGGGCCCGCGCGGTGGCCGCGGCGACGGCGACCTCTGGCCCTGTGATCTCTCTCCGCGTGCTACTCCGCCGCTCCTCGTCTTTCCCTCTTTCGTGGGCTCCGCCGCGGTGCGACTGCGGCCCGGCTGCCGCCCGCCGGGTCCTGGGAGCCGCAGTCCCCGCGGCCGCGTGCCCCGGGAGGCCCCGGGAGGCCCCGGGCGACCCCGTCCTTGCAGGCTCAGGGGAGCGCCGGCCCTCGGCGCCGCAGCCGCCCGGCTCCCGCTAAGACTTGCCCGCAGCGTGGTCGGCGGTCCCGTTCCCAAGTCACCGCCAGCCTGCGTGACATGGACCTTTTCAGAGTCTCACCTGGACCGCTGCAAAGTCGAGGCGGGAAAGGGGTTTGCGTGGGGTGCACTCAGCAAGTTGTTGGCTTCTCCCCAACCCCAGGCCCAAGGCTGAGGCTCAATCCAGTGTGTTCCAGCGCTAGTGAGATTTTATCCTAGAATTAAGGAGGCTTCCCCGCATTCACTTTCCGTGCCTTTGGCCAAGGTAATTTGGTGGATTTTTTTTTTNTTTTTTTTTTTTTTTTTTTTTTTTTGGTCTTTTGTCTTTAACGGAGCGGTTTGCTATGGAAACCAGATTCCGGAAACTAGAGATACCAGCTTCCATATTTTCTTTTTTACGGTACTTTTTTTTCTGGAAATAACCGTGACTTAGATTAGCTGTCCATTCTGTGTCTCTCAGTTCCTATTTTCTTTACTCTAGTTGGCGCATGTTTAATGACCGATCTCTGTCAGGCACCACACTAGGCACGTTGGGAAGCTAAGATAAGGAAGGACAGGTGTCCCTGAGTGTGTAACTGATTCACAGCAGTGCTGAACGTTGAGTGTGACAACAGGCACCTAAGTCAGCACGTGTGTTGCGGCTGAGCCTAGTTTGCTAAGGGTGGAAGTAAAGAACTGGATGAACTAGTAAACAGTCTTTCTTGCATTGGGCTGAGCAGTGTGCTTGGTATACAGAGATGAAGCAGATGAGGTCTTGGTCCTTGTTGTTCACAGTCGGAAATCAGAGAAAGGTGCGATGGTGTAAGAATTTGGGGGAGTGGGTATTGGGATGAACCATGACAGGGCATGAAAGAGGTTAGAGATTTGGGAATAAAGTATGGCTTCTGAGGGAGGTAGCTTTTGGAACAGAGGCAGGAGAGTTCCTCTTCGAAGAAGTGAAAGGGAATGAGAGCCATCAAAAGAAATTTGAGATGAAGTAGAGGACGGTGTGTCCTATTTAGCTGTGAGGTCACTGAAGGCAGGGATTTTCAGAGTATCAGTAGGGTGGGTAAGAACTTGGTTCTGAACTAGCCACACATCTCATGTTCCTGAGTATTTACAATGTAACCTACTCCAGACCTCTTAAATCAGAATCTCTTGGAGATGAGGGATCCAGCTTAGGTATTTTTTAAAAGCTACCCAGGGAATTCTAACATGCAGGCCGGGTTGAGTATCACTGTGCTAGAGAGGAGAAGAACAGAAAAATCTAGATATTTGGAAGTTAGGTGAAGAAAAGATTGACCAGAATAACCTGTGTTTATTTTATATCCAGTCACCATGGACTTTCTTTCTAGCCTGGGAAGGAGTAAAACAAATGATTGACACAGTGGGTGTGTTGGAAGGCTCAAGGAAGCAAGAAATAAAATAATGAATGTAGTTTCCTCTCATTTTTTGACTGTTTACCACATACCAGGCACTGACATTCATCCTACAGGAACCCAGCAAAAAGAGTAATGCTACATGAGTAATGGTGAAGAGGTCTTGGTGGTTAGGAAGGTAGTTAAGTGGAAGTCACAGGCAGTCAGCATATATTGAAACTTGGAGGAAGGTAGCAAATGGTGGCAGGAGAGCGAACTCCTAAACAATATTCTGAAGTCTGAGAAAGGAAGGGTAGGATCTCAGAGGCAGGTTTGGGAAGAATGATTCCAGCCAATGGTGTGCGCCTTGGGGAGGGGTGGGTGTGTGGGTGGGTGTGTCAGGTTTAAGGAGCACAGGAGGGAGCAACTGGAGAGGGAGGAGTCAAATGTCACTGGAGATCTGGCCAAGGAGCAGTGTTCCAAAAAGTTGGTTTTCAGTTGTATTGTCTATTCCAAGACTCTTAAATTCCCCAACTCCTCTGTAAGACCGAATGAAAGTCTAGGCCTGGAGGAGGTCAGGCAAGTAGATACTTCGTGAGTTCTTAAAATAGACCTGATAATTTAAAACAAAAAAACCCCAAAAACCCCAGGCCCGGGCCCCACCCCCATTAATTCTACCTCACAAGACCCCTGTTTAAAAAAAATTATTTTGTAACCTAAAACCTATAAAATGGTCGTTATTAATGACTGGATTTTTGCTTTAAAAACTCTCACCTTAGGTCCTAGGTCTGTGTTCTGGAATTTTCTACCTATCTTTAGTGCTTATCAAAATAATTACCACTGATGGGCCTTTATTTTTCGCTCTGGTAGTGGCATTGTATTTTCCCCGTCCCTCTCAGTTACGTAATTGACTAGTAATTCTGTATAATTTTTACTACTTCTCTTTACACACTAGAAAAAGTCAAGTTCTTTCTTGCATCCTGACTATTTAAATTTCAGCAACCTTTTTTTTTCCTTCTTTGATGTTTATTATTCAGCGAGGATAATTGCTAACAGGAAAGTAGTTCATAGAGTTACTACAGTAAATCTCACCAAGTTTTTTAAAGCATTGAATATCAAACTTCAAGAGTTCAACACAGGAGCAGTGTTTTCTTTTTAAATTAATGTTATTTCCCATTAAGTGTCTATACTGAATGTTCAGGAATTTCTTAAAATATGGTAAGAAGTCATTTTAGTAATAACACTGGTGGAGCACACTACCAAATTAATCTGATGGTTTATTACATTTTACATTTATGCAGAAAGTTGAAATAGTAATTGTGTATTTGGAGTCTCAGCGTTTTCAGTGTATTTTAGTAGCATTGTTATTTGGATTGAATGGCATGAGGATGGGAACCACCTGTTCAAGATGTTACTGAAATCTATTTCTTACGTTTTTAGAGGCTTCATGATGGAGTGATCAGAGACATTGAGAGACAAAATCGGAAAAAAGAAAACATTCGTCTTTTGGGAGAACAGATTATTTTGACTGAGAAACTTGAAGCAGAAAGAGAGAAGATGTTATTGGCAAAAGGATCTCAAAAAACATGACTTGAAATGGTTGTCAAATATTGATGGAACAGTGTCTAGTGTGGTTGTGCGAGTGTGGATGGGGAATAGCTTAGTGAGGTCTTCAGCCTTTTTTTGGTTACCATCCTTTCCAGCTTGACCAAAGAAAAGACAGTGGATCATATGTTTAAATTACTGCTTTAAAAGTTCCTTCTGAGTCAAGAAGCAGGCAGACACTCTTCTGAAGAATTGCTCTCTGCCTGTGTGGTCCTTGTAGAAGCCCCTATAAGCTTGGTGTCCAGAGCTTAGGATTGTTTGCAACCTGTGAAAGGAAGGGATGGATAGTAATATCCACCTGAGTAGTTTGATAAGCCGGCACGACGATGAAGCCACGAGAACATCTACCTCAGAAGGGCTGGAGGAGGGAGAGGTGGAGGGGGAGACTCTCCTGATCGTGGAATCGGAGGACCAGGCATCAGTGGACTTATCTCATGATCAGAGTGGGGATTCCCTCAACAGTGATGAAGGAGATGTGTCGTGGATGGAGGAGCAGCTGTCCTACTTCTGTGACAAGTGCCAAAAATGGATACCAGCCAGTAAGGAGCTTCTCAATTCCTTTGATTTTTTAATTCCTATGTGAAGGTTTGTTTTTCTAACCTGTGAACAAAACATGAATGTAAAATGGACCTAAATAAAAAGATAATTATTACATTTATTATTAGTCTAGTTGGTTAATGACAGATTTATATAAAACATAGACACATTTGTATTAATAAAAACTACTGTCAACCTCTCACGTTGTTAAATTAACGTTCTTGATGGCAACCCAATAAAAATCAGAAAATTGGAAATTTTGAGTTATTTAAAGAATTAGCCACATTGCTCTAACAAGATCATGTTACAGATTTGGGGCCAAATAATAGGCCCAGTAAGTATAGAATTAAAGTTCAAGTTACTCTGGTAATATTTAACTCCCATGGAAGACTGCTGTTGTATGCTGAAATAAGTCAGAATTAGCAGATTAAAAGTATTTTGTTCTCTTTTTTTGGGACCATTCTTGTTTTGCACTTGCTGGCCTCCTAGATCTGCTGGCAAGAGATACATGCACACGTGCTCTCCTGATACCTCATGCTTTCAACTAAATCTTTGCATCTGCCAAATTCCTGGCTCTCAAAGAGCATGCTTTGCCAGCCATCATGAGTCTTACCAAAACAGGATTTTCCCATTAGGCAGAGACTAGTAAAGACATATGTACCGGAGGAATTCTTTGTGTAATAGAGTTTGTAACTAGGTCAGAAATTTCTGTGTGTGTATACATACACACACACACACACACGTATATGCATATGTGAAAGGGGTCATTTTCTGGTATGTGGAAATGTGTTTAAGATGGATTTAACTATTCAGAATAATAGTTACTATAAATAAATTAATAAATTAACATTTTTATTTCATAGGAAACAATGTAGAACTTTCTATGCATTAGCTAGTGTTTGCTTCTTTTTTTTTTAAATATCCATTAAAGGTTTATTTGATATTTTCCTAATTATTGCGCATTTGACAAATTCTTTTTTTTTTTTTTTAATCTATTTAGTGTTTGCTTCTGAGCAGTTTCTGCTTATTGATTCACGCACCTGCCTGAAAATCTCAGTGGCATTCCCCTTGTGCTCTCAGGATAGATTTTAAACTGTCTTTCACGATAGGGTCCCTGCTAACTTCAGCTTCTCTCTTCAGTGTCCTGTCCCCACACAACCAGAACTTTGCAGTTAGAGTGAGCTTTTAATTCTTCACATACAATTCTTTCTTATCCCAAGGTCTTCACACATTTTAATTTCCTCTCTGGAATATGTGTCTCTTTAGACCCCATGACCTCCCCACCAAACACACAGGCACCTCTTCACCTGGCCAATTCTAGTCATCCTTCAGGCCCCCTAGAGACCCCACATTTTCTAGCCTTCCGATATTCTTAGTGTAGGTTGGGACTCTCTTCTCTGGGCCCTCACATTGCCCTATGGCACACACCACTTTTCGATCCAGTGCTTGTCCTATCTCCCAGAGCATCAGCATCACCTGGGGAACATTAAAAAAGGCAGAGACCCAGATCCCACTTACAGAGATTGATTCACAGATTCATTCTGTGTAGCATAGGCCCAGGCATATTTTTAAAAAAAAGCAAAACCACTCCCTGGGTTGTTCTGATGCACCTTGCAGATGGAGAACCACTGTGCTGTTGTGATGACATTTCCTCATCTGTGGCCTTCAAAATTTTAAAAACTTATAAAATGCAGAGAGCAGACTCTGTCTCAGGTATTGCATTCTGATTCCTATGCTAGTACCTGCCATGCAGTGGGAACTCAGATATTTCTTGAAAGAATGTGTAAAGAGACCCATAGGAGTCAGGAATGTCAACAGTTGGAAAATCCAATGACAGCAATAAAAACTTGCTTTTCCAGTATCTTCTCCTAAAAGGGAACCACAGATCTCAGCAGGCATACACTATGTTAGAAAAATAAAAATCTTTTTTTCTACTTTCCCTATTCCCATCCTACTGTCATGGGTCGGCTGAAAAAGAGGAAAAACATGGGAAACATGGAAAATCTGGTTGGTAAACTGATAAACACTGTTGTAGATAACCCTATGATGTGCCTTTTTGTTTTTCTCCTAGGTCAGCTGAGGGAACAGCTCAGTTACCTTAAGGGTGATAATTTTTTTAGGTTCACTTGTTCTGATTGCTCGGAAGATGGCAAGGAGCAGTATGAAAGGCTGAAGCTTACGTGGCAGCAAGTGAGTAAAAAGCCACCCCCTTCAAATTCATGAGGTCGATCCGCCAAAGAATTTATTGGAATGAATATTCAGAGAATGAGGAGCTTACTTCTAGGCTTTTGAGTTTTGAGCTGTTTTGAGGGTCGTTTTTCTTGCAATTTTCATTTGCAATGAAAATCATTTTCCGAATATATGGAGAAAGGAGTTCTGTGTGAAAGTGCTCAACGCTAACTTAGTGAATTAAGTTTGCGATTCTTGAAAACCTCAGACACACACAGAATTACAGTTATATATATTACCAAACTCCGATTTTAATGAAATTGAAAGTTTCACATTTTTCTGGCAGCTATGCTTAGAACAACAAAACCATTTTTAAAAATGTAAAGATGGCTGCATTAGAAATCATTGGAAGGAATAATGTGGCTCGTTGCCGAAACCAACATAAATCCAGCTTTTCTGTATTTGAACACAGACATGCTTGAATATTTTTTATTCGATGAATACCTATGACCACCTTTTAACCACCTCTAGTACCAGCACCCTAATCCAAGCCAACTGTAGTCTGAACAATAGCTTTTTCCTGATCTCCAGCTTGCATTAAGTTTTTTGGTTTTGTTCTTATATTAATATGTCTAGAACAGGGTACCGCTGTTAACAGTAAGTTCTAAAAAGGAACGGAGTATACATACTGAATGCCTCGGACAAACTCAGTGCTGTTGCAGGCCTGGAGACTGCTGTGCTGAGTGAGGTAGCTGAGTAGCTGGCATTCTAGGCATTTATTTTAGACAATAAGCAGACAAATAAATGAGTTAATTACCCATAGCATTTTTTTGCTATGAAGGAAATAAACCTAGTAATGAGAAAGAGTTTAGAAGAAATTATCTTAGCCATTTAAGGTATTCCTTTTTTTTTTTTTTTAAAGATTTTATTTATTTGTCAGAGAGAGAGAGCACAAGCAGGCAGAGCTGCAGGCAGAGGCAGAGAGGGAAGCAGGCTCCCTGCTGAGCAAGGAACCTGATGCAGGACTCAGTCCCAGGACCCTGGGATCATGACCTGAGTTGAAGGCAGCTGCTTAACCAACTGAGCCACCCAGGCGTCCCTAGGATATTCCTTATAAACTACAGTTGCTTTAGCAGCTTAGACTGTTATCTTAATTATCAGTGCTTCCCTAAAAGATGGACTAATGAAATCTGTCCTTGGTGAATTTAGGGAGCCTTTTTTGACATGGCTGAAAATACCCAAGTAGAAAAAGAAGGGAAGTTTGTACTGAGGCTGTAGCCTCATAAATATTCTAATTATGTTTTTTTCAACATGTACATGGGATATTATGTCTAGGCAAGGTCAGATTAATATTAATAGATTATTCTGATGGCAGATTTGTGTTTGGTCTGCAAGTAGCTTCTGAAAAAGCTGTAAAGAAGAAGAATAGCAAATATGTATAGTTTATTTGCAAGAATACAAGTGTTTTGTGGAGGTTCTTTTGAAAAGAACAACTGGCTTTTGGTTATATTGCCTAGAAGTTAGAATATTGGTTTGGTTTGCACATTTAATTAGACTAACATCACTTGAAAATTATGTTTTCACTCCGAGAAGACAGATTGATGGGAGATAATACCCTGTTTGATGAAGTGGTAGATCAGACACTTGGTAGATCTGGTCTTGGTAAACTACTCACCAATATTTCCAGTTGCACCTAAAAAAAACCCAGACTCTCAAGAAAGAACTGAAAGAGGATAGATTCTATTGATGTCACCAACTAGTATATTGGAATGTGGCTTTACTATCTTTTTAAACCTTAAACTTTGTTGATTCATCCAAGTAATAAGTAGAAAGACTTGTTTGATCACAAAATGCCATTAGTAAAGGAGTCTGGTCTCCTGACCTTTTTTCCATGCCCTTTTTTGTGTCCTTTCCTCCTTAGTGATTTGTGAACCACAGTTGGAAATGCAGGAGAAACTCTGTCATGTGTTTGGGAAGGGTAGGGTACTTGTTACATTCTCATCCTGGACACTTACTCATCTGAGGCAGGCAAAGAATGTACCATGATCTATACTCCTTATTTTTCTAGGTATTTCCCAGCAGGTGCTTATGTAGTGCCTGCTGTGGCTCTGCCAGCCCTGAGCTCTGCCCTGGGGACACACTGTTAATGATGGGCCTGGGCTGGTAGTGGGAGAGCAGCAAACTGACCTGGGATTCCTTTTCTTAAGATTACAGATTCTAGGAGAGGAGGAAAACCATGTCCTTCGTATATTGAGTTTATAGTTTGTGCAATGAATATTAAGTAATTATAGAAAAAGTTATTTTCCAGTAAATATAAATGAATTTTAACTTTTTAAAGTCATGAAATATTTCACACATACCAAAAAAAAAAAAATACCAGAAATAAAGTAGCAGACAATGTCTCTACCACTGAGATTAATAGTGAATAAATGTCTCTGAGGGGTCTGGGAGTAGGCAGAAGCAGATCATTTCAGTCTCTCCTTAAAGTATTTCTTGAATAATAACTTTTTAAAATTGTAAAATACACATAATTTGAAATTTTACCATTTTATCTGTTTTTAAGTGTATCATTCAGCGGCTCTAGGTACATTCACGTTGTTTTGCAACCATCACCGCTGTCCATCTCCAGAACATTTTTATCTTGCCAAACTGAAATTCCATATCCATTAAATACTAAGTCCCCATGGACAGTACCCTGTTTTAAGGAAGATGTTTGTTGACTGATAGGGACCTGTTTCAAAAATGCGTGGAAGAACTTGAAAACTCTATAGATGGGGTTCATTGTTTGGTGGGCTATCTGTAGGTTTCATGAGTCTAAGGAGGGGGGAGATCAGTTGATGGGAAGCGTAAGCATTATTAGAAGTGTCAGCATTACCAGGCCCTTGGTCTGGTCTAGATTTTCCTCTGGACCAACGGGGGTCTCATGCTGTGAGCACAGGTGCTACGGAGCCTGAATTGCAGTTGACTAGCCCCTTACATTTTCCGGATGTGCTTTCTGGAGAGAATCAAGTTAGTTTCTTTTCATGGATTTTCTGTCCCCTTTTCAATTTCAGTGGCGCCAAATCAATTATTGTTTCTATTAGGTTGAAAACATAGTTTTGAGTAGCCGGTATCATTTTGTCCATTTACATGAAATTACATAATTCAAAATTGCATATAGATAAAAGAAGAAATGCCTGAAAGCATAGTGATCGAATGTCTCAGAAGGGATTGTTTCTTGATGGGACATTTAATTTAGAGTGTTTTTTACCTCCTTCTTTGCTCTTCTATTATTGAAATCTTTTACAGTGAACATGTGTTACTTATATTTCTGGAAAACACTTCCCAGTTTGGGGCCATGAATTCATTACCTGTAAACAAGCAAGGCTGGACCAGATGAGTTTTCACATGGAGCTCTGGGGGTGTCTTGGAGCCTCTGAGAGCGGGCTGAGCAGCCAGGCCTCTCGGCTCAGGGAACCCCTGTCTAATGCTAATGTCATCCGAAGAAAGGTTTCCACGTATGAAAATGGCTAAACACTGAGTAGATGGTGACTAACATTATTTTCAGCTTTGAAATTCTGAGAGTCTGCTGTTTCTGCTCTGTAAGGAGCTTAGAAAAATATATAGGGAGGGACTTTCAAAATATTTAATAAAGGTCAGCCCCATCAGTCAGAAAATGTGGGCTGTAGCAGGTGCCTGGAGGGCTCACGGCCAGAGGTTATGACCTTATCTAGTGCCACTTTATGTAAGATGGGGAGATGCAGGGACGGGGTCGGGGGTGAGTAGTAACAGCAGGTAGGTTGCTTAGTTGCTTAGGACAGCAGTTGTTTGTCCTGATCAGTTCAGCCACACCTCAGCCCTGCATATACAGTGTGTCAGGAACAACTGCACATACTGAAGTGGATTAGTGCTATTCATCTAATGGAAGCAAAACAGGAAATAAAATTCTCTACTAAGACTATTCCAAGGTATTACCCTTTCTTTTCCCCTTCTGTTCCCCACCCATTCCTATGCAGATGTAAAACAGTGACCATTTCCCTGGAAGGTTAACATCTCTAATGATGCTTTTCTCTCAGCCCTTGTTGCATTTGTGTTCCAGGTTGTCATGCTGGCAATGTACAACTTGTCTCTGGAAGGAAGCGGACGGCAAGGTTATTTCCGATGGAAAGAAGATATCTGCGCCTTTATTGAGAAACATTGGACCTTTTTACTAGGGAATAGGTAATATGATTTTTTAAAAACTTATACTTGCATGAAGAAGTAAAGAACAAAGTACACAAGGTTTGAGACAGCCTAACGAAGCCCTTTAGGAATTTATACTTGTGGCAGTTACAAAGAATTTTTTGTTTGTTTGTTTGTTTGTTTTTAAAAATTTTATTTATTTATTTGACAGAGAGAGAGATCACAAGTAGGCAGAGAGACAGGCCAAGAGAGAGGAGGAAGCAGGCTCCCCGCCAAGCAGGGAGCCTGATGCGGGCCTCGATCCCAAGACCCTGAGATCATGACCTGAACCGAAGGCAGAGGCTTTAACCCAGGCTCCCAAGAATCTTTTAATTCCAGAAAATGTTGTTACTTTTTTAAGTTAAAAAACGTGTTTATAGAAAACCAAAATGGAAGCATACTATTAGAGGTATAGGTTTCCAGCAGTGCCTGGGTGGCTCAGTTAAGCGTCTGTCTTCGGCTCAGGTCATGATCCCAGGGTCCTGGGACTGAGCCCCACGTCTGGCTCCTTGCACAGTGGGGAGCCTGCTTCTCTCTCTTCCTCTGCCTCTCCCTTCCACTCATGCTCTCTCTCTGTCTGTCGCTCTCTCAAATAAATAAAAAATATCTTTAAAGACATGTATACATTTCCAGACTTTTCTCATCCCACTTTGGAGGAAACTTTTAGTTTCTATTGAGCATGAAGAGATCCAAAGAGATTCTTAGAAAGTTAAAAAATAGAACATTGGAGGGGCACCTAGGTGGTTCAGTGAGTTAAAGCCTCTGCCTTCGGTGCAGGTCATGATCTCAGGGTCCTGGGATCGAGCCCCACATCGGGCTCCCTTGCTCAGTGGGGAGCCTGCTTCCTCCTCTCTCTCTGCCTGCCTCTCCGCCTACTTGTAATCTCTCTCTGTCAAATAAATAAATAAATACATCTTTTTAAAAAAATACAGCATTGGATTGCATGAGGCCGTTTCATAGTTGGATGAGTAACTCTATAATGGGAGGGTATAGGATCATTATGTCCCTTTGAAATCAGTATCTTACAGAAGGTCAGAGGAAGAAAAACAATGGCAATGACAGACTGTACCTCTTTAAATTGTTCTTCATTAATAGACTCTTATTGGTTCGGTATTTGTTTTTATTAGCTAGCAGGTAGAACCTATTGTTACGTTTTGGTGTTACAGTGCTTAGCAAAGTCTAGGCACATTAATACACATACAGCTCATTCATTCATTCCTCTCCGTGATAGTGCATTGACTTTCCTGCTGAGCACGCCTCCTTGGTGGCTGCTTTGGCTTGTCCAGTGCACAGATATTGAGATCAACAAGATTTTTCTTGCTATTAGGGTTTAGTGAGTTTGCGACTGCATTGGCAAATTGTGTGAGATGCTGATCGTTAGTTGCCCTCTGAAGTCCCATGTGAGGTTCATAAATCTTGCCTAATTGGGTCAGTGTAGATGTGCTACAGGCTGTGATCACAATCAGAACAGGAAGTTTTTACCTGCCCTCACTCAGAAGGCGCTGCAGCCTCTGTTTCCTCGGGCGCTGAGAGGTCAGAGCTCTGCCAGCATCGCTGGGAGCTCAGGGCGGGCAGCCAACAGGAGCAGCGGCTTTCTGAAGGCTCGCTGTGAGGAGAAAATAGAAGAGATTCAGTACGGTTTTACAAAAGGAGTTATTTTTGTCCTTGAGTTATTTAGTGCTACTAAGAAAAGAATTGACAGTATAACTGGTTCTTTTCTTAAAGAAAGGAAATCTGTTGTCTTAGTTTAATGATTTAGCACTATTTATAGAACTTAATACACCCCATTTATAAGGCGCAAGAAAAGGAGAAAACTGATAAAATTAGATCTTGGAATGTTTTCCTGATCTCTTAGTGCCATTCTGCTTAGTAGATTGTCTTCTGGAAGAAACTGGATTTAAATTGCTTGTTTTTAAGGATTTTGCCACATTTTAACATAAGTTGTTCAGTTGTTTCGTTTTTTCATTTGTAGAGCTTGTTCTGAGAGCAATCAACCAAGGCTTTTTTTCTTTTTAATACTTTTCTGAAAGGCATTAATTACTCTCCAGTTTCTGTGTAGTTTAAAAATTAAACTAGTGGGTTTTGGCCGTGTTAGTGTATCACTTGAATTACCATTTACTTATTTAAATTCGGTCACTTTTTTTTTAAATTCATTTTAAAAGAAACTTCAAACCACCATGGTAAGTAGAAAACCCATATCATTTGCCATACATAGAATGACACTATAAAAATAGGTGTGCTAAAAATAAAACAGTGCTATTAAATTATAGTTGGATCCCAAGGCCTGTAAAGGCAATTGAGGCCCTCTGTCTTGATTAAAAAGGGTAGCAGCGGTTGTTAGGGAGAATTTAAAGCAACAAACTTTCTCCTTGATCTCACCAGAAGGAACGAAGGATCATTAAAAGTTACTCTGTGTGGGGTGCCTGGATGGCTCAGTTGGTTAAGCTTCTGACTCTTGATTTTTGGCTCCAGTCACAATTGCAGGGTCGAGAGCCTGAGCCCTACTTGCTCCAAGTTGGGAGAGGATTCTCTCTCTGCTCCTCCCCTGCCTGCTTGGGCCTGCGAGCTCACGTGCACACGGTCTCTCTCAAAAAAAATTACTCTGTGATTCTTTATGCCTCAGTTTCCTGCCTCAGTGCTGTCCTTCGCTTTGGGAATTCTGCTGTCAGCATCAGTGATTGGAAAAGCCACCTGAAACGCCTTGCCACAGGCAATCAGCGTGTACTCACACATCTCTGTATGTGAACATACACAGAATCACTATGCCCCAGGGAAGCGGCCTGCAGAGGACACGCAGTTAGTTTTTTCATAGCTACTGAAGATTTTAATTCTGCTATCCATAGAACATTCTTTAAATTCTTAACGAGAAGCATTTCTCACTTGCCATAGGATCTAAGAGTATAGTATACTGTGTAATGAAGATTTGAACAAGATTTGAATACATTTTCTTTCAGACGTTTATAGGCTTTGCTTCTATGCCTTCAATGTTCTACTAAAGTCGAATATATATAAAGGTTTATTCAAATGACTTTATGTACCTATTGTGGAAACAAGTTTAAACGTATACGATAACTTTAATTAATTACTTCAGTTTGCCTTTGTATGTGTGATCTTTTAATCTGCTTTTATAATCCTGGCCTTGAATTTTTCTAGGAGGTGTAGCTTTTTCTTTTAATTCCAGTGTAGTTTAACATACAGTGTTCTATTAATTTCAGGTGTACAGTATATAGGAGATATATCTTTGATTAGTGAAGAATACTTTGAATACTTTATTACCATATTTCATTCATTTTTACGATGCACACATTTTTAGATTTTCACATCTCTCACAGCTGGAGACAAGCTAGATANTACTTTATTACCATATTTCATTCATTTTTACGATGCACACATTTTTAGATTTTCACATCTCTGACAGCTGGAGACAAGCTAGATACNGTCATTACTCCAAAGAATAGCATTTTTTTTAAAGATTTTATTTATTCATTTGACACAGAGAGAGAGAGATTACAAGTAGGCAGAGAGGCAGGCAGAGAGAGAGGAGAGAGGAGGAAGCAGGCTCCCTGCTGAGCAGAGAGCCGGATGTGGGCCTCGATCCCAGGACCCTGGGATCATGACCTGAGCTGAAGGCAGCGGCTTTAACCCACTGAGCCACCCAGGCGCCCAAGCTAGATACAATCTTAAAGGGGTACTTGTGTCATAACTGATGGCTGGTTTTCTTGTTTTGTTGTCATAAGACGGTGTATCTTAAATTCAATGAATCTTACATATGATGAAATATGATAAAACACATTCATAGTATTTAAAAATTTTTTAAATGATATGACAGAGATTCCAGGAGGATGGCAGAGTAGGAAGTACCAGAAGTCTTTCCCCACCTAGAAAACAGTTGAAATGGCACAATTTGTCTGATGTAACTATTTTGGATCTCTGGATCTATACTGAAGGCTTGTAACTTCTGGGGGAGGCATGGAAGGTAAATTGCATTGATTTTGGTGGATTTCGGCTCTTAGCACAGTGACTTTCCCCATTCCACACCCTTCAGCCCTGTGGCAGCCAGCAATGCACTGGTTCCCAAAGCAGCTCATACACAGCTTGTTAGGAGTCCGGGTAGACAAAAAGGACCCTGTCCTCCAAATATCAGGAATCTGCTCTGATCACTGATTGCTGCTTCTATTCACAGAAACGAATATGAAAAGGTGGGTTGCACCTCCTCTGAATGGTTGTAAACCTTTTTCCCTCTGGCTGCAGTGACTTCAAGGGGACTTAAAAAGCTGGCACTTTCCTCCCTGCTTTCATTTTTCTCTTTGTCCCCATTTTGGAGACAGACATTGAAGACTAAGACAATCAGAAGTAACCACATACACAGAGGAAATTAATAAGTCACCGTGCATTCCCAGGGGAATGACCCAAGAAGAACTTAAATTTATACATCAGGCAGATCTTTGATACATAGATACCTACAACAATCAGAAAAACATAAACCCTTAAACTCCAGGGAAGGAAAATAATCTGATTTCCAGAGTTACTACATTTTTTTTCAGAGTTACTACATTTTTAAATTCAAATATTCAGTTTCCAATAAAAAATTACAAGGAATACAAAGAAACAGGAAAGTATGACCCATTCAAAGGAAAAAACAATAAGCTAACAGAAACTGTCCCCTGAAAATGACTTACCGGTGGATCTACCAAAGACTTTTTTTTTTTTTTTGAAGATTTTATTGATTCATTTGACAGAGAGAGCACAAGCAGGGGGAGCGCCAGGCAGAGCGAGAGGGAGAAGCAAGCTGCCTGCTGAGCAAGGAGCCCGATGTGTGGCTTGATCCCAGGACTCCCAGGACTCTGGGATCATGACCCAAGTCAAAGGCAGACGCTCAGCCAACTGAGCCACCCAGGCGCCCTCAAAGACTTTTAAACAAATGTGTTAATGATACTCAAAGAAGTGATGTGGAGAAAGTCAAGAAAATGATGTCTAAACAAAACAGAAATATCAACAGAGAGATTAAAAACCTAAGAAGAAACCAAAAAGAAATTCTGGAACTGAAAAGTATAGTAGCTGAAATGAAAAATTCCCTGCAGGGATTCAGAATCAGGTTTGAGCAGGCAGAAGAAAGAGTAAGTGAATCTGAGGGTAGGAGAGTGGGAGTTACTGGGTCAGAGCAACAGAAAGAAGAAAGCTGGAAGAAAAGTGAGCAGAGCCTGAGGGACCTGGGGAATGGGCACCATCAGCTGGACCAACATACCCACTGTGTGAGAAAGCAAGTGGAACATGTTCCCACATGCCCAACTACACTTTGGGCAAGAGTGGGGCTTGGGAAGGTTAGGGAAAGATATGAACGTGGGAGAGGTGCTCTGGGACCAAAACACTGGGGCAGAAGCTAAGGTGTCATTGTCCCCATCTCAGAGAGTGCTCGTGCCTATTAAAGCTTATGTTTGTGGTTTTTCTTTGTTTTCTGGCACATCTTTGTCCCTACGAATCCTTTTCTCTTTTTGCCTCCCTAGCAATATTTTCCAGCTGTTAAGGCTGGTCTTCTTATGAGAGACTATTTTAGGATTTCTGGTAATTATGTTTTCAAGGTGGAAATACAACAGTTGCCTTTAAAAGCACTTTCAACAGGAATCTGAATAGTTGACGTTTTACGTATCATTTAAAATTTTTGTTATATATTTCTTTCTTTCTTTTTTTTCCCCAAAGCTGGTTATTCCCCCAGAGTTCAACTGTATTTGTGGAACATACTGTATAGTTTTATTCCACTGTACTATGTACGAGCAAACAGGAGCTGACTGAGAGTTGCATCTGACTCCTGGGGTAAAATGAACTGTTTACCAAGGCTAATGATTCTCTTGCTTGCTTGCTTGAGAGCTATATTTAATTCACATATAAAAGCAACTCAAGTTCATTTCAGTTAGTCTGTGGAACGCCATAATCATGATGATTGGGATAAGTGTTTTATTATCAGCTTTGTTTGATTTATTTCATTTAATCCCCACAGCCACCTTATGAGCTAAGTTCTGTTACCCTGATTTTAAAGAAGAAGAAACTGAGGCAACCAGAATGTGATAGAACCAGGTGACTTGAAGCCAGGCAGGCTCCAGAGCCTCTCCTTTTTTTTTTTTTTTTAAAGATTTATTTATTTATTTTGAGAGAGAGAGCACATGTGAGCGGGGGAGGGGCAAAGGAAGAGAGAAAGAATCTCAAGCAGACTCCCTGGTGAGCACAGAGCCCACCTGGGGCACAGTCTTATGACCCCAAGGACATGACCTGAGCCGAAACCAGAGGCTCAACTGACTGAGCCCTAGGTGCCCCCAGAGCCTCTCTCTTGACTATTAGGCTCTAGTCCTTCAAAGATTAGAGGTCCCCCTAGCGTATTGTAGGCTTTGAGTCCTAGAGTATACGGAGAATGTATTTTCTACATAATGAGAGAATTGAAAAGCCAGTAATTTTTAAATTCTTGAACTTTCCAGGAAAAAGACTTCGACTTGGTGGAGCACAGTAGCGGGTTGCCTCAGCGTGGGAAGCCCGATGTTCTTCCGTTCAGGTGCTCAGGAGTTCGGAGAACCAGGATGGTGGAAGCTTGTTCACAACAAGCCCCCGACAATGAAGCCTGAAGGAGAGAAGCTGTCTGCCTCAACTCTGAAAGTGAAAGGTACTGGTGTGAGAGTGGTTGGTACAGGATGTGCTGACCGGGCTGAAGCCAAGTGTGAGTTTCTGAGACATCCTGTTTGTACAAGGCAGAGCCCGTCTGCCTCTCTGGAGTGATTCTATTTGGCAATTTCATTATGACACATTTTGTGTGTGCTAGAAATAAATACCGTACAAAAAATATTTTATCATTTCCTAATCAAGTGACCAGTTGTATATGTGTTCCTGAGGTGAGTGTTCAGGTTATGAGTTCTATAAATTCCCTTTGGTATCTGAAAAGTTCTCTAGTTCCAATCTCATTTTGTTTTATACCTTTTTGATATGGAAATTTTTAAACATATACCAGTATGAGTAGAGTAATGTAATGAATCCCTGTGTACCTTTCACTTCACTTTAGCAGTTAACTGCTTGCAGTCTTAATTTATTTAGACCCCTTGGTTCGTTCCCCCAACCCTCCACCCATCCCACCCCTTGGATTATTTACAAGGAAATCCCAGATATCAACATTTAATTCTTAAGCATCTGTTGGGCACCTGGGTGGCTCAGAGGATTAAGTGTCTGCCTTCGGCTCAGGTCATGATCCCAGGGTCCTGGGATCGAGTCCTGCAGCGGACTCCCTGCTCAGTGGGGAGCCTTCTTCCTCTGCCCCTGCCCCCACTCGTAGTGCCTCTCTTTCTCTCTCTCTCTCATAAATAAATAAATAAAATCTTTTTTTTTTTTAATTTACTTGACAGAGAGATCACAAGTAGGCAGAGAGGCAGGCAGAGAGAGGAGGAAGCAGGCTCCCCGCTGAGCAGGGAGCCTGATGCAGGCCTGGATCCTAGGACCCTGGGATCATGACCTGAGCCAAAGGCAGAGGCTTTAACCCATTGAGCCACCCAGGCGCCCAATAAATAAAATCTCAAAAAAAAAAAAAAAAGAAAAGAAACCCCAAACATCTCAGTATGTTATCTTTAGAAGATAAGGACTCTTTTGTAGTCTAACCATGATGCCATTCTCACACTTAAAAAAAAAAATGAACTCCTTACAGTTACACATTGATCTGACATTTTTAATCTAAAAAATTTTAGTGAGCTTTAAATTTTTAAAATATAATTGAGAAAAAAAAGTAGAAAGCCTGACAGTGTCCCTCTCCCCCACACCTACACCTTTTTCACTCCCCAGAGTACTGCGATACCTTGGACATCTTTCCTTAGCAGTACATATAGATCTACCTTCTTTTCTTTTTTGTTTTTTTTCATTTATCCCATCCAGTGGTCTTAACATGGTGAAATATAATAGGCCATTTCCCTGCTGATGGATATTTTGGTTACTTTCCCTCTTTGTTGTTGTTATTTTAAACAATGCTACAGTTGTACACATTTGTATGTAAATTATTTGTGATAAATTCCTGGAAACAGGTTGTTGTATCAAAGGGCATTATTTATTCAGAATTTTATTTTTATTTTTTTAAAGATTTTATTTATTTGACAGAGAGAGAGATCACAAGTAGGCAGAGAGATAGGCAGAGAGAGAGGAGGAAGCAGGCTCCCTGCTAAGCAGGGAGTCCGATATGGGACTGGATCCCAGGACCCTGAGATCATGCCCTGAGCTGAAGGCAGAGGCTTAACCCATTGAACCACCCAAGCGCCCTATTCAAAATTTTAATTGGCGTTGTCAAATTACCCTCCAAAAAGTTGTAATAAAATGTATGCTTTACTAGAAAGGCATGAAAATATCCATTCCCCATATTCTTGCTGAGCATTACCAAACTTTTAATGTTTACCAATTTCAATAAGGAAAAGATAACAATTATTTAAGTTTGCATTATAATCCCTTTTTTCTTAAGAAAGCTCTAAGTCTTGGTTTAGCTCGTTCATGGGACATTTCTCTATTTTGAACATGGTAGTAAGTTCACAATAATAAATTAGTAAAAGAAATTAAAGTTGAGATATTTATTCTTAAAAATTTAGGTATTTATTCTTTCCTGGCAGCCTCAAAACCAACTTTAGATCCCATCATTACTGTTGAGGGCCTTCGAAAACGGGCCAGTCGGAATCCCGTGGAATCTGCCATGGAATTAAAAGAGAAAAGGTCCCGTACTCAGGAAGCAAAGGACATTAGGAGAGCCCAGAAGGAAGCGGCCGGCTTTCTTGACAGGAGTACTTCTTCGACTCCGGTGAAGTTTATTAGCCGTGGCCGCAGGCCAGACGTGATTCTAGAAAAAGGAGAAGTGATCGACTTCTCATCCTTGAGCTCCTCTGACCGCACGCCTCTGACCAGTCCATCTCCTTCTCCATCTCTGGATTTCTCCGCCCCTGGGACCCCCGCCTCTCACTCGGCCACACCCAGCTTGCTTTCAGAAGCAGATCTGATTCCAGATGTGATGCCACCACAGGCCTTGTTTCATGGTAAGACTTGCCTTTCTTGCATCTTTGGTTTTATGTGTGGGCCCTGATACAATGCATGCGTTTTCACCGGGTGGGCAGTGTGCCCTGCTTTTCTTCTTTGCTCGGTCTTGATCACACTATCTTGCACTCTACACAGATGATGATGAGATGGAAGGCGATGGGGTCATAGACCCAGGGATGGAGTATGTTCCACCCCCTGCTGGGGCAGCAGCATCGGGGGCAGTAGTCGGGGGCAGAAAGAAGGTCAGAGCACCAGAACAGATAAAGCAGGAGGTAGAGAGCGAGGAGGAGAAGCCTGACAGGATGGACATTGACAGTGAAGACACAGATTCCAACACGTCTTTGCAAACCAGGACTCGAGAGAAGAGGAAACCTCAGCTGGAGAAGGACAGGAAACCTAAAGGGCCCAAGTACACCCCTGTGAGCATCTACGAGGAGAAGCTGCTCCTGAAGCGGCTGGAAGCTTGTCCCAGTGCTGTAGCCATGACGCCAGAAGCTCGCAGACTGAAGCGGAAGTTGATTGTTAGGCAAGCGAAGAGGGATAGAGGATTACCACTTTTTGACTTGGATCAAGTTGTGAATGCTGCTCTTCTGTTAGTTGATGGCATTTATGGAGCCAAAGAAGGAGTTTCTAGGCTTCCATCTGGACAGGCCACATACCGAACGACCTGTCAGGACTTCAGAATCCTTGACCGATACCAGGTGAGCCTCTCGGGGTGGCAGTGGAGGTGGGACAGGCAGCCCCACGGAGTGGGCACAGCGATGCTGGGACTTAAACTCCTGAATGATCTGGGGAGAGAGAGAAAACAGCAATGGAGAAAGACACAAAAATCGCTGGGCTTTGTGTTTTGAAACTATTCATATGAATACCCCTTCATACATCT
The DNA here is from genome assembly GCA_002007465.1 of Ailurus styani. Classification (NCBI taxonomy): domain Eukaryota; kingdom Metazoa; phylum Chordata; class Mammalia; order Carnivora; family Ailuridae; genus Ailurus; species Ailurus styani. Next base: position 337,963 of record LNAC01000564.1, on the reverse strand, counting down.
GGGTGTGTTTGTTTCCTTTTGGGCGTTCAAGACAGAGCCTTGACATTTTGTCTGTCCTAGACCCTGGCAGGGACTGAGGTTACACATGGTTTGTGTCATCGCTCTGAGTGACGCTTTTGTGGAGGACATGGGATGGTCCAGACCATGTGCTGAGCAGACTCTGAGGACACGTAAACTTCTGTGTAGGCAGGAGACACACGCAGGCATAGATCTGTGCCTATCAGCGCTGCTCAGGAACGTCCAGAGGAATCCAGGTGTGTGGGTGCTCCTGGAAGTGATTAACCCCACTCAGAACTTCAGGAGTACACCCTTCCCCAGCGTGAATGAGAGGTCTTCTTTTCCTGAATCTTTGCTAGCTCTTGCTCCTAAGCACCCTTTAACTACTTTTGCTAATCTGATGGCTGTGAAGTGAAATCTTATTTTTTATTTACATGTCTTTGTTTACAGGTGAGTTTAAACATTTTTCACGTTTCCTACTTGTTTCTCTGTTGGTGAATTGCCTGTTTGGATTACTTGCACATTTTTCTGTCTTCTTTGGAAACTAGTGGGCTGATACTGCCAGTGTTCTGATCTTATTCTGTGATGTACCATGTGTGGGGCTTTTTTTCCCATTGTGTTGGCCATGTGGTGTGTGGGCCTTTTCAGTTTGAAACTCTCCTGGAATTCTGGAACATCGTCTTCATTTCCTTCTATTTTCTCTCTTTTGTCTTTTTAGAACACACCTATTATTTGGATCTTGGACCCTTTAGACCAGGGGTCGTCATCAGGCTTTCTGTTAAGGGGCAGACAGTAGATGGTTCTGGCTTTGCAGACCACACAGTCTGAGTTGCAACTACTCTACTGTGCTGTTTTTGAGAGCAAGATAAAATGGATGGGCATGGCTGTGTCCCAGTGACACATTATTTACTGCAACAGGCCAGATCTGGCCTATGGGGTATAGTTTAACGACAACCCCTACTCTAGATGGATCCTTTCATTTTCTTTTTTCCTCCTATTTTCTAACTTTCCTGGGAGATAGTAGCATGCCTGCCTGCACCCTAAGGATGGGTAGGGGGGAGCCTACCATTCAGCCAGCAAACTTCCCTAAGGCTCCCTGTTTTCAGTCCCACCCTGGCCGTTCCACGAGCTCCCGTGTCCAGAATCTCTGCCGAGCCTCTTCTAACCCATGGGGGGAAAGATCGTTTCTGGATGTGGGTAGTGGGGGTGTAATTGGAGGCTTTAACCTCTTAAGTAAGGAGACCCTCAGTCCGTAGTCATCTTGTCCACTCTCAGTGTTAGCAGGACCCATTGTCTTGCTGCCTTTCCTGAGGCTCTGCCTGTAAATCACGATGCTCCTGGTCTGTCTTCACTGCTGCCTTAGGCTCTGGCTCTCTGGTCTCAGCTGCTTGCCACTTACTCAGATGCTTCTGTTGCAGTCATCTACTCACCTTTTCTTTGTTCTTGTGGGTTTGTCTTTTTAATCCCTATACTTAATTTTTTTAATTGTGAAATGTATCCTATAACTATAGAGGAATACATAGAAAATATCAGTATAGGGCGCCTGGGTGGCTCAGTGGGTTAAAGCCTCTTCTTTCCGCTCAGGTCATGATCTCAGCGTCCTGGGATCGAGGCCCTCATCGGGCTCTCCGCTCAGCGGGGAGCCTGCCTCCTCCTCTCCCTGTGTCTCTGCCTGCCTCTCTGCCTACTTGTAATCTCTCTCTCTGTGTGTCAAATAAATAAATAAAACCTTTAAAAAAAAAAAAAGAAAATATCAGTATAGTTTACAGATTAATAAAATAGATGCTTTGTATCTATCTCTTGGGCTAAGAAACAGAACTTTACAAGCACATTAAAAGTTCTGTGTACTGCCAGCTCTCCTTCCCCTGCCCCCGAGGGAGCCACTCTGAGTTTTTTAGGTCACCTTTAGTTTTTAAAAAAGTTAATTAATAGGAAGCACCCACCTAACTGTGTAAGGACTTTGCCACTATTAGAGGGAGACTTCCAGGAGAGGATAGGCTGAGCAGTCTCTCCGGGTCATTGTTGTGGAGTGAATTGTGCCCCCCCCCCAAAGGATGTATTGACGTTTTGGCCTGTGATACCTGTCAGCGTGACCTTGTTTGGAAATAGGGCCTTTGCAGATGTAATTACTTAAGATGAGGTCACACTGCAGCAGGGTGGGCACTTAATCCAGTGTGACTGGTGTCCTTATGAAAGGGGAGAAGAGACACAGAGGCAGACCAGGGAGACCACCTTGTGATGGCTGGGGCAGAGCAATGAGTCTATAAGCTAAGGGTCACCGAGGATTGCTGGCATCACCAGGAGGTAAGAGAAAGCATGGAGCGGATTCTTCCTTCAAATATTCAGAGGGAGCATGGCCCTGCTGACCCCTTGATTTCTGACTTCTGGTCTCTAGAACTGTGGAAGACTATGTTTGTTATTTAAACCACCAGGTTTGTGGGCCATAGCTATGGCAGCCCCAGGAAACTCACATGGTCATGTTCTGGCTCCAGCTCCTGTGACCCCTTTCTCAAGAAGTCAGTGTTCAACGTCATTAGGCAGTCCTGGAAACATAAGGCTCATTGCAGTCTGAGCATCAGGCAGGGCTGCAGCGTATATCACGCGGTGTGGCATAAGTCTGGACAGGGGCAGGGGTGCCCTCTGTTTCCTGCCTCTGGACTGATGTGCTTCCCTCCAGCTCGTAGGAGGTCAGAGTGTCCTCTTCCGATCTAGGGAGTGGGCATGGAAAGAGTGGAGGTGTCTCAGAGTACTTGGTGAAACGCAGCTGAGCACTGATGAGATTCTGGGCTGCAGCTCGCTGGGTTTAGTAGATGGTCCAGTGCACTGTACGATCCCATAATCACACTGCTGGGTATTTATCCAAAAAATACAAATACATAAACTCAAAGGGATACATGCGCCCTGTGTTTATTGCAGCATTACTTACCATAGCCAAACTCCAGAATCAGGTGTCCACGGATAGATGATTGGGTAAAGAAGATGGGTTTTTTATATATATGTTTATAAATGTACACACACACACACACACACACACACACACACACACACACACACAGAGGAATATTACTCAGCCATAAAAAAATGACATCTTGCCATTTGCAACAACGTGGTTGGAGCTAGGGATCACAGTGGTAAGCAGAATAAATCAGAGGAAGACAAATACCATACGATTTCATTCATACATGGAATTTAAGAAACAAATGAAGGGGAAAAAAGATAAATCAAGAAACAGACTCTTAATTATAGAGAACAAACTGCTGGTTGCCCCGGGGGAAGAGGGAAACAGGGAATGAAGGTTAAGGAGGGCACTTATGATGAAAAAAATAAAGTGACAAAACTAAATAAAAGATAATGTGCTGAAGCGGGGACTTAAGAGGATGGCCTCGGTGTGCCTGCCCCTTGAGTGACACTTGTCACTCCGTAGTAGTCCCAGGACCTCCCTTCCTGGAGACTCACTCGCCCTTCCTCTGTGTTGAGTCTTCAGTGTCCTGTGTCTCAGCTTCACCTTTTTGTAGGTTTATCCCCGTGCTTTCATGGAGCGCATTCCAGTGGCTCCCAGAGGAAAGCTGCCTGGGAAGTAAAACTGGAGACTTACGTGTCCAGAAGTCCCCAGCCACCATTGGGTAAAGCTGAGAGATCCCTGAGGGTCCTGGTGGCAGTGCTCTCCCGTTCTGAGGGAGAATGAGGCTCATCCTGGATCTCTGTGTCCAGACATTATCTGAGAGCATCCTTTGACGTGCACCCCCACCGTCTCTTCCTTGGGGTCTTTCCCCCTGGGCCAGTCAGTCTTGCAGTCTCAGAACCGTGGTTACCACCTAGGGGCAGGGGGACCCTAGCCTTCAACCTGTGGGACCCCCACCTCCGCACCATGGGAGCTGCCACTCCAGAGTGCCGGTCACAGCTTCTCTAGAGATGGGACGTCCAGACGTCTGTGGGGAGGCAGCCACCTGGCAGCAGGGGGGTGAGGGCTTGGGGATTGGACTGCGGTGCCCACAGTTTTCGCCTGCTCCTTATTCTACTGCCTCGTTTTTCCCAGCTCCAGAGGAGTCTGGTGCTGCCCCCGGGTTTTAGGAGGATGCTGCAGTACAGATCGGCCTGGTTCTCACCTTCCCCAAAGCCAGCTTGGAATTTTGGCTTGAAAGCAGTTAGTATTTGTCCATCTGCTTCCCAGATGTTTCTTCCCCTGATCTTCCTATTTTTGTATCCTTCTCTTTTTTTTTTTTTTTTTTAGTCTGATTCTATAGTTTTAGTGGGTTTGGGGAAGGGATAAAATTGTGATTAATCCCCTCCTAACCTGGAATTTTAGTATCATTTTAATGCAGTTACTCAGAGGAGCAGCTATCTGTGCTTTGGCTCAGTCCATACTCTTGTTTTCTGATAAATGCAGTCATAGCTATAAATGTCCCTGGAATACTGCTTTAGCTATGACTTAAGACTTTTGAAATGATGTGAGTTTATTATCAATCAGTACTTAGCAGTTTGTAATTTTTCCTCGTTATTTCCTCTGTAACTCGAGTTATTTAGTGCTTTTTTGTTTGTTTTTGTTTTTTTCATTTTTTGTTTTTAGATATGTAGGAATTTTTAAGGTCTCTTGTAGTAATTGATTTAATTTCCAATCAGATTATGTTGTGGTCAGAGAAAATAGTGTATATGATGTTGATTCTTCCCTATAAAGAAAGTTACTTTTTGTAAGTCCTAACTTATGACATATTATTATTTTTCTCTGTTAATTTTTTAATATTATCATGTGGTCTTTCTTCCAAACAGAATGTTTTTGCATGCGCTTATCTGTCATTTTTCTTTTGTATTATTTAGATAACAGTAAACCTCACTGAATTGTTTACCCTTATTTCCCATCGTTTCTCCCTAGATTAATTTTTTTGTTAGTCTACCTCCTTTAACAGTTTTATAAAATATGGTCTTTTTGAGATTAATTTTGAATACCTGTATGCCCGAGATTATTTTCATTTCATTCTTGCATTTAAATGATAGCATAGCTGGATATAAAATTGTTATTTTATTTTTTCCTTCAACATTTTGAAATTATTACTCCATTATCATCTTGCATATAGTGTTGCTGCTGAGAGCCTCGCTGTTGGTCTTATTCTTGTTTCTTTGTAGGTGGTCTCCTGTTTCTTTCTCCCATACCCTGGAAGCTTTCAGAATTTTGTCTTTGTTTCCAATCTTTAATTCTACTTGTGCATTTTAAAGTGTTTTTTTTTAATCTCATTTATCTTGTTTGACAGAACCTCTCCTTCAGTCACAGGTGTCTTTTATGCTGATTTGTTGTCAAAAACCTCTGTGCTTCACAGCCAAGTACAACACAAAGACAGAGTTGGGGATAAAAAAGAAAGAATAGCTTTATTGCTTTGCCAGGTACAGGGACTGCAGCAGGCTAAGGCCTTCAAAACTGCAAGCCCACCTGGAGGAAGGGGCCAGGGGGTTTTACAGGGAAATACAGGATCTAGCTAGTTTTGACGGGAATTGTATATGTGCTGCCAGCCTCTTGGACATGCCTTCAGGATAGTACCGGGTTCCTGAAACAAAAGGCTAAGAAGGGAGGAGGGGTGGTTGTGCAAGAGAGGAGCAAGGGGACTTTAAAATTGAGCTTCACTGAAGCCAATTTGGACTTTTGTTCCACTTTATGCTCTTAATCGGTTTCATCTTGACATGTATGCTGCCTTTGTGTTTGAGCTTCCCAGATTTGTGGGTTTGGTGTAGTGTGTGATTAATCCGGAGAAATTCTCCGTCATTATTGCTTCAAATATTTCTTCTGTTCCTTTCTCTCTTCTCATTCTGGTATCCCTATTATGTGTATTTTACACCTTTTGTAGTTGTAGCACAGTTTTGGATATTCTGTTCTATTCTGGTCTTTTTTTCTCTTTGCTTTTCAATTTTGGAAGTTCCTCTTGACATATTCTCAAGCTCAGAGATTCTTTCTTCAGCCCTATCTAGTCTACTAATGAGCCCACCAAAGGCAGTTCTTTATTTCTGCTACCTTTTTGATCTCTAGCATTTCTTCTTGATTCTTTCTTACCATTTCCGTCTCACTGCTTAAATTGCCCCTCTGTTCTTGGATTTGTCTGCTTTGTCCAACAGAGCCTTCAACATATTAATCATAGTTGTCTTAAATTTCCAGTCTAATAATTCCAACATCTCTGCCTTGTCTGAATCTGGTTCCAATGCTTGCTCTGTCTCTTCAGACAGTATCTTTTGCCTCTTAGTATGCCTTATAATTTTTTGTCAAAAACCAAATATGATATCCTAGGTAAAAAGAACTGTGGAAAATAAGCCTTTAGTGGTATAGTGGTGAGATGCCGGGTGAGAAGCGTTCTATGGACCTATGATTAGTTCTCAGTCTTTTAGTGAACATTTGTCCCTGGACTGTGACTATCACAGTGCTTCTCAGATTTGCCTCCCCAGTTAGGTGGCATGGAATGGCTAGAGGGAGCTGGAGATGGCTAATTCCCTTTCCACGGGTTGGTTAAGTTCTGATAAAACCCAGTGGGTTAGGTTCTGGTCAAATAGTTTCTCTTGAGGGCAGACCTTGTTAAGAACAGAGGACTCTGACGTATTTTCAAAACAGCTACCTTTTCCCTGCTGGAAGCCTGAGGCGATTTTTCTTTGATCCTTACCATGAGAACCTGGTAGAGCTCCTGGAGGTAAAAGTCACAAAAATGTGCTGGCCCCCCGCACCAGCCCCGGAGTTTTTTCTCTCCCCTTTATCCACACTGTGCCTCCAGCAATTTGTCGGTTTTTCCCTGGAGGTTTTTGCTCTGCTAAGTTATGATTCTCTTTATCCACCTGTTTTTCTTTTCAGTTTGCCGGGGAGTAGTTTGCTTTGTGATCTCAGTTCTCTGATGGATCTATGAAGAGTTGCAGATTCTCAGTTCAGCATTTTACTTGTTAGGATACAGTGACAACTTCCATTCTCCTTATATGCTGGACAGGAAACCAGAAGTCCTTCTTACTTGCTCTTTAATCTGGGAAATCTTTCATCATTGCTTCTTTAAATATATTCCTCTTTTTTTTCCTCCTCTTTCATGGACTTCTAATATGGGTGCTGACATCCTTAATTCTTTCTTTTATCTCTTCCTTTGCCTGTTTGAAGGGATCCTCAGTCTGTCCCTAACTTGTTCACTGAGTGCTTCATTTCAGTGATCATGTATTTAATATCCGGTAATGAATAAGAGATTCTTAATAACTACACTCATTCCTGTTTCCAGGTTCCCTTATTACCTTGGAACCTATTTATTGTGCTTTTCTTTTTTTTTTAACAGGCTTATTGAGATACAGTTCACATACCATACATTTAAAGTGTACAATTTGGTGGTTTCTACTGTAGTCACAGAATTGTATAACCATCATCATAATCAATTTTAGAACATTTTCATCACCGTGAATGGTTTAGCTGTTACTGGCCAACCCCCCACACCCAGCCCCCATTAATCTACCTCTTAATTCTGCCTTATGGATTTACCTATTCTGTTGGACATTTCACATTAAATGGAATCATATAATATGTGTTCTTTTCTGACTGCATTCCTTCACTTAGCATGTTTTCAGGATTCATCCACATTGTAGTATATATATTAGCACTTCATTCCTTTTTATGGCTACTTAATACCCCACTGTAGAGATGCACTGCATTTTATCTACACATCACTTGGTGGACATTTGGGTTGTTGCCACTTTTTGATGCTTATGAATAATGCTGCTTGAACATTGGTGTAGATGTCACTGTGTGGACATAGGTTTTTATTTCTCTTGAGTATATACCTAGGAATGGGATTGCTCAGTTAAATGGTAACATATTGAATGTTCTGAAGAACTGCCAGACTTTTTCCCAATAGCTGCACCATCTTCCATTTGCACCAGCCCTGTATGAAGACCCTGACTTGTCCACACATCCTTACCAACACTCGTTATCTTTTTTTGATTACAGCCATCTTAGTGGGTGTCAAGTGGTATCTCATTGTCGTTTTGGTCTGCTTTTCTCTAATGACTGTTCATTTGCTTTTTAAAAATGCTTGGCTGTCTGGTAAATTAATTCTGCCTTTTGCAGTATGGTTTGTTTACTTTGTTTTCTTTTCTTTTGCACTCCTCGTTGACAACATATCTTGAGGGTTTTTTTCCCCTTGTGAATGAATATTCTCTTGTTCTAACCAGGGGCCTTTGCTGGTGTATACACCTGAGGGGGGGCAAAAGTCTGATTCCTAGCTTGTTATCCTCTTGGCCAGTTGAACTCTCCAGCACTCCAGGTGTCCTGCTGTGACCCCTCCAGCCAACACTTGCACGCAAAGTTGATTGGCAGAGATCTACCCAGAGCAGAGCTTGTAAGAGGAAGTGGCCTGACTAGGAAGCACCCCCAGCCCCATCTATTGTGGAAAGCCTTTCTCTGCTCTAGGCTGCCCTTTCCCGCCTCACCTGTACCTGGCCACCTTTGGTCTCTCCTGAGGTTTCTCACAGCCTTTGTGTTCCATCTTCCCTCGTACTTTTGTGGCATCTTTCAGGATGGGTTTGGGGAAGGGACCCAGCAGCCCACCTAGTGCTCCATTTTGTTTAGAACTAGAAGTTTGAAGAAACTCATTTAATATTTCCCAAACTTACTTGACTTTGGCATGCTCCCCATTCCCCCCTCCCCCACCCCCTACCATTTTGTCATTCAGCAAGCGTAAGTTGAGTACTTCATGTGCGCCAAGCACTCCTCTAACTGGGGACGCTGCAGTGAATTAGGGCAGAAAGTGCCTGCCTGGTGAAGCAGTGAGATGATAGGACTAACTCACTAAACGGGATCATTTCCTGCAAGGTGGGTGCTACAGTGGGTGGGGAAGCAGAAGGCCGCAGTACCACGTGGGACAGGTGCTTGAGATAGCCTTTCAGTGGAGGTAGCACCCGATCCCATCCTCTCCACAGGGAGGAGCTGGGCTGAAGAAGGTTCAGGGCAGAAGGGCCAGGTGCAGGCCCCAAGGCAGCAGACAGTTTGGTGTCTGGGGCTGGAGCATAGTGATAGTGGAGGAAGTAAGTAGGTGGGAGCTGAGGCCACAGAGGTAACAGGTAGATTCCGCAGTCACAGGCAAGGACTTTGAATTGTAAGGGAAGTCACATAGGAGTTTTGACCAAGGGAAGGAAATGTATTTGTTTTTAAAAGAAGCATCTGGCTCCGTGTGGAGAATGGGCAATGAGGGGTGAGAATGGCAGCAGGGAGACCCGTGGGAAGCAGTGGCAGTGATCCAGGCAGACATTGAGGGTGGGCTAGGTGGAAAGAAGTTAGGGTACTGGGTGACATCTGTGGAGTTCCACACAACTCCTCTCAAGACACGAACCATGTTGTCCATCATGACCATCACGTCCATCTCTGTGATCTGTTGCTACATTGCAAACCACTCCAAAACTCAGAGGCTTAAAGCAGTATTCAGTCTTTCTTCTGATTTTGTGGGTTGACTAGGCTCAGCTGGGTGGCGGTTCTACCCCATGTGCTGAAGGCTGAGGTCCCACCTGTGGCTGCCTTCACAGGGAGCTCAGTCAGGATTCAAATACCAAAATGGCTTCCCTTCCTCCAGAGCCCATCTCCATGTGGCTTCTAGACATTCCAGGGTCCAGCCTGGACACCATGGCAGCTGGACTGGAAGTGAGAGAGAGTAGAAGCTTCTGGTCCTCAGGCCTGGGCTCAAGGTCCCAGAATGTTACTTCTGATGCTTTGTCATTGGTCAAAGTTTGTTGCAAGGCCCACCCAGGTTCAAGGGGAGAGAATAGACTGCCGTCTGACAGGAGGAGCCACACATCCCCATGGGCGCAGGGGGAAGTGTTGAGGCTATGTTTGGAAACTATATGCCATAGTTCTGAATTTCCCTCTGGAACTTATTTGAAAGTCCTAGAAGAATTTCAAAGTCATCCTTTCAAAGTTTTGGTGTCCAGTTGGGGAAAGAAGGAATTCTTTCTCTCCTTCCAACAAAGTTATTTTCTAGGCTAAAGAACAAATGCACTCTCCAAAAGCAACTGAGGTTTCTAAACTTCATCTGGCCCTTGGCAAACTGCTTTATAAATGTGCCTTTTAATCTTCCATCTGGGCTCTTCGCTATAAAACCCTTATTGCACATGTTCTGTTCCTACACGAGTGAGGGCCCTGGAGCAGCGCTCCCGGGGTGAATCCCACCTGTTCTGTTCAGACACCCACCTGAGGAGCACAGAGCACCTCCTCATTCAGCCCTGGGAGGGCCTCTCCACTCTCGTGATATGTCACAGGGACAACGGTCTATGTCAGTCCTCCTCCTGTCAGATGTACTTGGTGGAGCAGAGGCCTGTTTTACTAAACCCACACACAGTGCCAGCAGCACTTGGCCCCTGCCGCTCTGTGGATACCAGGCGACTCCTGCAGCGTGACCCACGTGCTGAGTGGGTTAATATCTGACGACTTGTTCGGAGGCGTTACTAGGCAGAATGCAGCCTACAGTAGCTGTAAATCCAGTGCTCAGTCCTGCTTTCCACTCACTTAAATGACTGAAAATTTTTAAGTAACTGTAAAATTTTTTTAAATCATTTCAATTTTAAACTGTTACAACCAGGATTGGCTTTTCATATCTGATTTTATGCAGAGGCACCTATGAGGTTTGTATTGAAATTAGAGCAACCCATATAAGCAATACAAAAAGACCTACCTTCCGACACATAGAAATGTACTGTGTACTAATTATCTGTGAAATTAAACCAATCCTTTGAGTGACTTTATTTCTACATAACCAGCGTTTCTTTCTCCTAGACTGCCTTGCCATCCAGGAAAGGGTTTCGGCACCAGACCACTAGGTTTCTGTATCGTTTGGTGGGATCGGAAGATATGGCTGTAGACCAGAGTATTGTCAGCCCTTACACCTCTCGGATCCTGAAGCCTTACATCAGGTACGTGGGGAAGAGCTGTGATGTTGGGCGTGTTGTGAGGAATGGCATTGGTGGCTTCTGCACCCTGGTCTCCCACTGCAGTGAGTTCAGACCCTCCCCGGGAGCAGGCATCAACACGGACTGAGTCTGCACTTCACGTCCAGTCTTACCCTTAACTTGTTTCGACTGTAGTTTTTTGCAGAAAGGACAGTCCTCTGAAAGAAACATAAAAAGCAAAAATAAGTTAACTCCATTCGTCTCAGTTGGGCTTACGTCTGGGGGTGATGATGAGTCTTGTTGTCTGGGCAGTGCTCTGGAAGCTAAGCTGACTAGAGGAGCCCCCGTTGCTATCTTGAGAAAGTGTGTTTGTGGACCTTACTTGCTGTAGAGTCACATGATCCTCCTTGCCCAGCACTGTTGTCCGCGCCGGGCCTATGAGAGGTGGTGTGGGAGCCTGCCCCCGTGGCCCCAGCTGTGCTGGGCCCTCCCTCCCTGGCCTCTGTCCTGGGCCAGAGTGCACGGGCTTGAGTCAGGCTGCTGTTTGGTCCCTCACTCTGTTCATGAAGCCTTGCCAGCACAAATAGGGTTCCTGGCAGGTGCAGAGGGCGAATTTTAAATTTCATTCCAGAAAAGTATCAGGCTTTCAAGTTGTCAAGCTATCTACCGTAGAAAGTAGCCCAAGTTAGCTTAATATTTGCCAAATAAAGAGTTTATGTGAATCACTTGGCTAGGAATGATATTGAGTATTTTTCTTGACTTGAGTTTGTTTTTTTCTGCGGTCCTGGAGGCGTGATTATGAAACAAAGCCACCCAAACTGCAGCTCCTGTCACAGATTCGTTCCCACCTACATAGGAATGACCCTCACTGGACGCCGGAAGCCGAGGCACCTCTTGATTACTGCTATGTCCGGCCAAATCACATCCCAACGATAAACTCCATGTGTCAGGAGTTTTTCTGGCCTGGTATGTTCCCCCTCCCAAACTAGGCAGATCAGTTTTCTGTTTGGTTCACTTTAGTGATATTTTTAAATTAGTGTATGTCATGTGACTCTAAAACCTTCACTCATGATTTCATTTAGTTTGTCTCTAACATAGGAATAGTAAAATATGAACACCTCTTTCTTCCTAAGATCAAGAAGAAGCCAGCAATTAAAGTAATAAACAGTATTTTTGTATGTTTCTCTTCCCTGTCTCTTCTTCCAGAATAAAAGATTCATCCTGTTTTGCTTCTACATATGTTTAGGTACCCAGTAGTGTCTACCAGTGACACACTGGCTGGTAGCTTGGGCATGTTGGGACACTTTTGATTTTTTGCTTAATAATTCTGTAATTTTGTTTATTTAGCTATTCCTTGGGGAGAGTGTTAATACAGCCAAAAGGCATTTTTTAAAAACGAAATATCCTAATTGCAGACTTTAAAAATAAGAGTAAACCCAATATGATTTGTTATTTTATCAGCCTCAAAATAGTCTCTGTAGATCAGAGCCACCAAGTAAAAGGAATGAACGCATTTTCATCGCTAAATATAAACACATTCTTTGTGGATCTGTCTTATCGCGCTGCTTTGAAACACAAAGGAAATATTACATGTCTTCCAGATGTTAGATAAGATTTCATCGGGATTAAGGCTGTGTCATCTTTGTTGTCTGATAAACATGTAACAGTGCACGTGTGGTGGCAGAGTTGTGCTCATCTTTTAGGAGTGTTGTGGGGGCCAAAAGGAACATTCTGGGAGCATCTCCTGCTTCCTGACCTTACTCTGGGTGCCTCCATACCTTCTGCATGCAATCATTGTTTGTTTATCCCCTTTACTGTAAAATGTAGCCTTTGTACAAAAGAGCTTGTAAACTGTACACGTATGAACACAGCAGTGTGGGCTCTCTTGCACAGTGTGGGTCTTTGCTCCCACCCTGTGAGGTCTGGGTATGCAGACGCTGAGGCCCACATCTAAAAGGTGTCGGCTAACACACGTTGTACAGGCGGCTCAGTTCAAAGCCAGGTATGTCCAGTTCTAGCCTGAGTGCTCTCTACTACCGACCCTGTCCTGCTTCTCTTCTTTGAACTTGGGGACTTAGAAAAGACGGTGTTAGTTTTGATATTTTCTAAAATTCACTTTTAGGGTCTGCATGTTTGATGTCTGTGCTAGTATCTCTGTCTTCAGTTTTGTTTTTGGTTTTTTGGTTTTTTTGTTTTTTTTTTTTTTAGCGTGCAGGTGTAATTGTAAGTACAGACTGAACAGCTTGGTGTTTGTTAATTCCAGAAGGCACACAGTTTGAATCTCCAATTATCTCTTTTCTTTAGGCATTGACCTGTCTGAGTGCCTGCAGTATCCAGACTTCAGTGTTGTTGTCCTTTATAAAAAAGTCATCATTGCCTTTGGCTTCATGGTTCCCGATGTGAAGTACAACGAAGCTTACATTTCGTTTCTGTTTGTCCACCCTGAGTGGAGAAGAGCAGGGATTGCAACATTCATGATTTATCATCTGATTCAGGTAAGCTGTCTGTGCTACCAGCTTGCCTTTGGGCTCCCCGAGGACGACGTGGAAGAGGAATTGAGGGATGACACTGGGCTGAGCCTTACTTACCAGCACAGCCCACCAGAATGGGTGGTCTCAGAAACCCACTGAGAAAACATCCCTCCTGAGGCTCTTACCACACTCAGATAAAAATCTTCGCCCCTCTAGAATAAGATCACTGTTCAGGCCCAGACTTCAAAGAAACCAGTTATAAACATGTATAGTAAATAAAATGAGAAAATTCCGGAAACGAGAGCCCAAAGCCCTTGTATGACCCATATTATATGGGTAACTGCTGCTGCTCTTAGGAACCCCACCGCCACAATTCTGAGGAGTGGAGGTGGAACTGTGGTCTTTGGGGGGTCTTTTCTTATTGAATTACATATAAAACATACTCATCTCAGCTGTACAGTGTAATGATTCCATACCTGTATATGTTGTGAAACAGCACCATCACCACACATAGTTACAGACATTTGTTTTCTTGGGATGAGAGCCTTTAAGATCTCCTCTCTTAGCAACTTTCAGATATGCCGTATGGTATTGGGAACTCTAGTCTCTGTGCTGTACGGGACACCCCCAGGACTGACTTGCCTGTTCCTTTTGACGCCCCTACAGCCGGTTCATCTGCCCCCAGCCCTGCCGCCGGCAACTACCGGTCTGTTGTCTGCGTCTGCGAGTTCAGCTCTTATTGTTTGTTTTTTAGATTCTGAGAGCTAAATGAGATCATACGGTACCTGTCTTTGTCTGACCTCTTTCACCTAGGATAATGCCTCCTGTGCAATTGCAAAAGTTTTTAAGTATTTTTAAACATTTTAGCAAAACTGTCTCAACCAGGACTACATATTCTGTTATTGCTGATTAGTCTTTACTATCACTGTGTGAGCTGTATAAGCTTTTTTTTTTTTTGAAGATTTTATTTATTTATTTGACAGAGAGAGAGAGAGATCACAAATAGGCAGAGAGGCAGGCAGAGAGAGAGGAGGAACAGGCTCCCCACTGAGCAGGGAGCCCCATGTGGGCCTCAATCCCAGGACGCTGAGATCATGACCTGAGCTGAAAGCAGAGGCTTTAACCCACTGAGCCACCCAGGCGCTCTAAGCTTTTGAGGCTGAATTATAATTCATCCTTTGATATATCTGTATCACTGTTGAAGAAAATATACCATATATTTATATATTAACATCAGAAAAACATGTAAGGAATTCCCCTTCAGAATCTTTCTGGTAAACTTTTATTTTAAAACCATTTGGCTGGGGTGCCCGGGAGGCTTAGTTGGTTAAGTGTCTGCCTTTGGCTCAGGTCATGATCTTGGGGTCCTGAGATCGAGTCCCACATTGGGCTCCCTGCTCAATGGAGAGTCTGCTTCTCCCTCTCCCTCTGTGTGCTTGTGCTCCCTCTTTCTCTCTGTCAAATAAATAAATCTTTAAAAAAAAAAAAGAAACCTTTTGGCATGGAGGATTATGTGTTACATGGGCAAGATTCCTTTTAAATAGAGGAAGATAAAATGTCATTTTTCTAATTTTTATTTTTATTTTTTATTATTATTTTTAAAGATTTTATTTGAGAGAACAAGCAGAAGTGGGAGAGAGCATGAGCAGGGGGGAGGGGTGGAGCGAGAGAGAGAGAGAGAGAGAGAGAGAGAAAAGCAGACTCCCCACTGAGCAGGGATCCTGTTGTAGGACTCCATCCCATGATCCCGGGATCATAACCTGAACTGAAGGCAGACGCTTAACCGACTGAGCTACCCAAGAGCGCCGTATTTCCAAACAAATTTTTTTTAAGATTTTATTTGAGAGTGAGAGAGGACGAGAGTGGAGTGAGGAGCAGAGGGAGAAGCAGGCTCCCCGCTAAGCAGGGAGCCTGATGCAGGGTTCCATCCCAGGACTCCAGAATCATGAGCTGAGCTGAAGGCAGCCACCCAACTGACTGAGTCACCGAGATGCCCCATTTTTCCAGTTTTTAATGAAATGTGCTCAACACTTCCCAGATGTCAGCAAGAACCTAGAAGTGTTTTCTAGAAATTTTTCTCTCTCCCCACTTAGCAGTTAACATGTGCTCCCTTGTGTTGTGCTGTGAGACTCTCAGTTATTTGTACCACACCCCATCTCCCACCCCACTTGCAGCCGCAACCTCCATCCCCACCCCCCCATCCTACCATTGTCGCCAGCTGCACTGCCGCCTTTCCCTTCCCCGGCAAGGGCCTGCTTGCAGCACAGGCGTGACAGTCCCATGTGTGCGTCGCCAGCTGCACTGCCGCCTTTCCCTTCCCCGGCAAGGGCCTGCTTGCAGCACAGGCGTGACAGTCCCATGTGTGCGCCTCATAGAAGGCCTGGTGCAGGGTCAGTCCTTACAGAGTGCTCAGCAGGTGGGAGCAGGAACATTCATCCTTGGTGTAAGGCCCGGCCCTCAGCCAGACCGTAAGCCCCAGGCCCAGACAGAACCGCTCAGCCGGGCAGTAGTACTCGATGGTGCCATGGTTGGACCAGGCACAGGACATGAGCGTCACGCTACAAAATACATTTCATACACTCACAGTAGCGCTGTTGGGCCCAGAATGTAAGTGAAGCAGAGAAAAGAGGAGAGATGTCTACCTGAGAGGCCTCTTAAATCTAGGCCTGGGAGGAACCAGGAGTTACAAAATCTCAAGGACCCTGCTGACCTCAGTATTTTGGTGCCTTCCTCATTAGAAAGCAGGGTCTTAATTTATATGACTTTTGGTTTTAATTAAGAATCTTAAGAACTTGCCTCCTATTAATGGGATGAGGGTCACTCTTCCCCCCCCACCCCCCAGGATGAAGGCAGTGCTGAATACAGAAACCGCAAGCTATTTCTCTCAGTTTGGGAGGGATGGCGGGGGGCCTGTGGGATTCCAAAGTCTTTAGGGGTCTTTAGGTTTCATAACTAGATGAAACCCCCCAAACCTCGTATCTAGCCTCGTAAATTTAGCATCTTTTCTAGTGGGTGTAGGAAGGCCATTGTTACAAGTTTGAGTACAAGATAACCTCTAGTTTTAAAACGCAGAACTTCTCATCTTGTTCTCTACTTCTTTGAGATTGTCAGAGGGCCAGGAATTGATGTATGTGATATTTGGAAGTGTAACTGAATTACAAATAAAGTTATCCACTTGACAGTAGAGTCTCCCCCAGGCCCTTTGCCTCAGAGAGCCCAAACACCCAGCACGACAACCGTTTCCTGAGTCTCGAACGTTTCCGTGAGCGCGGGGCTCGGCCGCAGAGTGACTGGGGCTCCCAGCCGGCTCCGGGTGTTGGGCGTCCCAGCTGCCCGCCCTGCTGTCCCCGGTTGCCATAACTACCTGCCTCCCCGTCACAGACTTCCCTCACCTACTCACTTCCCTCGGGCTCTTTGATTCTCATCTGGTACTTTTCCACCCTTTTTGGCAGACCTGCATGGGCAAGGATGTGACCCTTCACGTCTCAGCAAGCAACCCCGCTATGCTGCTCTACCAGAAGTTTGGCTTCAAGACTGAAGAATACGTCCTAGATTTCTACGATAAGTATTACCCCCTGGAGAGTACAGAGTGTAAACACGCTTTCTTCCTGAGGCTCCGGCGCTGAGGTGGACGCAGCGCTCCACAGAGACGCTTGTGCTGTTCGAGGTCGGTCCTCACGTAGGCCGGCGGGCAGCTGCTCCTGTCCCCGTGGGCCCTCGTCTCAGACCTTTCACCGGAGGCTAGACGGGCAGTGGGCGGCGGAATCAAGGTGCGAGCAGCCCTTCAGCAGAAGCGCCGTCCCGTGCCGTCTGCCGAGGCCCCGGCCCCCGTCCCGGGGCTCGGCCGGAACCCGGCGGTGCCGCTGCTGTCCCTCCGCACGGCTGCTTGCAGGAGTAAAGGGGCGTCGCACTGATGCTCTCCTCCTGCCAAGGGTGAGGAGGCATGGTAGCCGGAACGATTGAGGCCCTGCCCTCGGGGCGCTAGCCTGTCAGGGAAGATGGGAGAGCCAGCCCCCTCCCGGCCATCAGTGAGCCGTCATTGAACCCTTGAACCCGGCAGAACTTCTAGGCCATTGAGCTGCTGCCGTCTCTCCCTGACTTTGGCCACAGTCGAAATAAACAGAGTGTTTGTGCCCCCATGCGTGTCGCCTGCTCTGCTGTTAGCATCCCCACCAGGGGACCCCTGCTCGCCGTGCCTGTGCGGCTGGTTTGGTGTTGCAGCGACACTGTGCTGCTGGCTGGAGGTGTGGGTGGTGGAAGCAGAGCCAGCTGGGGACACAGCCCGTGTTGTCTACAGGGCCAGGCTCTTGGGTTTGGGGGTGGGGGTGTTGGGGATGGACTGTCAGGCGGGCTCTTTTGGATCCAGCAGGAGCTTTTCCAGAAGTATCAGATGTTCTCAGATAAAAATCTTTCCTTGTGACAGCCTATGGCCAGAGCTTCATTCTAACCAATTTGCTTTCAAACTCTCTTGAATGAAGAGCAGTGGTTCTTAACTTATGGGGACATGGATCCCTCTGAGAATCCAAAGAAAGCTGAACACTCTCTAGAAAACTGTGCATGCACATTTAAAATCTTGATCTGTCGGTCAGGAGTGGCTGTTCTCGGGGCCGCGCTTAGAGCCAGCCCGAATCCCTTCCTTCAAGGGGAACTTCTGTGCTGCACGTCTTTGTGAGCGTCACCTGGTTCTGTCTTTGGAGAGCACCCCGGGCTCCATTCCACCCTGTGAGGGCCAGGAGCACCATTTCCTCCCTCCCTCCTCTCCTCTGCTCTTTCTCCCTCCCTCCTGCCCTTCTTCCTGAGGGTTCTCTACCTTTTAAAGATTTGGGGATTATGACCCCAACAAGTAACATGGGGAAAGCGAAGTTTTCCGAACTTGGAAACCAGCTTGCAATTGTTGTTTGTGAACAGGAAGCATTGGCTGCACAACATGCCAGAAGCAACCATCTCCGTAACTTCAAGGAGCTGAGGAATTCTGTGATTGCCTTAATCAACTCTTTGCTTTATATTTTTATTTTTATTTATTGAAGGATTTTATTTTTAAGTGATCTCTATGCCCCATGTGGGGCTCGAACTTCAACCCCGAGATCAAGAGTCTCATGCTCTACTGATAGAGCCAGCCGGGCGCCCCACATTTTTTTAAAAAATATTTTATTTATTTATTTATTTGACAGAGAGATACAGAAAGAGAGGGAACATAAGCAGGGGCAGAGGGAGAGGGGGAAGCAGGCTCCCTGCTGAGCAGGGAGTCCAATGCGGGACTCGATCCCAGGACCCCGGGATCATGACTTGATCCAAGGCAGATGCTTAACAACTAAGCCACCTAGGCACTCCACCCCACTTTTTAAAATTATGGTGCAACAGGGCGCCTGGGTGGCTCAGTGGGTTAAAGCCTCTGCTTTCGGCTCAGGTCATGATCTCAGGGTCCTGGGATCGAGGCCCGCATCGGGCTCTCTGCTCAGCAGGGAGCCTGCTTCCCCCTTTCTCTCTGCCTGCCTCTCTGCCTCCTTGTGATCTCTCTCCTGCTGTGAAATAAATAAAATCTTAAAAAAAAAAAAAAATTATGGTGCAACAACCTCTCTACCACTCAGATTCAGTGATTACCAAGATTTTTGCCACATTTGATTCATCTGTCCTTTGCTAAATATTTTAAGGTAATCCCAGATATCATGATTTCATACCTACTTTGGCAGATATTTCTATAAAAAAGGGATATTTTCTTACATAACCTTAATGCCCATTACCACTCATAAGGTGAACCCATTTTCAGAATTAGCTAGTAGTCAATATGTGGTCACACTTATGGGTTGTTTCAAAAGTGCCTTCATAGTGGTTGGTTTGGGTCAGTGTCCAAGTGGGGGTCACACGGGGACAGTCTGTTTTTATAGATGTGTCCTGCCGTACTTCAGTCCTGCTCTGGCGTCGGGGCTGGGCTACCTTCAGAGATGGGCCTGGTGACACCAGTATAGCAAGCAGCTGCTGGTTTTGATCTGCCTTTGGCCTTCCCCCAGGCTGACACCATAGAAACCTCTAACCACCCTCCGAAAGTGATACCATTGCATAGGGTGGGGGCTGAGGTGTGGAAGAGTGTTCTCAAATCACCGTGTTTGGGTGGACTTTTAGTTATAATTTTGAAATTTCTAAATTCCCAAGGAAGGAGGAGGCCTGTTTTTTTGTTTTACAAAGGCGGGTGTGAGTTTTAAAAGCCGAGGAACCCCATCTTGAGCTGTGTGCTCCTGAGGAGTCTGGATTTTCCTTGACTGTAGCCAGACCTCCCTTCCCCTGGGGAGGTGGCCTGTGGTAGCCAAGTGGGCCTTCAGGGCCCCCATGCAGGTAGGAGTGAGACCAGAATTAACCATGTCCTTATTTACCCAGAGTTTTCTAGGGAGGTTGAGCTCTTTGCAGCAGGATGTTTGAGAACCAGAATCATAATTTTGAATTTTCTAAAATTGAGTTAACATGCTTTGTACAAAATGTGCATCGCCTAAAAGCCACACTTCCTTGGGACCTTCCCTAGAACTGTCTCCTGCAAGTAGGCTCGGTGTCCCCACTAAGCCCTAGGGGGACACGTCCCAGGTCCACTCCACAAGGGCTGGGTGGCATGGCACACTTTTTGGTTAAGAATGTGCTTCTGGTATCTACTAGCAGGAGACTGGGATAAAAAAGTATATCTGAGCCCTGGGGAGGGCCATGGAGTGGTGCTGAGACCCTGCTTTGGTACCCACTTACCTCATACTTGTGCGTTCATCAGCAGGAACTGCACTCTGGGACACAGGCTAAATTCACTCCAACAGTACCATACCGCAGCTTGCTCCCTTGTGAGAGGTTTGATGGCAGGTTTGCCACAATTGGCACAACAAGGCCCAGAAAATCACTCATGGGGGACCCTAAACTCCAAGCCAGGCAGTCTGGCATCAGCCTGTAGTCCTCCCCACTCAGGCCCCCACCCGGGATGAGTTGGGGGTAGGTGGGAGTTCCCGGAGGGGTCAGCGTGTGATTGGCTCCCACTATCCCCAGGACCTAGAACTGCCCGGCGCAGGGCTTGTACCCGCGGAGGCTTGGCTGAGTGAGGAGAAAATGAAGAGTCTTACTGAGTGTGTCTGGGCTTGGTGAGGCGTCAGTACTGGCTCGCTCTCTCTCTCTCTCTCTCTCTCTCTCTCTCTCTCTTTTTTTCCACTTTCCAAATCTCACATGCAAAGGCTCTTTCTGTTTATCACAAATTAAAATTTTCTCACTTCTTGGAGTCTGCATGAACACAGGCCCCTTCTCCCTGCCTGGATGAGTAAAGGCAGCTCCTCCCTCTTAGAACCTTTAAGTATTTTACACAGACAGGTTCCACTAGGCTAGGGGAATCCTACCAGAGTAACCAGAGACCATAACCAGATTTGGATTCGATGAGCTAAAGGAGGAGAGTGAAGGTTGCTCAGGTGAGAGCTGGAAGGGGCCCACAGTTGTCATGGTGGTACGTCTGGCTTTGGGCAAGCCCACGGATGCAGAGGGCAGCCCAGCCTCCTCCGCTAGCTTCGCTAAATGGTTCCTGCCTGTGGGTGCCAGTCTAGGATGCATCAGTGTCATGAAGGCCACAGGTCTAGGCATGGTGCCAGTGGAATGCCCTCAGCCCTTGGGGCAGCTGGAGCCCCTGGGTGTTTGTCTCCAGCAGCCAGAGGTGTGCTGATAAATGTTTGACCACTGCTGGGGCGAGGATCGGGGAGACAGGAACGGTTAGTCAAGGACCAGTTTGCTGCGTTTGCTAATTTCCATGGCCTTGACACTCTGACCATGGCGGATCCAAAGCTACTAATTCGAGTCACTGAATCCACAGCTGGAAGTCATGCATGTAGGACACCATCACATAGTGTTGCTGTCATATGGATACAACGGATGGAAACCACCTTGAGAGCAGAGCTAACTGTCACATAGTAAAATCAGCTTGGGGTGAGTTTTGAGAATTTATTACCAGGATTCTGAACATGATTCATGTCATTTTATGTAATTCAACCTTCAATAGTGGCTCACAAGATCCCTGGAAATCTAATCATCAGCTCTTGCATGCAGCTTGCCCTAGGCTCTTGGAGAGCAGGGGCCGGCAGCTCGCCCTACAGGTCCTCCAAGCGGCAGACACATGGCCACGTGAGCCCAGCTGAGGACCGAGCTGTGGGGGAGGCCGGGCTGGGGAGGTCAGGGAGGCTCCTGGAGGCTGGAGGAGCTCTCCGTTCCAGCCTCACGTGTTTACCCATCTGTCCGTCCACGGCTGCTGTGGCCTCTGAGCTGGGAGCAAGGAGACCGCTCTGGAGCTTCAGCACTAACAGACTTCGCTTGAAGAAAATTCTTTTGGATTCAAATTCCGTTCACAGTTTCACAATTATCAACATTATGTGTGTCCAGGAGAAAATATCATGGGCTTCTAGACTATCATTTCAACTGCTAGAAATTCCTGAATTAAGGGGCAGTGGGGTGGCTCAGTTGGGTAACTGTCTGCCTCTGGCTCAGGTCATGATCTCTGGGTCCTGGGATTGAGCCCTGCATTGGGCTACCTGCTCAGCAGGGGTCTGCTTCTCCCTCTGCCCTTCACCCCACTTGTGCTCTCTCTCTCTCGCTTTCACTTTCTCTCAAATGAGTAAAATCTTTAAAAAAATTTTTTTGAATTAGAAGGTTAAATATCACCTACTTTCATCAACTACTTCTCTCATGGATGACTGTCAAGAACTAGAATTAGTAGAACACCCATGCTCAAGAATTGTGTATAATGATTTTAAACCTAGTATCTGATTATGTTTATGGAAGCCAGACCAACTTTCTCCTGGAAACATTTGAAGAGATTTTTGGGGGGGAAATGGTATACAAATTCAATCTTTAGTGCTATATTACTTTGTCGTTCTCCTGCTAATAATAAAAATCATTTCCTTCACTAAGCCCTGGGTAGATGTTCCCCAACCCTCCCTGGCACCACGCATGCCGTGCTGTCCTTTGGTTTGTGCACCATGACAGGAGAGGAGCCGTGCGGGGCCACCTCTGCCTTCCCATCAGGACAGAACACTCCGAACCTGTTGTCAGCGGGTCGCGCGGGGCAGTCCCCGGGGCGTGGCAGCAGCCGCAGGGGGAATGGCCAGTGTTGCCTGCGGTTTACAGTCTTCAGGTGCTGTTTGTTTTTAACCAACCTCTCTTTAAAAACGGAAACAGGGTGCCTGGGTGGCTCAGTGGGTTAAAGCCTCTGCCTTCGGCTCAGGCCATGATCTCAGGGTCCTGGGATCGAGGCCCGCATCCCTGCCGAGCAGAGAACCTGCTTCCTCCTCTCTCTCTGCCTACTTGTGTTCTCTCTCTGTCAAATAAATAAGTCTTTAAAAACAAAAATATATATATATATATAAAAACAGAAACAACTTGGGGCGCCTGGGTGGCTCAGTCGTTGGGCGTCTGCCTTTAGCTCAGGTCATGCAGCGTTCTGGGATCGAGCCCCGGGTCAGGCTCAGCGGGAAGCCTGCTTCTCCCTCTCCAGCCCTCCCGCTTGTGTTCCCTCTCTCGCTGTCTCTCTCTGTCAAATAAATAAATCTTAAAAAAATAAAAATGGAAACAACTTGATCAGAATTATATAATGGAATTTTGAGACTATTAAAATGTAGTGTTAGGGAACAAAGTGAACCTAAGGAACTCGGGGAGAGGCCATTTGNTGGAAACAACTTGATCAGAATTATATAATGGAATTTTGAGACTATTAAAATGTAGTGTTAGGAAAAAAAAAAATGTAGTGTTAGGGAACAAAGTGAACCTAAGGAACTCGGGGAGAGGCCATTTTCTGATGCCTCCCCACACTGTATTTTCACTTGGGAAACATGAACAGACAAATGTTAGCTCGCATCGGTGCCTGTGTGACGCTTCTGTGCAGGGATGGGCGTTGTGGTCTCTGCTAACCAGGCGCGGGGCTCCCTGGGAGCAGAGGCTGCCAGGCGCCATGTTTGTCCTCCCCATTGCCTGGCCCAGGGCTGGACGCATGGAGTCCCTCAGTTGCCAACTTCCCCAAAGCCATGACGGCTTCCCTCCAGAAGATGGGTGCTCTCGACTCTTAATCTCCTTCCTCCCCTTCCCAGAGAAGTACACCAGTACTTCCCAGCCTTGTCCTGAAAGGACCCCAACAGAGTGGGGTCCTTTAAGATTTAGGTTTTTAGAATTACAGATATTTTATATTCTATTCTTTAAGTATATCTGTTTTAAGGTGAAAATAACAGGTTTTTTCACCCAGGGCTTTAGTCAAGTTGGCCATCTAGGCAGATGGGCAGTTTGAGGGCGTGGGCCTGTGCACCACAGATCTGCAATCTTGTCCTTCTCCTCCGCAGCGAATACTCTAGGGGTTCAAGACAGACCTGTCTTCATGACACCTTCATGTCATTTTGAGAGAGAGTTTCGAGGTGAAGATGAGCAGCAGTGGAAAAGCAAACATGCCGCTAGTATGTATACATTTGGCCAAAATGTCTAGTACTCTAGTTAAACTGAATATGGCTAAAGGCTAAATAAATGAAAAAGTCTGTCCAACAAAAGACAATGGGCTCCAGGTAGGATGAAAAGCAAGAGCTGTGGGCAACTGGGGCCTCTGGGGCCTGGGCTTTAGGTGGGGGGCTCATGTCTGAGGCGTTTGTCATGGAGCAGCAGCAGCAGCATGCCTTGCCCACACCACAAGGTCAGAATGGCAAGATCCCCAGGGCATCGATCAGACACACAATAGGTGCTAAACGAGAAAAGCAACGGCAGCTCCCATTTCTGAGCTCTTAACTCTTCGAACAACTCCATAATGGCAGGGCTGTAATTGCCTCTATTTCCTGGAAGAGAAAACGGAGTCTTGAGGGGCTGAGTGACTCTGGGCCAGGGGCATGCCAGTAGAAAGCAGAAGACAGCCAGGGCCAGGCTGGAACTGCACATGCCCCTCTGTGTCCGCAGAGGATGAGAAATGGAGGAGGGGCCCTCTCTCGGGCCAAAGGCTCCTTGGACCTTGAATGGAGTCCTGCGGTTCGGAGCCACGCCATTCACTTCCACACTCGCTCTGCTGCCTGTGCCTCAGGCTTTCGTGCATGCTGACGCTCCTTTGCTGGCCACTGGTGGTTCGCAAAGGCAGGTGTATGTGAGTCTGAGTGTTTTTCTGGAGAGGGGCCTGAAGCTTCATCAGGTGTTCACAAGGGTGTGTGAGCCACAAAGAAGTAACAAGCCCTGTTCAGACTGAAGGAAGGAACTTTCTAGAGTTGGCTGGGTGGTTGGGACCAAAGTTCAAAAGAAATGACTCACCAAACGATTCAAGTATATATATATTTTTTACATAATTCCAGGTTTGACATAAAGTGGCAAAACAGTACAAATGTTAATATTTTGCACATTTGCGCCCCCTACATGTGCACACACACACATGTGTACACACACTTTTTGTCTGAACCACTTAAAAGTAAGTTGCAGGGGTACCTGGCTGACTCAGTCATTAGAACATGTGACTCTGAGCCCCTCAATGGGTGTAGAGATTACTTAAAATCTCTAGGGGCCCTTGGATGTCTCTGTCCATAAAGCATCTGCCTTCGGCTCAGGTGATGGTCCCAGGGTCCTGGGATGGAACCCCGCATCGGGTTCCCTGCTCAGCTGGGAGCCTGCTTCTCTTTCTCCCGCTCCCCCCACTTCTGCACGCTCTCTCTCTGTCAAATAAATAAACAAATCTTTAAAAAAAAATAAAAAGTGGCAGATACCATGGCCCTTTTAATAGTACCGCATGCATTTCTAAAAGCAAGAAATGTTCTTAACGAATTGCAGCACAATGACCCATTAATGTTGACACCACACTGCTCCCTGATTTACAGGTTCTAGATGGAGACTAGACACTTCTGCAGAGTACTGGCTCATTAATCTGCAGGGTGTCCCTGAGTCTGGGGGCGGCTGCTGTTCCCTCCTGTTCAGAGTCCTATGGGGCTTTGGCAGGAACACCCTGGATGCGATGCCGAACTCTTAGCGCACTACTGAGGAAGCCCTTGCTGTCCGTTAGTCCCATTTCCGGCAAAGTGAACTCTGACCCTTTATTCCTTCTGCAAGTAAGTGTTTTGTGGGGAGATTGAGAAGGTATACTATCCTGCTACTCCTTAACTTTGCCCCACTAGTTTTAGCATCCAAACGGTGTCCTTTTGGCCTTCTAGATCCACAATCCCGTGAGGAGGCAGCTTTTAGAGCCGGGTCGGCACTGCCCAGGACTTTCACGTTGCAGGGCAGAGAGCACTGGCCCTGAATGGGAGCCCGAGTGCACGAGGTAGTTTTACGACACCCTCCTGTAAAATGGCGGCCACCACTGCAAGAACAAACAGCAGAGTGTCATGGGGAGGGGAGGTCCCTCAGTCTGGGGCCAGTCACTCAGTGCCTTAGAGGTTGTGCATCTCCACACTTACCAGACCTTTTCTGGTGACAAAGAAAATAAAGGATGTCCCGTTACTTACTGCCACCACAAAATCTATGGCTCAAAACCACATAGCAGTGGCTTTTCTGGGCAGTTCTCTTTACATGCTGCTAACTGGGATGCTGGGGCAGCTCCTGTCATCTGGGAGCTCAGCTGGGGCTGCTGGCCAGGGGCCTCAGTTATATATACTATTTATATACGTAAATGATTAGTTAAAATCATAAATCTGGTTCTGACCATTTGTATTATACAAAATAATTATATACTTAAGCTTTTTAAACTAAACTGTCTGAACTGTGTATTATTTATGCATCTAGATATAGAATGTATGCTTAGGAAAATATCATAACTAAAATTCTGTCTTGGAGCACCTGGTGGGCTCATTTGGTAGAACATGTGACTCGAGGTCATGCGTTCAAGCCTCATGTAGAACTTACTAAAAAAAAAAAAAAAAAAAAAAAAAAAAAAAAAAATCCCGGATTCCTGAGTGGCTCCTCAGTTAAGCATCTGCCTTTGGCTCAGGTCATGATCCCAGAGTCCTGGTATCGAGCCCAGTGTCAGGCTCTCTGATCAGCAGGGAGCCTACTTCTCCCTCTGCCTACAGTTTCACCTGCTTCTGCTCTCTCTCTGTTAAATAAATAAATAAAATCTTAAAAAAAAGAATATTAGTTAATATAATCCATCATATCCGTAGGCTAAAGAATAAAAAAAATTACATGATCATATCACATGATACAGAAAAAACTTTTAACAAAATCCAACATGCAGTCATTATAAAAGTTCTCAGCAAAGTAGGAACAGAGGGCATTTTCCTCAACTTGATAAATTACTTATACAAAAAGAACTACACCTAAACATCATACTTAATGGGGAAAAACTAGAAACCGTCAAGCCAAGATCAGGAATAAGGCAACTATGTCCTCTTACCACTCCTTTTAACATTGTACTGGAAGTCCTAGCTAATGCAGTAAGACAAGAAAATGAACTTATAAGTATACAGATTGGGAAAATATTTAAACCTGTAAAGATGACAGGATTGTCTATGTAAAAAATCTGAAAGGACTGACCCCCAAAATTAGAAAACTAATAAGTGAATAGCTGGGGTGCCTGGGTGGCTCAGTTGTTTAAGTGTTAGACTCTTGATTTCAGCTCAGGTCATGATCTCAGGGTCCTGGGATCAAGTCCCATGTTGGGCTCCGCACTCAGCAGGGAGTCTGCTTGAGATTCTTTCTCTCCCTCTCCCACCACTCCTCCCCCTGCTCTCTGTCTCTCAAATAAATAATCTTTTTTTTTTTTTGAAAGAACTAATAAGGGGCGCCTGGGTGGCTCAGTCATTGGGCGTCTGCCTTTAGCTCAGGTCATGATCCCAGTTTCCTGAGGTTGAGCCCTGCATTGGGCTCCCTGCTCTGCGGGAAAGCCTGCTTCTCCCTTTCCCACTTCACCTGCTGGTGTTCCCTCTCTCACTGTGTCTCTCTCTGTCAAATAAATAAAATCTTTAAAAATAAATAAATAAATAAATAAATAAAACTAATAAGTGAATAGAAAGATTAACAGGATACAAGGTGAGTATACTAAAGTCAGTCACTTTCCTGTATGCCAACAATTGGAATTTGAAATTAAAAGCACAATATCATTTACATTAGCATCCAAAAAACCTAAATACTTGGGTATAAATCTAACAAAACATGTACAAGATCATGAGGAAAGCTACAAAACTCTGTTGAAAGAAATCAAAGAAACAGTAATTGGAGAGATATTTCATGTTTGTGAATATGAAAACTTAACATTGTCAAAAGGTCATTTCTTCCAATTTGATCTATAGATTCAATGCAATTTCAATCAAAATCCCACAAGTTAATCTGCATATATTGACAAACTGATTCTAAAGTTTATAGCCAAAAGATCTAGAATAGCCAACACAATATTGAAGGAAAAGGACAATGTTAGGGACGCCTGGGTGGCTCAGTCAATTAAGTGTCTGCCTTTGGCTCAGGTCATGATCCCAGGGTTCTGGGATCAAGTCCCACATTGGGCTCCTTGCTCAGCCAGGAGCTTATTTCTTCCTCTGCCTACTGCTCCCCGAACTTGTGCTTTCTCTCTCTGGCAAATAAATAAATTTTTTTTAAAAAGAACAAAGTTGGGGGATGAACACTATTCAACTTTGAGACCCACTATAAAGCTATAGTAATTAAGGCAATGTGGTAGTGGTGAAAGAACAAATAGATAAATGGAACAGAATAGTGAGCCCAGAAATAGACAAACTGATCTTTGACAAAGAAACAAAGACAATACATTGGAAAAAACATAGTATTTTCAACAAATGGTGATGAAACAGCTAGATATCTGCATGCAAAAAAATTGAATCTAGACATAAATCTTATACCCTTCACAAAAATTCACTCAAAATGGATCATAGATCTAAATGTAAAACACAAAACTGTAAGACTCCGAGAAGATAACATAGGAGAAAATCTAGATGGTCTTGGGTATGTGATGATTTTTTAGATACGCCAAAGTCACCATCCATGAAAGACAGATTTGATAAGCTGGACCTCATTAAAATTAAAATCTTCTGCTCTATGAAAGACACTGTCAAGAGATTGAAAAGAAAAGCAACAGACTGAGAGGAAATCTTAGCAAAGCACATATCTGATAAAGGACTGTTACCCAAGATATACAGAGAACACTTAAAACTCAACAATGAGAAAATGAACAATCTGATTTAAAATTGGTGGGGTGCTTGGGTGGCTCAGTTGGTTAAGTGTCTGGCTCCGGCTCAGGTCATGATCCCAGGGTCCTGGGATTGAGCTCCATGTCGTCGTCCAACTCTCTGCTCAGAGGGAGCCTGCTTCTTCCTCTCCTTCTGCCCCTTTCCCTGACTCGTGTGCATGTGCTCTTTCCCCTCTCTCTCAAATAAATAAATAAAATCTTTTTTTAAAAGTAAATAAAAAATAAAATTGGTGAAAGATCAGGACACTGTACCAAAGAAGATATGTGAAGAACAAATAAACATATGAAAAGATGCTCCACATTATGACATCAAGGAAATGCAAATTAAAACAACAATGAAATACCAATACGCATCTATTAAAATCAAGAACACTAACAACACCCAATGCTGGCGAGGATGTGGAGCAACAGGAACTCTCTCTCGAAGAGAGAGAAAAATGGTATAGGCACTTTGGAAGATAGTTTAGCAGTTTCTAGTTTATAAAACTAGACATAGTCTCTTTTTTTAATTTTTAAAATTTTATTTATTCATTTGTTGGAGAGACAAAGAGAGTGCAGAAGCAACAGGAGTGGCAGAGGGAGAGGGAGAAGCAGACTCGCCACTGAGCAGGAACCCCGATGTGGAGCTCGATCCCAGGACCCTGGAGATCATGACCTGAGCTGAAGGCACTGACTGAGCCACCTAGGCGCCCCCAAACTAGATATAGTCTTAACCATATAATCCAGCAGTCATACTCCTTCATATTTACCCGAGTGAGATGACAAGTTATATCCACACCCAACATTTATTCATAATTGCCAAACCTTGGAAGTAACCAAGATGTCCTTCAGTAGGTAAAAGGAGAAAATACTATGGTCCACCCAGACAATGGAATATTTTTCAGCACTAAAAAGACACAAGCCATCAAGCATGAAAAGACATGGAGGAAACATAAATACATATTAGTAAGTGAAAGAAGCCAATCTGAAAAGGCTAGAGACTGTGTGATTCCAACTATATGACATTCTGGAAAAGATAAAACTGTGGAAACAGTAAATGGATCAGTGGTTTCTGGGGTTATTGGGGAGGGAGGAGTTAATAAACAGAGCACAGAGGATTTTTAGGATAGAGAAAATACTCTTAATGGTAGTATAATGATAGATACAAGTCATTATACATTTTGTCCAAATCCATGGATGCACAACGTGAAACTGAACCCTAATGCAAACTATAGACTTTGAATGAAATGATATGTCAGTATAGGTCATCCTGTAATAGACATACCACTGTGATATGGGATGTTGATAATGGGGGGATGGCTATGTGTATATGGGGGCAGGTTTAAATGGGAAATCTCTGTACCTTCTGGTTAATTCTGTATGAACCTAGAACTGCTCCAGAAAAATTCAAATCCATTTGAAAAAAGACAAACACTCCAATTTAAAAATGGGCAAATGGGGGCACCTGGGTGGCTCAGTTGGTAAAGCGCCTTCTTCAGTTCAGGTCATGATCCCAGGGTCCGGGGATCAGCATTGGGATTCCCGCTCAGCAGGGAGTCTCCCACTCCCCCTTCCCCCCTCTGGAGCTCTCTCTCTCTCAAATAAACAAATTCTTTAAAAAAACTAAAATGGGCAAATGATTTGAAGAGCCAGTTCTCTGAAGAAGGTATATAAATGGTCAATAAACACATGAGAAGATGCTCAGCACCATTAGTCATTAGGGAAATTCAAAAGATACTCACTAGTGTGGCTTTAATCAAAGAGACATAATCCGTGTTGACAAGGCTGTGCAGAAACTAGAGCCCTCATACACTGCTGGTGAAAATGTAAAATGGTGCAGTCACATTGGAAGACAGTTTGGCAGTTTTTCAAAATGTTAAACATGGAATTGCCATATGACTCAGCAATCTTCTCCAGAGAAATGAAAACATATGCTTACACAAAGACTTGTACATGAATGTTAATTGCAGCATTATTCAGAATAGCTCCCAAATGGAAACAACTCCAGTGTCCATAAGCTGAAAAAATGGATAAATAAATACGGTGTACAAATATGGTGGACACATACAATGGAAAATACCCAACAATAAAAAGGAGCAAAGCACTGATAAATGTTCCGACATGGATGAAACAGCATTTCAAAACATTATGTTCTCTGAAAGAAGCCACACACAAATGAATACTTCTTGCATGATTTCTTTTACATGAAATATCCATAAAAAGCAAATCTCTAGAGACAGAAAGGTTAGGGATTATTCAGTGAGGAGGTAGGAATGGGAAGTAGCTGTAAATGAGTACAGCATTTCTTTTTGGAAATGTCCTAGAATGGGATTCTGGTGGTGGTCACACAACTTGGTAAATAGGCTACAAAATCATGGACTCCTCCCCTTATAATGGGTCAATGTTACTGTATGTAAATTATAGCACAATAAGGCTGTTAATTTTTTTTTTAAAGGAGAAGAGAAAGAAGAGGAGAGACAGAAGGAAGAAGAAACCCCAGGTCTTTTTGCTCGCAGTCTGCTACCCTTGCTCCCCACCTCCAAGAGCAGCACCGCTTCTCAGTACATCGTCCAAACTAAAACTCTGAGCCTCAGTTTACCCCATCCCACTTCCTCTTGGCCCATCAGGACCAAGTTCTGCCATTCAGCCTTCTAGCTGTCTCTCCACTCTGACCTACCCTCTCCCCCC
>LNAC01000564.1:278149-306681 GCA_002007465.1 Ailurus styani | reverse complement strand
TTCTATTACCTTCTCTTGGCATCTCTTGGCCAAGTTGCTGTGTGAGCCTTCTCCATCTCTCACTACTCCTGTCTGCCTTCCATCCTGCCACCAGGTGGTGGGACTTCTTTTTAAAAATTTGAGTGTTTTTGTATGTAAATTATTGTAAACACAATAGAGAATGTTTTTTAAAGAAGGGAAAAAACAATTTAGCGCTCTACAATTGCCTTCATTTTGGGGAGGTCCATTTCTTTTTTGAGCACAATGTAATCATGATACAGATGAAGTTTCATGCCCTGAGAGTTTATATCCTCATCATTTTTTCCAGTTGCTAAATGGTTTTCATGACCAATTTTCATTGGCTCTATTGTCCTAGGTGTACTGTTGATCCTCATTAAGACGTCTGCTTTTGTTAATAACACTGCAGGGACATATCTGTGCTTCAGGATTTTTGCCATGGATTGGATTTGTTTAACTTCCAGATAGATTCACAGAAGTGGAATTCCTAAGTCAAAGAATGTGAACATTTTATTGCCACTTTATCCTCATCAGCACAGTTCTTAATGTACTAAGGTGTCTGTCTCGCGCCCAAAGTACCAGGATTGGGTATTATCACTCAAAGCATTTTTGGCTAATTTTCAAATAGGCAATAATTTGTAACTTAAATTATTAGCGTGCTTGAACATTTTCCGTTGTATGTTTCCTAGTAGTACTTCTTTTATAAACTCTTGGTGGCCTCTTAATCTCAAGGCAATAGGGGAATCTTGGTGCTTCTCCTTATTTATTTGTATCCGTTCTTTCTGCCGTCGAAGTAGTGATTTTTCTGAGCTTAACCGGGCTGGTCCCATCTCAGGAATTTGTGGGGAGGGTCTCTTGAAAATTTCTTTCATATTAAAGAGGAAGGTGCTGAGAGGAGGGAGGGCAGGAGCAGGGAGGGACCAAAACAAAACCGAAACAACCCCTAGGCCGGCCTTGGGGCATTTTTTCCAGACCCTCAGCTGGTCCTCAACCAACCACACCACTTAGTTCTGGGTCCCGGGAGCAAAGACTGTCAGGAAGAACTGGGCTGCTTAGCCTGATTCCCCTGTCCCTCTGCTCCCATGAGGCTTTGAAATCCTGGCCACCCCTGGACCCTGGCTTCCTTCTCCGGGCTCTTCCCAGCCAGCCACAGTGGACGGCTCTTTCTGCCCACCCGGGAGGGGCCCTGTTTTGAACCTTGTGGAAATTTCTGTCTTCTGTCCTAGTTCTCAGGTCCTTTGAATCACAGAGGTACATGGTATGGCTGTAAAAAGCTTGGCCTCTGGGGCGCCTGGCCAGCTCAGTCGGTGCAGCATGAGACTCTTGATTTCAGGGACCTGAGTTGAAGCCCCAGACTGGGCATGGAGCTTACATTTAAAAACTGAAAAATAAATACATTAAAAAAAAAAAGAGCTTGGCCTCTGGACTTTTTGGGCTTGACTCCTGCACCTGGCACTTGTTCATTGTGCCTCAGTTTCTCTATTTGTTAAAAACCTGTCATTTGCTGTGGGGGAACACCTGTGATACCATGTGGAGTATCTGGCATGCCGCCTGGTAACTGGTGGGCACCAATGGTGGTTGGCCTCAGGGGAGCAGAGGAATCTCCAGTTAAAGTGGGGCTGGTTCTGTGTGTACCCCAGCCTTGCCCACACAAACCCCAGGGCCTGGGTCCCATCCATAGAGCATTTGATGTAACATGTCTGGGGCATGGCCAGGGCACACGGATTGGTAAAAGCTTCACAGCTCTGGCAAATTCTAGTGGATGGCCAAGGTGGAGAACCCCAGGCTGGAGGAACTAACCAAGGATGGAAATCTGTGTACCTCTCTCACACTTTCTGCACCCCCTTATACAATTACCCCTGCTCTTCGCCCTCTCCACCCATCCATAGACAGGAAACCAGACTCATTGGCTTTTGGGCTCCAAAAGTCTAAACCTGAGAAGGTCTAAACTAATGTTTGCGGAAAGCAAAGTGTTCTCCCCAGGGTTGTCAGGGATTCCCTGGGGTGGGAGGAGATGAGGTCAGGAGGGGAGGCAGGGGGAAGGCTGTACAAGTGGATCAGGCAGGATGCTTTAGGCTGCAAGGAAGAGAAGCCCCAACTCAAAGTGGATCAAACAACCACCACCACCAATTATTGTCATTCTAGTGGAAGTCTGGAGGCAATATGTCCCATGGTCACATAATTTATTAGCTTATTAACTAGGTGACATTGGGCAAGTAACTTACACACAGTTTCCTCGTCTGTGAAAAAGGACTGTTGCATGTACAATGACTTAATATAAGTAAAGGTCTCACAACAATCCCTAAATTGTTTTATAACCATTAGCTACTGTATCGGTCAGTAATTGCTGTATAACAAACAAATGCAAAAATCTCAGGGGCCTACAGCAATAAGTTTTTCTTTCTTTCCTCCTTTCTTTCTTTCTTTTTAAAGATTTTATTCATTTATTTGACAGAGAAAGAGAGCACAAGCAAGGGGGTGTGGCAGAGGGAGAGGGAGAAGCAGGCTCCCCGCTGAGCAGAGAGCCCGATGTAGGACTTGATCCCAGGACCCTAAGATCTGACCTGAGCTGAAGGCAGATGCTTAACTGACTGAGCCACACAGGCACCCCCATAAGTGTTTATTTCTTAAGTATCTATGGGTTGCTAGGGGTTGGTTGAGCCACTCCAGATCTGTGTGTGCAGCTGGGTTAGGCTTGGGTTTGCCCCATCCGTGTTCCTTCTGGTTCCAGAGGCAACACTGCATCAGGTGCTTTGGGCAATCCCTTCTCATGATAATGGCAGAGGCAGAAGACACTGGAAAAACATAAGACACTCTGGCCCCTTTCCTTTGGTGGAAGCAAGTTACATGTCACAGCCCAATATTGGCAGGGAAGGGAAGTAACCTCTACCCATTCCCTTGGGTGGGTGTATAAAGCCACACGACAGGGCACCTGAATGGCTCATTTGGTTAATCATCGATTCTTGGTTTTGGCTCAGGTCACGATCTCAGGATCAAGAGATGGAGCCTCGTGTCAGGCTCCTCACTGGGCATGAAACCTGCTTAAGATCCTCTCTCTCCCTCTCCTTCTGCCCCTCCCCTTCTTCACACACTCGAAATCTTTCTCTCTTTCCCCCACCCCACAAAAGTCACATGGTAAAGAACGTGAATTACATGCAGTGTATAAAAGAAATGTGAATCTCTAGTTTAGATGGAAGTATTATTCTTTAACATTGTTATAATCAGAATATATTCTCATTTCTCCATGACTTCCTCTTTGACCCATGGGTTATTTAGAAGGGAGTCATTTAATTTCCATATTTTGTGGAAATTTTCCATATATCTTTCTGTTATTGATTTCTAGTTTCATCCTCTTAGGATCAGAGAACATGCTTAGGATTGATGTTAAATTTCTGAAGCTGATGACTGCACTGTGGTCCTATCCTTAGGACCACAAATACGCATCACATTACTTTCCATGACATGTGTAACTTACTCTCTAATGGTTCAGGAAAAAAGTGTGTGTGTGTGTGTGTGTGTGCACGCGCGTGTACAGATCCCAAGCAAGAGNTAATTTCCATATTTTGTGGAAATTTTCCATATATCTTTCTGTTATTGATTTCTAGTTTCATCCTCTTAGGATCGGAGAACATGCTTAGGATTGATGTTAAATTTCTGAAGCTGATGACTGCACTGTGGTCCTATCCTTAGGACCACAAATACGCATCACATTACTTTCCATGACATGTGTAACTTACTCTCTAATGGTTCAGGAAAAAAGTGTGTGTGTGTGTGTGTGTGTGCACGCGCGTGTACAGATCCCAAGCAAGAGGGAGACAGAGAGGGAGAAAGCAAGGGATGGGGGTAGGAACATACACGAATCATTTAGCAAATAAAAAATAAAATGAAAAGAAAGGATAAGCTAATAAGCTTCTCCCACCCCCACCCCTCCAGGTGTGTATCCTTCCATACCGTCTCCATACCACACACAAACTTATACTAATATGTATGCACTTAGATGGTATTTTGTTGTTTTATACAAATGGGGTCATTCTCTGTGCATTAATTATCGTGCAGCTGGATTTTCTCCCTTAACAATACAGCACAGAGATCCCCTCCTGGTCTAAAGACCCAGGTTTAAACACAGCTGCATAATATTCCGCAGGTGTATGACTATCCCCACTTCTTTGCCCAACTCGCTAACGATGGCTACTCCAGCAGTTCCCAGTTTTTTGCCACTACACACGGGGAAGCGAAAAGCAGCCTTGTGCATGTAACGCACTGTATGGGTGCCCACACTGTGACTGACCAGAAATCGACATTAGAGTCGGCACCGGAAGTTCCCCATGATCCACTAACACTCAAAGCTGTTCAGCCGTGGGAGAAAGGCTGGTCTCCAGGGGCCCTCTGCTCTGGTCCCACTGCATGCAATCCCAGCCTTTTCCAGAGGAGGGCCAGAATGTCCTCGAGGAAGCGGGCCACGAAGAGACTGTTACAACCTGTCCGCTGGCTGGCGGCAGGTGCCCCAGAACTGCCGGGTAGGTGAGTCCCGAAAACCTCACGCATCCTTTCCCAGCTAGTCTGCCAGTACCTGTTGATTATATAATCCTCACAAGTTTTGCTAGTCATTGTAGGCAGAACCCAGGCTTCTGTAGGTGGGGCCACATATGGTCCACCAGTGGCCTGTTGGATTCTCAGGTGGAGGCCCTTCTAGCACAGTGACTTTGGCAGAGATTGTCGGTTTGCTCTCCACATGGGACACAATGCCCTGCCATGAGACTAACAGCTGACATTCACAGACTGTGGCCTCGGGCGGGCCACTGAACTCAAACCACCTCGTTTCACTCCCTCCACAACTCTGAGAGGCATAGAACCCTGTTACGTCACTTTCCTACTGCTGCAATAGTTCTGCTTAAAACCACCCCAAAACATAGGTATATAAAACAACCACTGATCATTGGCTTGTGATGCTGTGAGTGAAGCTTTTCGGTTGGGCAGTCCTCCTGGTTTCTCTTGGGCTCCGTTATGTGTCAGCCACAGGTCAGCTAGGAGGCTCTGCTTCTGGGAATTGGAGGGCTGTGGGTGGCTCCAGAAATGGGGGGTTTTGATGTGGGAGAGGGGCACCCCATCCTCCACCAGGCTAGGCTGGGCTTATTTACATGGTGGGGGCAGGATTGAGGTGGAAGACAGGTCTGGAAAAAGAGGGGGAAAGACAAAGGGGTGCCAAGGCTTGTTCGGTCTAGCTCAGAATGGACACAACATCAATTTACCACATTTTGTTGTCCGAAGCAAGTCACAGATTCTAGGGGTGGGAAAATGGGCTTTGTCTCTCCGTGGGAAGAGCTGCGAAGTCACACTGTGAAGGGTGTTGATACGAGGGGGAGTGGAGGTTGTGGGAATTTTGGTAATTTATCTCACTGGCTTTCGCAGGTCAGAAGAGTGAGAAACCAAGAGGTGTCTTAAAATTGCCTAAGCTGGTGAAGCCAGCGAGTGGGGGTTGTGAATCTAGGCAGTCAGACACCAGTGACCATGTACTCAACCTCATTCCCATCTCACCAAGCCTGTGAGGGCTCCCTGACTGTGAAGACAGCCCTGAAGGATGTCATCCTCTCCAAAAACCCCCAACAGAGCAGTCAACCTCAAGAAGAAAATCATCTCCAAAGACCCTTAGCTCCTCATAGGAGGGGGAGAAGTTGGAGGTGATGTAGAGGAGGGCGTGTGGATGGGTGACTCCATGGATGGTCATGGGCCTGAGTGCACATGCGATTGGACAGCTGGCTGGATGGGTTGTCAGCAAGTACAGGATGTGGTGGGCTCAGGACCTCGAAACCTCATCTCTGCTTGGGTTCCACTAAAGTTGAGGGGCAGGAAATAAAGAGATCAGAGCCTCCAGGTGGCATTTCCTGGAAGCTCCAGCTGAAGGCCTAAGGTCTGAGGTCTATACTTGGATGAGACAGCCTTGCAATCAAGGAGACATGAGCAACTTTGGTCCTTTGAGCTGGGGACAGTGAGTGCAGAGCCTGCCTTCCTTCATAGGAGGGAGGACCCAGCTAATTTTTGAAGGTATTCTTTCAATCCCAAAGCTTGAGATGATCATTTTCCAGGTCTTCTTCTTCTTTTTTTTTAAGGTTGATTGATTGATTTTTGAGAGAGAAAGTGTGCATGAGTGAGCAGGGGGAGGGGCAGAGAGAGAGAGAAAAAAAATCTCTAGCAGACTCCCCACTGAGCATGGAGCCTGACTCAGGACTTGATCCTATGACCCTGAGACCATGACCTAAGCCAAAATCAAGAGCCAGCTAGCTGTTCAACCACCCGAGCCACCCTGGGGCCTCTCCATGTCTCTTTTAAATTTTACTTTTAAATGTGTATATTTTACGGGATCAGCTTGGTGATTTTTTTTAACCTAGGTATACCAGACACCTAGGTGAAGAGCACTGTGGAAGGTTACTTGTGCCTCCCTGACTTGGCATGCTCCAGGGTCACCTCTTTTCTCACCTTTGTCCCATAGATGAGTTTTGCTTTTTCCCAAGTGTCATAGAAATGGAACCATCCTGAATCCCATGATTTCCTATGTTCAGACTTGTAAATTTGCAGGACTGGAGCTCCTGGGGGGTAGGACTAGGCCTTAATCATCATTGGCCCATTCCCTTCCCCTCAGGCTAAAGCCAAGCAAAGTACACAGTGGACATTCCTTCCATGAAGGCCAAGCTGCCTCTCCACATGGTGAAGGGTGAGAACACAGGCTGTCTGCATTCAGATGCTGACATTCACTCACCACTGTGTGACCTTGGTCAGTTACCTAACCTTTCTAGGGAGACCAATAGCACTTGCCTTATAAGGTTATGGTGATAATTAAGTGCATCAATATTTATAAAGCTCTTCCAAATGTCCGGAACATAATGAGGCTATTTCAATGTTTGTTAAATGAAAACATGAAAATATGTCTAAGGTCAGGGCTCTGCCTCTTTTGTCACCACCATGTCCTGAGTCACAGGTCAGCAAACTATGCCTTTGCACCACAAGACTTTGTAAATAAAATTTTATTAGCATATAGCCACACCCACTGGTTTGTGTATTGTTTATGGCTCTTTTCACACCTACAATGACAGTGTTGAGTGGTTGCAGTAGAGACAATATGGCCAACAAAGTCTAAAACATTTACTATCTGGCCTTTTCCAGAAGGAACTTCCCAACCCTTACTCTGGGTTTTCTAAACCCTCCACCAACAAGGCCATGATGTAGCTTTAATGTAAACAAACTGCTTTGACCTGGGGGAAAAAATGGTTTCTGTGGATGTGGTGTCATGTTTAAACGCCCTCAGTATTCTCTCTGTGTGAAAGCCTCTGTACTTCCCAGGGTTTTCCCAGGCCTTCATCCTCATTCTCAAGAGCTGAGCCTCTGGGGGCCTTTCATTTGGGGAGGTGGGGTGGGTTTGAAACTTGTAATCTCTCAGAGTGGGAACAGGGGAAGAGAGCAGACACGCCCTCTGGGAATGAAAGGCCCACACAGAGAGAGGCACCCAGCTCCCTTCCCGCCACAAGGGGCACAGTCACAAAACAGTCCTGTTTGAAGTAGGTTATTAACTGTTGGCCTCAGGGCTGAGCTCTGGCAAGCCTGCCATTTCTTCTAGCGCTTTCCACTGAGCTTGCCTTGGAGATTACTCAGGAAGGCGCCAGAGAAGAGATAATGAGATGCAATTTATTATATAAATCTGGGGCTGGTATTAGCAGGCCGGCAGGGTTTACCAGGGCATCGCCCAGGGCCTTGCAGAGAGTCACTGTGATGTTATTCCTGGCAAGACATCCACCCCGAGTTCATAAGATCACTTAACAGCCTGCTGCCTTCACATACGCACTCATGAATTTGCCCTGTTTCCTTGGTCCTACTGCCAACTGAAAAACAAAACAAAATGAAATGGTAAAAAGGTAAAACATACTTGATGGGAACACACAGGGGGAAAAGGATAGAAGACGTTAGTGTTTCTACAGGAAAAATCCGGTCAAATATCACTCGAGGGCAGGAGCATCTATCACGGCAATCTTTCTGGAAAGCAAATTGGCAAAATGCATTAAGAACTTTAAAATAATCATGGTCTTTGACCAAGTCTGCCCAATTATACTAATGAACAGACCCCTCTAGTAGTCAGCTATCACCACAATTCTGCTGTGTAACAAAATACCCCCAAACTCAGGGATTTATAGTGATAAACAGTTTTCTTGCACATGGGTGTCAAGAACCATGAAGGATCAGAGGTTTTATCAATCCCAAGTTAATAAGTTAGCCTTGGACTGGCCCCATGGGCAGTGATAAGGCAGGATGGAAGCAGTGTCTTCAGGAATTCATCCTCAAGAATCAGAGGTGTCACAGAAGGATTTTGATGAGCTCATCTTCATATTAAATCTAATACATCTTCACTTCAAATGCTGGCTGCTGGAAGACTAAAAGAAGCAGTCTAGAACACAGGAGACATAACTTTTAGTATGTTTCTGCCACTGGGTCTCAGGGGTGATGGTGGGGTGGTCATGGGACCACCATTCCCCATCTTGCAAAGTGGAAATAATACTTACTCTATTCCTGGCTCCCTGGGAAGACATGAGGATGACATGGATCAGGCAAAGATTTGAAGCTGCTCAGAAGAAGTTGCCAATCTCCCTCACTCCAGGACAAATGCCTTGGAACAATGCACTTTGATCAATATACTCCCAGGAGGGGTGGAAGGGACCAGGAAGTAATGGAATCTACAAGAATGTCACCCATGAGGGGGACTTGGTTT
This sequence comes from Ailurus styani, assembly GCA_002007465.1. NCBI lineage: Eukaryota > Metazoa > Chordata > Mammalia > Carnivora > Ailuridae > Ailurus > Ailurus styani. Next base: position 297,932 of record LNAC01000564.1, on the reverse strand, counting down.
CTTTGGTTTGTATTATCCACACCTATTAGAACTGTGCCTCATGGGCGCGTGGGTGGCTCAGTGGGTTAAAGCCTCTGCCTTCAGCTCAGGTCATGATCTCAGGGTCCTGGGATCAAGGCCCGCATCTGCCTCCCTGCTCAGCGGGGAGCCTGCTTCCTCCTCTCTCTCTGCCTGCCTCTCTGCCTACTTGTGATCTGAGCTCTCTCTGTCAAATAAATAAATAAAATCTTAAAAAAAAAAAGAACTGTGCCTCATGTTCAGTGTGCTCAAAAACAATTGTTGAATCAGTGAACAATTTCCAATACTTACCTCCAAAATGCACATGAGGAAATGAAGACACAGAACTTATATTCCTCTCTCTCTCCTGAGCCCACCCCCTCAGTCTGTTTCTTGTACCTGATTCCCTGGCCCAGGCTGTGCTCCAAGCAACCCAACAGAAGACAGCATTTACTCCATTGATAGCTTTCAAGGAATAGTTTTCAATTTGCATTTCTCCATCTGATATGCCCAACCTCCCTGTGAGGGTCCATTGATCTATTCTCATCTTAAACATTCACAGCATCTTGCTAGGGACATAGTCAGGACTTGGTAAATGTTAATTGCCTTCCTTCTTCTTTCTCAGGCTTACACAATCATCAAGTTGAATTAATTAATCTTTGCATATTCTGACTTTTTGCTCAGTGAAACTACAACTGCAAATATCAATTAATGTTTGTTAGACACTTAATGGGCTTTTTGCCAATGCCACATCTACCATGTAAGAGGGCAAATCAAGGGAGACATAGCCATAAACTTTTATTTATTTTATATAAGTCAAGTAGGTCAAAGATCAGCAAATATTTTTGCTAGTCATTTTCAAAACCAGATATATCAGACATGCCATCTGATTTTGGAGAGCACTAATATACCCCCCAAAATATAGTGTCAACAGGCTAGATGATAATTGCTGTTCTGGCTCAATTTTTTTCTTGCCTGCAAGTTGGCTTCTCTAAGCTGGTTTTCTAAACTCAATTTTTTATCTTAAGCTATGTAACTTCTCCTTTATATGGATCATATGAAAGTATTTCTATATAATTACAACTCACAAATTACTGTTTCAGTCAACTCCCAAATGAATAACTTCTGAAGACTTCACTTCCCCTGTTTGAGACTTGAATATAATCCAGACTGATACTGACTTCAGAAACATTGTCATAGATAGTAAAGAAAACATGCTATTACAAAAATCAGAGTTCACAGCTCTAAGTTTGAGGCTCACTGGCTCGAGCAATTGCCTAGAAAATCTGAGATTCTATATTGCAATTTGAATAAAATATATTATTAAAACAAAAGAATGTAAGAAAAGAGAAACCAAGGACCAAAAATCAGACAAGACAAATGAAAAAGTAGCAAAATGGTAGACCAAAATCCAGCTATATTAATAGTTACATTAAATATAAATGAAGCAAATACTTCAGTCAAAAGGCAGAGATTGTCAAACTAAACATAAAAGTAAGACCCAACTATATCCAATCTGTGTTCAAATTTCCCCTTTTAATAAGAACATCAGTGACCTTATCTTAACTTGATTAAATTTGCAAAGACTGTATTTCCAAAAAAGGTCAACGAGATACCAGAAGTTAGGACTGCAACATGTCTCTTTTACAGGAGGGATACAATGCAATTCATAGCAGCTGTTTATACTTCCAATGCTTTCAGTACATTTTTTAATTAAGATTTTATTTATTTATTTAGAGAAAGGGAGAGTGTGAGCAGGGGAAGGGACAGAGAGAGAGAGAGAGTGAATCTCAAGCAGGCTCCATGCTGAGCGAGGAGCCCAATGTGGGGCTCAATCCCATGACCTTGAGATCACAACCTGAACTGAAATCAAGAGTCAGATGCTTAACCAACTAAGCCACCCAGGTGCCCTGATTTCAGTACATTTTTCTCATCTAGCTTCCAGTGTCCCAGAAATGAAGACATAAAAGATTATAGAGATACAAAGAAATACAAGGGTTCTCTTACTCCTTTTATACTCTTTTAAAAAAAATTAAAACAATACTTCCTTTGTAGCAAGCTCTCTCACTAACTGGGAAAATAATATCTATCCCTAAAGCTCTGGGTTCAAGTCCATAGTAAGCTGGGCATGATCCTAGGATTCTATTCTAGCTATGCAGCTTCCTATCAGCTAAAAGAACACCCCCCCAAAAAAAATTAATTGTAAGGACCCAGAAAGTGACTACTATCTTCACATCACCTGGGAGAGAGTTCTCAAACTTTAGTCTTCATGTTTTTTCATTGCTTTGCTTTTTGTTGAACACTCTCTGGCTTTTCCACTGGCTCCCATGGGAAGTATGCCTGGCAGTGCCCTATCTGATGCTTCTGACAAGTTTTCCATACATGGAGGCAGAACTTCAGGCTGAGGAGTCTACGGATTGAGACAATACCAGTCTCTATCTTCTTCACCCCTGCCTGCAAAATAAGAAAATCTCTGTGCTGACAGGTCCTGGATGAGGATGATGCTTCTTGGATCATATGTTTTTCTTGACTGGATGCCAGAGCCAAAATACCCAAGGAACACTTGCAGAGAAAAATCCCAAAGTTTGCTTGCATTACTTTCTTATTCTCTCTAGACAGGATCTGAACACTGTCAGGGTTGAGAATAAGCAAATCCAACAACAACAACGACCAGGAGAATGAGTTGATGAGGTCCATTGACTGGGCCTGCAAGCTGGGAGGCCCTCCAGAGGTGGTGACTTTCTGATTCTTGTGTGCATCCTTCCGGTATCTTGCTTTCTTTTTCCTTACCTTTCCTAGCCTGGCTTCCACAATGAAGGTCCAGAATTGAGGGCTGTTCTGAGCTTAAGACATGAGATGAGCAGAGATGTAATTCAGCTGTTTTTTCCATATCCTAAAGAAAGAGAAACATAAATTCAGACTTGTGGGTAATTATTCTGAGGCAAAGAAAGAAAAATGCTGGTGTGGACCATGCATTCTCAGAGCTGTTACATTATGATCCATGACATATGTGTCATGCACAGCTCTAAATGGTCCTTAACTGGCCAAAAAATAAAGTAAAACCACAGTATCTAAACTAATTATGGAGTTTCTAGATGGTGGTGATATTGTGGTCTGGGTTATTAGTTTAGTTCTATCATACAGACGTGAATAATTATATTTTATTTTATTCACGATTAATTAGACATCAGTATGATTTGTGTTTCTATCCCAGGACTGGGGCTGGGAAAATCCAAGATGAGCCTGAAGCATCATGGGGGCCATTAAATAAAGAAAAATTTGAAGAGAATGGGGACATGTCAAAAAGCACAGGGACCAACCTGAAAGAGCTCCTAATGGCCAAAGCTGAAATATGAACAAAATAAATAACAAGATAAATAACAGTAATGTTGGATTATAACTCATAGACTAAAATAAATATCCATGGGTATACATTGTTATAAGTAAGTGAGTTTTAAAAATCGGTAAATAATTGGGACACCTGGGTGGCTCAGTTGGTTAAGCAGCCTTCGGCTCAGGTCATGATCCCAGGGTCCTGGGATGGAGCCCCACACTGGGCTCCGTGCTCACCAGGGAGTCTGCTTCTCCTTCTTCCTCTGCCTGCTGCTCCCCTGCTTGTGCTCTCTCTCTCTCTCTGGAAAACAAATAAACAAAATCTTTTTTAAAAATCAGTAAATAAGGGAGAAAGAACAGCTCTTTCTTACCGAAGAATTCTAATTAATAAATGTAAAAGGCACGAGGAAAATAGAAAACCACCACGAGGTCACCGCCATGACAACTGTCTGATGGACCAATGAATGCTAAAAGCATTCAGCAAACTCTGAGGAAAAACAGGGTTTTTGCAGTCTCGAGTATCTCTGCAAAGATGTTCATTAATTGCAAAGAGAAAAGCAGTAATTTTATAGTGGACAAATGCAGTAGACAACACCTTAACCAAGAGATCAAAAGGAACATTACTAGTAAGAGGATACGTCAGCATGATGTCCTCCAGGGGAAGGCACTGGGCCAGGCACAATGTCACCAGGGGCACGCCTGCCAAAAATGCATCACCTCCACCTGATTCTGAGACAAACCCAAACTGAGGAATAAACTACTAAATAACTGATCAGTACTTCTCAATAATGTCAGAGTCATGGAAGACAAGGAGAAACTGAAGAACTGTCACAGATTAGAGGAGCTGAGGACATGTAAATGCAAAGGTAGGAAAACAACTCAAGTTCAAATAAAGTCTGCAGATTGGCTGATAGTATTGTACCAGTATCGATTTCTTAAATTTGATACAGTTATGCAAGGTGTTAATATTAGGGGAAGCTGGGAAAATGTAAAGGGGAACTCTGTTATTTTTGCAACTTTTCTCTAAATCTAAAAATTCTTTATAAAAGGACAGAATAAAGGGTGTCTTGGTGGCTCAGTTGGTCGAATGTCCAACTCTTGGTTTTGGCCCAGGTCATGATCTCAGGGTTGTGAGATTGAGCCCGACCTCAGGCTCTGCACTCAGCATAAAGTCTGCCTGAGGTTCTCTATTCTTCTCCCTCTGTCTCTTCCCCTGCTCATGCAAGTGCACACACTCTCTCTAAAATAAACAAATAAATCTAAAAAAAAAAAAACTTCTATAGAGAAGGACAGAATACATTTGAAAACAGNTCAGTTGGTCGAATGTCCAACTCTTGGTTTTGGCCCAGGTCATGATCTCAGGGTTGTGAGATTGAGCCCGACCTCAGGCTCTGCACTCAGCATAAAGTCTGCCTGAGGTTCTCTATTCTTCTCCCTCTGTCTCTTCCCCTGCTCATGCAAGTGCACACACTCTCTCTAAAATAAACAAATAAATCTAAAAAAAAAAACTTCTATAGAGAAGGACAGAATACATTTNTCTCTCTCTGCCTGCCTCTCTGCCTCCTTGTGATCTCTCTCCCACTGTGAAATAAATAAATAAAATCTTTAAAAGAAAAAAAAAAAGAAAAAGAAAACAGGTCTCTTTTAGGTTCTATAGAAAAAGCTTACCTTTAAGGTTCAGAATGGTCTGGTTTCATAAGGCACCTATAGACCTAGGGTATGTAGAGAGAAATAGACTTGTGGGTCTATGGAGAGAGAACCAAAAACCAACTGTCAAGGTAACTGAGACTTTCCTTCTTGCTTTGCTTCTTGCTNCTGTTTTTTTGTTTTTTTTTTTTTTTTTTTTTTTTTTTTTTTTTTTTTTTTTTTTTTTTTTTTTTTTTTTTTTTTTTTTTTGGTTTTCCAGGTTGGTACAAATAAACCCCTAACTCATATTACAAATGTTTGCAATTCTTTGCATGGGGTAATGTAATTCATAGGCTACTTTGTTCTAAAAATAAAGCAATGCAAAAACCAGTTGGTGTGAATTTTGTTAACATGAGATCAGATGTTGTGTTTACCCTATGACTTTTGTTGCCTCATATTGAGCATGGATGACCTCAGAACAGATCCAGAAAGGCAATATCCTTTAATACAAGGCTTTGGTAATAGGGATCAAACTGATGGGAAGGAAAATAGAAAACAAGGGAGTTTCCCCTTCTAACTAAACTCTTAGGATTTTCTGAGACAAAAAATAAAATTTCAAGTAACCAGAAAAGTTTGCAGGTCGCCCTGGTTATAAAAATTCCAGCAACCAACAGTTGCCAGGAAATTTGGATGGTTCCTTTCATCCTGCATCAATGAAACAATTGAAAAGAGCAGAATATTCTCTATTTCTACTTTTTTTTTTAGGATTTTATTTATTTTTTTTAAAAGATTTTATTTATTAAAGATTTTATTTATTCATTTGACACAGAGAGAGAGATTACAAGTAGGCAGAGAGGCAGGCAGAGAGACAGGGAGAGGAGGAAGCAGGTTCCCCGCTGAGCAGAGAGCCCGATGTGGGCCTCGATCCCAGGACCCTGGGATCATGACCTGAGCCGAAGGCAGCGGCTTTAACCCACTGAGCCACCCAGGCGCCCAGGATTTTATTTTTTTAAAGCAACTTCTACAACTAACATGGGTCTTGTACTTGCAACCCTGAGATCAGGAGTTGTATGCTCTACCAACTGGGCCAGCCAGGCACCCCTAGTTCTATTTTTTGTGTGCTTTAAAAAGAAACACGTATTGGGGCAACTGGGTGGCTCAGTCAGTTAAGCATCCAACTCTTGACTTTGGGTCAGATCATGATCTCAGGGTCGTGAGATTAAGCCCTGTGTTGGTCTCAGTGCTGAGTGTGGAGCCTGCTTGGGGTTCCCTCTCTCCCTCTTCTACAGTTGCATGCTCTCTCTCTCTTTCATAAATAAACAAACAAACAAATAAAATAAGGAGAAGTCTGTTTAAAGAAAAGAACCATATATTTTTAAGAAAATTGTATTTTTAACAACTGGCACTGGGGCGCCTGGGTGGCTCAGTTGTTAAGTGCCTGCCTTTGGCTTGGGTCATGATCCCGGGGTCCTGGGATTGAGCTCCATGTCAGCTCCCTGTTTGGCAGGAAGCCAGCTTCACCCACTCCCCCTGCTTGTGTTTCCTCTCTTGCTGTTTCTCTGTCAAATAAGTAAATAAAATCTTAAAAAAACAAAACAAAACAAGTGCTATATGTTCTTTCTTAATCTATGAAGAATAACAGTAGTCAAGTAAGGAAAAAAATGGTACCAGCCAGGACCACCATGAACAGTTGTGCATGTTGTACAGTGCAAAAAAGGCACCCAGTTGAAGTGCTAGTAGGGCTAAAATCCATTGTCTTCTCTGTTCCTCAAGCTGCATGCCTATGGAGCTATAGCCACACAAAGGAATGGAGGTCTTTTTCTAATTATACAAAGGTTCTCACTGGGCTACTGTTAGCTCTAACAGTAGGTGTGATGTGTATGTGTGACTGTTGGGGGAAGCAGATTAGGAAATTCAAGTTTGTTATGGCAGGAGTGGTTTTGATGATCTGTAACTATTGAAAGTTATTTACTGTTTTATGGTTAATATTCCTTTCTAAATTCCTTGTTTTTATTGAAAAAGTAAGGCTCTCTGTCATCCCACTATCACTCCTCATATATCCTTCAGAAATTTCCTATACACATACAAATATACACATGTATGTATATACACACATACACATACATGCATATTAATTTACACAAATGGCAGCTTACAATTATGTCCTTTGTTTTTTAAAAACTTAAAAAAATATCCTTTTGCATTCTTGGGTGGCTCAGTCAGTTAAATGTCTGCCTTTGGCTCAGGTCATGATTTCAGGGTCCTGGGATCGAACCCTGCATCATAGGACTTCCTGATCAGCAGGGAGTCTGAGTCTCACTCTGTCCCTCCCTGCCTTGTGCCTCTCTCTCTCAAATAAATAAATAAAATCTTTTTAAAAAGTTAAAAATTAAAAACATCCTTTTTATTACTCTGATAAAATATACATAATCAAAAACCTACCATTTTAACCATTAGGTATACAGTTCAACAGCATTAAATACATTCATATTGTTGTCCAACCACAACCACTATCTATGGTCACAGCTCTTTCATCATCCTAAACTGAAACTCTTTCCCCATTAAACAATAACTCCCTACACCCTCCTCCGCCCAGTCCCTGGCGACCACCATGCTACTTTCTGTCTCTATGAATGTAACTATTCCAGGACCTCATATGAGTGAAATTGTAAACTATTTGTCCCTTTGTGTCTGTCTTATTTCACTTAGCATAATGTCCTCAAGGTTCATCTATGTTGTAAGGCCATCAGAACATCCTTAATTTTTAGGGTGAATAATATTCCATCGTATGCATATACTACGTCCTGTGTACTCATTCATCTGTCAGAGAACATTGGTTTGCTTCAACATTGTTGATTACTGGAAATTATGCTGCTGTGAACACAGGTGTCCAAGTATCTCCTCAAGAGCTTGCTTCCAATTCTTTTGGGTGTGTATCCAGAAATGGAGTTGCTGGATCATACAGTAATTTTATTTGTATGTTTTTGAGGAATGATCACAGAGCTTTCCACAGGAGCTGCACCATTTGAGTTTCCCAACAGTGCTAAGTGTGCGATTTCTTCACATCCTTGCCAACACTTGTGATTTTCTGGATTTTTTCTGGATTTTTCTGGATTTTCATTTGTAAACTGCAAAATGGAGGGGAGCGGGGTGGGAGGGATGGGGTGGTGGGTTGATGGACATTGGGGAGGGTATGTGCTGTGGTGAGTGCTGTGAATTGTGTAAGACTGATGATTCACAGACCTGTACCCTGAAACAAATAATACATTATACGTTAAAAGATAAAAATTTAGGGCGCCTGGGTGGCTCAGTGGGTTAAAGCCTCTGCTTTCAGCTCAGGTCATGATCTCAGCGTCCTGGGATCGAGGCCCGCATCAGGCTCTCTGCTCGGCGGGGAGCCTGCTTCCTCCTCCCCCTGTCTCTCTGCCTGCCTCTCTGCCTACTTGTAATCTCTCTCTCTGTGTCAAATAAATAAATAAAATCTTAAAAAAAAAGATAAAAATTAAAAAAAAAAGACTGTCCTTTCCCAATTAAATGGTCTTGGCACCTTGGTTAAAAATCATTTGACTCTATACATGAAGGTTTATTTCTGGGCTTTGTATTTTATTCCATTGGTCTATATGTCTGTCTTTATGCTATACCACACAGTTTGCTATAGTATGGCTTTGTAGTGAGTTTTGAAATCATGAAGACTGAGCCCTCTACATTTGGTGCCTTTTTTTTTTCCAGATTGTTTCAGCTATTTGGGGTCCCTTGAGATTTTAGGGTGGATTTTTCTATTTCTAAAAAAAAAATGTCATTAGCATTTTGATAGGGATTATACTGACTCTATCACTTTCGGTAATATTAACACCTTAATAATAATTAAATCTTGCAATCTATGAAAACAGAATGTCTTTCCATTTATTTACATCTCATTTAATTTCTTTTAGAAATATTTTGTACTTTTCACTGTGGATGTCTTGCACCTCTTTGGTTAAATTAATTCCTAAGTATTTAATTTTTTTGATGGTATGTAAATGGAACTATTCTCTTCATTTCCTTTTCAGATTGTTCATTGTTCATGTACAAAAATGCAACTGGTATTTCCATGTTGGTTTGGTATCTTTCTCCATCCCTTACTATTTATCTTTTTGACAGACATCTTTATTTAAGAAATCAACAGAAGGGGTAAAAAATTATGGTAGCAACTTCACACAAAGGGATGAGACCAATCTTCGAACTACTTGCTCAAGTTATTCAGGATGGAACAAAATTAAGTGCTCACATTTAGCATAGAAAATATCTGGTTATAGTACTTGTTTTTAAGTGGACATTTACTAGTTCACAGTAAGATCCCTCTTATTATAGGAGACCACTTGTGTACAGCCTAAAAAGCTAAGGATGCAAATGTTAAGGGAATATAAACTTTTGTTTACAATTCCAGAATTACAACTTAGTACTAGTATCTATAACAATCAACAGGTTCACTTAATCTTTAGTTTACTGTTGGAGGGAAAGGCAATATAAGAACCTAACCTGTCACTTTGGTCCCAGCCTCCCATTTTACAGAGACCCAGAATTCTCAATTTATAGCGGAATCACCATTCCCAGTCTTTGACAGAGGCCGGTATGTGGCATCTGGGACTGCAAAGGCTGCTCACTTCAGCTTCTTAGGGAGTGTTATGTTTACCACCTATATAGTTTTATAACATGGCTAGATGTACAGAAGCCCATAAACGTGCTATCAACTTTATTCCCTACTGCAGAAACTTTTAATTTTGAATCTGTCTACCCAAATCTTGACAATGACCTTCAGTTCTAGATTGTGACATTAAGATCAAGCATTCAGAATGAGTCAAGTCTAAAACTCATTCTAAATTTTTAGAATAAAGATATTTTCAAGGTTATAAAAAGTTTACAAATAACACAGTTCACAAGCAAATACTCATCTGTTGGTAATCGTAAAAAACTGAATGTACTGTTTTGAAACATATAAGGAATTTCATTAAGTTTAGATAAATTTAGACCACAAGTAAAACCTTTCCCAGGCTACTTAGTCAAGTTACTCACGATGTACACACTCCTGAGAAGACCCCATTGTAGTGACATTGTCTATTTCCAAATTCTTCTGCGTTCATCTTAAAGGTGTTTCTTCCCAAGAAACTGAAATTTTCTGTGAAATGCTCTTGGTCATATAGGAGAATTTGGTTCATAAAATGGAGTCAATGCAAACTTTATGTATAAATCATAGACATCAGTAAGGAAGTTCTTTATTCCCTCTTCTTGCCTTACGTCACGAAGCATAATAAATCTCACATAACCTGCAGTAACAAATGCTGAAACAGACCACTCATTGAACTTGTCCACAGGTTTCAAGTCCATGTTTTTGCACAGCCACATACTCTCATCTATGAGGTCAAGAGCCGTAACAGCTATGAACGGGATCAGATGATGATGACCATCTTTGAATTCTGCTTTTCCAGCTGGTAAAAATTCCATTTCAAAAACTGGATTATCATGGTGGCCAACAATTATAAGGTAGCAGCTTCCAGACATTGTCTTCAAAATACAGCTCCTGCAGGGAGAAGCCAACAACAGAAAGAGCCAGTCACTGCCCCCATCCCTTGCTTTTTAAAATGTATGCATTGGGACTTTCCCACACAATCAATATTTAGACATATCTCATCACATCTTCGATAGTTTTTCATTGTGTGGATATTCTAGCCCAGAGACCAAACCCCTCCTGTTTTCATACCTGAGCCAAGAATAGTTTCAGAGTAGTACCTGCATAATAACCTCTATTCTGCTGTCTGGACTGTAAAGCCTATAATGCCATCTGGCCCTTTAAGAAAAAGTTTGTCAATTCTTCTAAAGTTCTGCGGTTGGCCAAAAGCCTATTGAAAGGCCATTTGATCTGTTTCCAATCCAATGTTATTATAAACAATATTTCAGTAACATTTTCATTCAGCGTGTTTTTCCCTCAGTTATATCTGTGCAGTAAACCACTAGTGAAGAAAGAATTGCTGGATCAAGGGGTAGAAGCATTTTTATTTTTTGACAAATAATGCAAAGTGGCCCTGGAAAGAAATCACAGCCATTGACTTCTCATCAGCCGTGCCTCTTCCCTACATGCTTCCGATGTGAATTACTGATCTTTCTAAATTTTGCTGTCCCACTGTTTGGAATTTTCATTCCTTTCATTGTAAGTTAGGTTGAGTACCTTTTCTTCTTGCTTTCTTTTTTCTTTCTTTCTTTCTTTTTTTTTTTTTTAGGGTTTTATTTATTTGAGAGAGAGAGAAAGTGAGAGACAGAGCATGAGCTCAGGGGGAGGGGCAGAGGAAGAGGGAAAAGGAGAAGTAGACTCCCTGCTGAGCAGGAAGCCTAACATAGGACTTGATCTGGGGACCCTGAGATCATGATCTCAGCTGAAGGCAGATGTTTAACCGGCTGAGCCACCAGGCACCCCAGTTGAGTGCATTTTCATTTGTAAACTGCATGTTCTTTTCCTTTGCTCATTTTTCCCCCAGGTGGTTGGATTATTGATATTTACCAGCTCTTCTTGTTTTTTAAATAAGTTCTTTATATATTAAGGCAACTGGGTTTTTGTTGTATGAGAAGCAAACTTTTTCCCCCAAATTTTTCATTTTCAAAAAGTTTTTAAATAAGTATTTTTCCCTAAATAGACTCTGTATGTACATAGTGTAGCAGTCTTTTCCTTTATGGCCTCTGTATTTTATGTCTTACTTAGTAAGATCTTCCCTATTTGGGGATGATCAAAAACAACCCTCAACTTTTCTTCTGGTACTTTATGTTTTTAAAAGTACTTTAATCCATCTGGAACTGACTTTGGTGTAAGGAGTAAGGTATGGCTCCAGCTGGCACTCAGCTGTCCCGAAGCCCTTTATTGAATAATCCATCTTTTTTCCACTGCTTTGAAATGCCACCTTTCCATATGTATTTGGGTCTATTTTAGAGTTCTCTAATTTGTTCCATTGATCTGTACATTCATATGCTCTTTCAAGGTTCTTTTTTTTTTTTAAGATTTTATTTACTTATTTGAGAGAGAGAGAGAGCACAAGCAGGGAGTAGGGGCAAAAGGAGAGGGAGAAGGAGACTCCCTGCAGAACAGAAAGCCTGATAAAGGACTTGATCCCAGAACCCTAAGATCATGACCTAAGCAGAAGGCAGTTGCTTAACTGACTGATCCACCCAGGATCCCCTCAAGCTTCTTTATTAAGTAGAGTTTTATAATGCCTCTTATTTTTTGGAAGAGATATTTCCCCTGCTAGCCTTCTTTTGTAGGATTTTCTTGGCTATAGTTGCATATTTTTACTTTTCTTATGAACTTTAGAATCAGCTTGTGTAATTTAAAAGTAGATATTTCTATTGAGATTGCATAAAGTTTTTAGATAAATTCAAAGAAAAAATATAATATAACATATTATATTATATTATATTATATTATATTATATTATATTAATTATAATTCTACTTTCTCGTGTAAGTGAATCACATTTACTTTTCCTCCAGGATCCCTTGCAGATCAACGCAAGCAGCACCTGGTTCTCTCCCCGAAGTCTGTGTCTACAGCGCCAATGGCCTCTGCTCTCTATTCTGGGCCCAAGGGCTGATTTCCCACCAGCATAAAACTGAACGGAAAATCATTTTAAGCAGAGGAGTGACAGGATTGTATCTGGAGTTAGGATCGTGGATGCGCCCTGCCAGATCGCAGAGTAAACACCCGGTCTAAGGGAAGGAGGTGGGTTCCTGACCAGCTCAGCCCTCGCGGTGAGAGCACCGACTACCACCCAGCGGCCTACCCCCTCCCCCCGCCCTGGGTGTGATTAAGGAGGGAAAGTTGGCTGAGACTTAATGACCATTTGCTAGATGCCCGATATGGGCACTTGGGAGCCCAGTTGTCCAGGCATCTTTGCGCAGCGTTCACCGATGAAGGAGTAAGGTGCTCCGGTCTCCCAGGCAACCGGGGGGCAGTGCTGATGCTGGAACGTGGCCGCTGAATCCCTGTGGGGTGCTGGAGGGCCCAAGAAAGAATTATGGAGAGCTTGGGCTTTGGGAGGCTACCAGTCACCCAGAGAGCCAGTGGGAGCCAGCGAGGAAGATTGCCACTCCAGGCAGCCTTAGTGGAAGTGGAAGTCGGAGAAGCAGATGACTCCGCAGATCTAGGCCAGGGATTTGGGAAGAGTCCTACTTGGCCAGACACATTGAGACTTAAGTCTTGCCTCACAACCCCCACCCAGCAGTGGGGTCTCTGCTGGGTCCGAGACATCCTCTCTGGAGCGCCGAGGATAGCTAACCTGAGGATCCTGTGTCATCATTCCCCCAGCTAGTCTGAGCCCAGCTTCTCCGGTACCAGCCATTTCCCCCACGACATGCCCTGGGCGCTGGTCCCTCTGCCACACTGACCTTCTTCACTGCACCTGCCCGACCATTCCACTACTCACCAGCTGGGAGACCTTGGTCAAGTTATTCAACCTCTCTGGGCCTCAATCTCTTCATCTGCCAAATGGGTAGGCTAACTGCCTCCCTCAAAGGGTTGTTATGAGAATTAAATGAAGTAACATTAGCATATGAGTAAATGCTATTTAAGTGTTTGAACCACAATTTGTCCATCCTGCTGGTGATGGACATTGGCGCTGTTTCCAGGTAGAGGATGGTAGAAGCAGAAATACTGAGAACATTCTTGCCCATGACTTTGGGTGGCTCTAGGCGCTCATCTCTCTTGAATGTACAAATTTACAGGTGGACTTGTGGGCTCAGAGGCTGTGGCTGTGATCAGCTTAGGAAACTGTGTCAAGCCAGTGTCCCAGGTGGTTATACCAACTCATTCCTGCCCAGAGGTAGTGAACTTGAAGAGCTGAAAAAAATTTTTTAAATGGTGAAATAATTCCTATATTTGAATAATTCGAATGAGGCCTGGTATGGCTTGTAGTGATCCCAACAGTCTTCATTTTCAACAGAGGATTGGAAAATGCTGCTCAGGGAATATAATTTGGTTTCCATTTACTGATAGTAAAAGAGAGAAGTTAATTTATTCATCTAAAGGCCCAGAGAATGATAAACAAGCATTCTTTTTGGGGGGGAAGGGAGGGGGAAATAAGCATTCTTGAATCTCTCCCCACTGTATTCATTAAGGAGGAGAGTGCTAGTCAGAATCAGGCCCTGAGGCCCCTGGCTGCCCCATCAGCTGGCCTGGCATCCAGAACAAGGGAATGGACCCCTTGCCTCTGTGTCTTCGTTTGTAAAATGGCAGTCCATTTTTTGTAGATGTCCAATATGGGCACTTGGAGACCAAATGGCTGTGCCATTTGTAAAATGGCAGGTAGGGTGATGAGGTGGTTGTGGGATTGGAGGAGATCTATGTGGAATGCTCAAAACAGGGCATGGCATATCCTACCTGCTCAATTAAACGTGAGCTATTGTTTTGATAGCCTCAAAAGAGTAGCGATTGTTGGAAATAGGATTCTGGACAAAATGTATTCAGACAAACCACGCTGTTAGCTGCTTTTCCTTATTGCCACAGAGACCTCTCCCAGCCGGAGCCTGGTTAGTCAGAAATACCACCCGAGGGAGTAAACACAGCAGGTGGTAAGAAGCCAGGGTTGTTTCAGAGTCTGCACAAAGGCTCAAGTTCAGGACTGGTAGCACAGTTGCTCCCTCTCCCTGGCACAGGGTGGCGGGCCCCAAGTCTGGTGAGCAGTGCGTGCAGCCTGCTGCTGGTGGGGCATGTGGGGAGAAGGAGGGTGGCTGCGTGTGGCGTGTGGAGTGACGTGACCCTAACAGCAGAGGTAGAACAGATAGAAGAAGGTGTACAAGCCCTCAGGCACTCCCACGCACTTGAGCCCTGAAAGGGCTCCCATCACAGTAGAGAACAAACAGTAACTGATCTTTTACATGATAATCTCAGGCATCAAGAAAAAGACAAATAACTCTCTCTGTTCTCTGTCTATAAAGTGAACAATAGAATTTTTTTCTGATAAAGAGAATTCGGGGTTCTTCACTTCAATTGCAAGGAAAAAAAGAGATGGAGGGCAAATCTGGTGATTGGGAATACTTAAAAATCACACCATAATTGTAATGTGAGCTCCTTATTTGAATCTTGATTTAAAAAAAAAAAAAACTGCTTAAAAAGGTTAGCAGTCCGGGATGCCTGGGTGGCTCAGTTGGTGACGTGGATGCCTTTGATTCTGGTCATGATGCGAGGCTTCCTGGGATCAAATCCTGCATCGGGCTTCCCGTTCTGCTGGGAGCCTGCTTCTCCCTCAGCCTCTGCCTCTCTCTCTGCCTCTCATGAATAAATAAATAAAATATTTTAAAAAATAAAAATAAAAGATCAGCAGTCCTGAATTTACTAAATAAACTTGCCCCTCCAACCCTCCCAAAAAAACTGCTTGAAGTCTGAATTTGTGATATAATTGAAAATGTAGACACAACCGGATATATGATGATATTGAGAAATTGTGATTAATTATTACATTATAACAGTAGGGCAATTATGTTTAGAAAGACCTTTCTCTTTCAGAGACTGATGCAGAAATCTCTAGAAGTGGGTAGGGTGCATTGGGCAGATGCCACCACTGACAGAGGCTGAGGGGAGGTTGGTGGATACTGTAGATTCATTCAACTCTGAACTGTTTGTGTGTGCCTTCAAAATTCATTCCCAGAATGAAAAAACATAAGGGAAGAAAAAACATAAGGAAATGTCTATCTTAGAAAAATTTCCATCAAAACTGCTAAAATAAAAATTGGCACTTGAAGAAGCAAAAAAAAAAAAAAAAGGCAGGAAAACGGTAATGTATTTTCCAAAGATGTTAATCCAAAATACGAAGATGGCACGCCGCATGGAGCAGTAGAGGGGAAAGTCGTGAGTGATCTAAAATTGGCTACCTAGAAGAGCTCCTGAATTCGAGGCTTATTCATCCATCCGAAACTTGCTAACCGCCCACTGCGGGTAGCCAGTCAGCACCCGGGGCCCAGGGAGGGACCCTTGTACCCCCCTCCCCACCCCCCGCCCCCAGCCTCTGCCACACACCTGTGAACACACTGCCAACCCTCGCCAGGTCCTGGAGCAGCACTCACCACTCGGCGTCGTGGTGCACAGTGCAGGAACCCCAGAGGGATGTGGGGGACAGATTTGCTTCTGGAACTGTGCTCTGAGCAGGCGGGGTGAGCAATTCCTTTATAGAAGCACCCAGACTCTGAATCTGATATGACCTCAAGGGCCTGCCAGGAGTTTGCCCCATAGGAGGGGCTTCGTGTAGGTACTCATGAAACGTACTTCCTGTTACTACAATAATAATGCAGCTTATGGTTTATTCTGCTCTCCCTGGCCCCTTCAGTATTTCAGGGGCCAGCCTACATTTGCAAAATGGTGAGATTTCTGCCGTAAGTAGTGGGAGCAATTTTTTTCCTGCAACCATGATTGATACAGGCTGTACCTAATTAACTTAGCTAGGAACTCGGAACTTCAAAATTTCAAAATGGCCAGATGGACCTTTCAGAGTGGGTTTATGGTTCATGTTCAAGGTCACGTGTCACTGTGACACAAACCTCCATTTTCCTCCCTTGTGAAATGGGCACACCTCCTCAAGTGGCAGGAAGAAGTCTTTCCTATTAATGTGGAAAAGGCTTTACATAATGGTAAGACTGGGGGATCCCAGGGAGGGGGGGCCCCATGTAATTCCTCTCCTTTCTAGGTTTGCCTGAGACACTTCTTCTGTCTTCCTCACTGTGATGCTGGGTGATTCACCAGGTTCAGTCTGGGAGCAGGCGCTGAGGGTCCTGCCCATCTTCCCAGACACGCAAGGATACCTGATTTCTTGCTCTGCATCTTGGTGTCCTCAGCTGAGTTCTGGGTACTTGCCACCAGCCGTGGGAGAGTAGAGGACCCACGGGCTCCTTCCCATGGGGGCAGTTAGGGCGTTAGTCACCTACCAAAGCTCTCACACGTTGGTTTAGTTGATGCAACAGCAGACAGTTTCCACACCGGCAACTTTTCTGGTATTCCAGGCTTTGTCAGTTCGAGAAAGCCTCATCGAGCCATTGTCATTTACTCCAAAGTACAGGGCCCATAAAAGCATAATACCAGGAACGTGGGCTGTGTGCTTGGCTCCACTGCACTCAGACTGTTCTTTATTTTAAAAAGCCCTCTGGCGGCCTCTCCCCAAATCATCTGGGCTCAGGATGTCACTCCCTGGTCACACCTAGATTCTTGACTGAGTTAAGTTTCATGGGGAAAAGTTCCTCTGTATTGTTCGCTTAGCAAATAGTTTGGCTCCCATTTGGAGATGATTACAAGAAGCATATGGAGAAGAAGTGAAAGCCCAAGTCCCATGTGCTCCCCAAAGCTGCCCCAGTAGTTTTCCAGAGGGGCCTGGCAGGGGGCACATGAAGCTGGTTTGGGGTGAATCATTCACCTAAACATCTAGACCCATAGACAAGTTGAGGGCGATGCTGCACATCCCCATGGGAACCCCGTGCCCTCCTGTGTCCCCCAGGTGAGGCCACCGGGAGCAGCGGAAATAGGGTGAACTAGAGAGTGCTTACCCCTCCCAGAAAGCAGCCCCACCCTGGGGCCTACTGTTGCCTGGTGGGAATCCATGCGTAGCGTTGCCGGATTTTTTGGTTTGTCCAAAGAGGCCAGGAATTTGAAGTTGTGAAATTTCCAAGCATGCCTGGGTGGCTCAGTCAGTGAAGTTGAGAAATTCCCAGATTTTTCATGTTGGCAGCTATCAAAAAAAAGCATTATATAAGTATCTGAATAGGTGCTCCACTTAACTAATCATCAGGGAAATGCAACTCAAGCTACAATGAGCGCCACTTCACACCCATTGTGATGGCTATTATTAAAGAGAGGAGAAGAACAGAAAACGACAAGTGTTGGCAAAAATGTGGACAGTGTTGTTGGGAAGACCAAATTACAACCGATGTGGGAAGCAGCATAGCTATTCACCCAAAAATTAAAAATAGAACAACCATATGATCCAGTAATTTCACTTCTGGGTTTAGACTCAAAAGAATTGGAAGCAGAGTCTTGAAGAGATATTTGTCCAGCCATGTTCATGGCAGAATTTCCACATTAGCAAAAAAACAGAGCAAGACTCCGAGTGTCCATTGATGGATAAATGGGCACGCAAAGATGTGATATATGTGTAATGGAATATTATTCAGCCTTTAAAAAGAAGGCTATTCCAACACACGCTATAACACGGACAACCTTGAGGACTCCATTCAAAGCAAAATAAGCCAATCCCAGAAAGACAAACATGGTATGATTCTGCTCACATGAGGTACTTAGCATCCTCCAATTCATAGAAATTCTCCTAGAGCGTAGGATGGCTTCCCAGGGGCTGGGGAGGGAAGAGTGGGGAGTTGATTGCTGAATGGGGACAGAGTTTCAGTTTTATAAGATGGATGGTGGGGATGGTTGAGCAACAGTGTGAATGTGCTTAATGCCATTGAACTGTACACTTAAAAGTGATTAATATCAGGCGCCTGGGTGGATCAGTTGGTTAAGCATCTACCTTCTGCTCTGGTCATGATCCCAGGCTCCTGGGATCGAGTCCCACATCGGGCTCCTTGCTCAGTGGGGAGCCTGCTTCTCCCTCTGCCTGCTGCTCCCCCTGCTTGTGCCCTCTCTTTCTCTGACAAATAAAATCTTCTAAAAGAAATGGTTAAGGGATGCCTGGGTGGCTCAGTCGGTTAAGCGTCTACCTTCTGCTCCGGTCATGATCCCAGGCTCCTGGGATCGAGTCCAGCATCGGGCTCCCTGCTCAGTGGGTATTCTGCTTCTCCCTCTCTTGCTCTCCCTGCTAGTGCTCTCTCTCTCTCTCCCTCTCTCTCTCTCTCTCTCTCTCTCTCTCTAATAAATAAATAAATAAATCTTAAAAAAGAAAAAATAAAATAATTTCAGAGATGGTTAAGATGCTAAGTTCTAGGGCGCCTGGGTGGCTCAGTAGGTTAAAGCCTCTGCTTTCGGCTCGGGTCATGATCTCAGCGTCCTGGGATGGAGGCCCGCATCAGGCTCTCTGCTCAGCGGGGAGCCTGCTTCCTCCTCTCCCTGTCTCTCTGCCTGCCTCTCTGCCTACTTGTAATCTCTCTCTGTGTGTCAAATAAATAAATAAAAAATCTTTAAAAAAAAAAAAAGATGCTAAGTTCTATGTTATGTGCCTTTTACCGCAATTTTAAAAATGGGGGGGAAATGGTTTAAGTACAGTGCAGGCCAAACAAAACTTGTCTCAATTTGTCCCGGTGGGGCCTGAGGCTCCTAGCTGGTACCCTTGGCTCTCTGTGACCCTCCACGTCAGCCTGTTCACTTTATCTGCTTTCCTGCCCAGCCCAGATCTGGAAGCCAGTCTCGGGAGCTGGGCACACTTAGCTTTGAATCCTAAGAGCCTCTGACTAGTCACAAGATGTTGGATAGTTCTATGGACGGCTTTGTCCCAGTGTTTGTTTCTCACCTGAAAACCTCTGGAGGTACCCACTCCAAATGGCTCAGCCCAGGGGCCCTGGACTCACTGACCTGAATACAACATTCACAGCTGATTCCAGTACGTCCTGTATGATTCTGACAGTGAGCTCAGCTCCTCGCTGTGTGAACTGGCTACCAGCGTGCTGATTTGGAACAGTGATTTAGAATTACAAATTCTCTTTGACCCAGGCTTAACCCGTGCCTTTAAGAGATCGGCAGCAAAATCACCAAGGCGAGTGGCGAGCAGGTGTTCTGAGTGGGTCAAACTAAACATTGTCAGGAGGAGAAGGACGGAGAGAATGTATTCGCAAAACAGTTTTTGGTTTTTTTTTTAAAGATTTTATTTATTTATTTCAC
>LNAC01000564.1:253292-278126 GCA_002007465.1 Ailurus styani | reverse complement strand
GGGGGGGGATGCAGGCTCCCTGCTGAGCAGAGAGGCCGATGCGGGCCTTGATCCCAGGACCCTGAGATCATGACCTGAGCAGAAAGCAGAGGCTTTAAGCCACTGAGCCACCCAGGCGCCCCGCAAAACAGTTTTTAAACAATTTCCCCTCACGGTTTTCTTGTAGCATTTAGCATTTTCATTGTTGCCTGTTTCCCCTGAGGGACTCCACCTGCCTTGCTTTTTCTGGCACTATAAAATTTAGTAAAAGTGAATTTGTTCTTTTGTAAATGTAAATTTTTGTAAAAGTAAAATAGTTTTAAAATGTACCATCCCTGCTTAAGATACCCTCTCTCCCTCTCCCTCTGCCTGACCCCTGTCCCTCTCTTAAGAAAATAAAAATAAAAATAAAAAAGTTGCAAATGTGTGCTGACCACATTAGTGAATGTGGCCCCAGGGTGGCCAGCCTGAAGGTAAGAGGGTGCTGTGGAGCTCACCTCGCACTCCACTCTCCGCACATAACAGGGATGTTTTTAGCACATGACAAGGATTGCTGAGACAAAGATATGCCCAGAATGGCTGTAGGGTTAGGTGTGTGCAGGCTGGTCAGTTCTGGCCCTGGTGAGAGAGGAAATCCACATTGGAAGGCCAGCAAGCAACATTATACATACATATAAATATAAATATAAATATAAATATAAATATAAATATAAATATAAATATATACATATATATTATTTATTTATTTGACACGGAGAGAAAGACAGCGAGAGAGGGAACACAGCAGGGGGGAGTGGGAGAGAGAGAAGCAGGCTTCCCGACAAGCAGGGATCCTGATGCGGGGCTTGATCCCAGGACCCTGGGATCATGACCTGAGCTGAAGGCAGATGCTTAATAACTGAGCCACCCAGGCACCCCCATTATATAAATATTTTAACATATAATGCAGTATTTGTTTCAGGGGTACAGGTCTGTGAATCATCAGTCTTACACAATTCACAGCACTCACCATAGCACATACCCTCCCCAGTGTCCCTCACCCAGCCACCCCATCCCTCCCATTCTCCTCCCCTCCAGCCACCAAGCACCATCTTATATTAAAGGACTTTCAAAATCACCAGCTTTCACTCTCCCATATTACTCACATATTCCACTACATCAGTGCTCAGAAGCCTTGCTCCTGTTCTCACACCAAGCATTTAAGTTTCAAGTACAGGAAAGCTTCAAGTTGAAAAAAAATATTTGAGAAGATTCCATCTCATTGATTCAAACGTAAGCACGTTATGGAGCATTTTGGAGGAGCAGCTGTTATCCAGAGTGTCGGAGGGGTTTGGGAAAATCGCCCAATGATTAAAACAAATACATTAGGTGTAAGACTGGAAGCTCTACTAATTAGGTCTACATCTTAAATTTTGGTGACAATTTTTGTTTCGTCTACTCCTTGCCCCAACGAAAATCATAAATCAAGGTTCACAAGGATTTTTTTCCCCCAGTAAGTCCCCAGAAAGGTGTGGCAGAAACTGGAGAAAACTGCTTTTTATGTGGTCCTGGGTTCAGCTGCCAATTGTCCCTGTGGCTTTCGGCAGTTTCCCAGTTTCCCACCAATGTGATTAGTGAAAGGCCCCACTCTCCCATGGACGACACCCACAGCAGCATGAGACCCTCCCAAGTACTTCCAAGAACGCTGTCGTTTCCTCTTTTCTCTGTTAGGTTCTTTTGGATTGTTCTAGGTATTATAATACATGGATAGCCCACTTCAAGTTAATACTGACTGAATTCCAGTAAAATACATCAATTTTCCCCGGTATAGATCCATTCCCTTTCCTTCCTTATGATACTATTGTCTTAAGTAGTACATCCCTATATGTTATGTAACCACACCTATTCACACACCCTTTACATCTATTCTTTATGCAATATTTATTTTAGCATCTTAAGTTAGTTTGGTACCTATGTAGTAATTAATGAACCACTATTATTACATTATTGTTAGCTAAAAGTCCATAATTTACACTAACATTCACTTTTTGTATTGTACAAAACTATCAGTTTTTTTTTAAAGATTTTATTTATTTATTTCACAGAGGGAGAGAGATCACAAGGAGGCAGAGAGGCAGGCAGAGAGAGAGAGGGGGAAGCAGGCTCCCCGCTCAGCAGGGAGCCCGATGCGGGCCTCGATCCCAGGACCCTGAGATCATGACCTGAGCCGAAAGCAGAGGCATTAACCCACTGAGCCACCCAGGCTCCCCAAAACTATCAGTTTTTGATAAATGCGTAGTCATCTATCCATCATTATAGCTTCAAAGAGAGTAGTCTTGCAGCCCTAAAAATCTCCTATGCTCAAAGACCCCGAATAGCCAAAGGAATGTTGAAAAAAAAAAGCAAAGTTGGCGGCATCACAATTCCAGATTTCAAGCTCTATTACAAAGCTGTCATCATCAAGACAGTATGGTACTGGCACAAAAACAGACACATAGACCAGTGGAACAGAATAGAGAACCCAAAAATGGACCCTCAACTCTATGGTCAACTAATCTTCGACAAAGCAGGAAAGAATGTCCAGTGGGAAAAAGACAGTCTCTTCAACAAATGGTGTTGGGAAAACTGGTCAGCCACATGCAGAACAATGAAACTGGATCATTTCCTGACACCACACACAAAAATAGACTCAAAATGGATAAAAGACCTCAATGTGAGAAAGGAATCCATCAAAATCCTCGAGGAGAACACAGGCAGCAACCTCTTCGACCTCAACCGCAGCAACTTCTTCCTAGGAACCTCACCAAAGGCAAGGGAAGCAAGGGCAAAAATGAACTATTGGGACTTCATCAAGATTAAAAGCTTTTGCACAGCAAAGGAAACAGTCAACAAAACCAAAAGACAACTGACAGAATGGGAGAAGATATTTGCAAATGACATATCAGATAAAGGGCTAGTATCCAAAATCTATAAAGAGCTTCTCAAACTCAACACCCATAAAACAAATAACCCAGTCAAGAAATGGGCAGTAGACATGAACAGACATTTCTCCAAAGAAGACATCCAAATGGCCAACAGACACATGAGAAAGTGCTCAACATCACTCGGCATCAGAGAAATACAAATTAAAACCACAGCGAGATACCACCTTACACCAGTCAGAATGGCTAAAATCAACAAGTCAGGAAATGACAGATGTTGGCGAGGTTGCGGAGAAAGGGGAACCCTCCTACACTGTTGGTGGGAATGCAAACTGGTGCAGCCACTCTGGAAAACAGTATGGAGATTCCTCAAAAAGTTGAAAATGGAGCTACCCTACGACCCAGCAATCGCACTACTGGGTATTTATCCTAAAGACACAAAGGTAGTGATCCTCAGGGGCACGTGCACCCGAATGTTTATAGCAGCAATGTCCACAATAGCCAAACTATGGAAAGAACCTAGATGTCCATCAACAGATGAATGGATAAAGAAGATGTGGTATATATATACAATGGAATATTATGCAGCTATCAAAAGAAACGAAATCTTGCCATTCGCAACGACATGGATGGAACTGGAGGGTATTATGCTGAGCGAAATAAGTCAATCAGAGAAAGACAATTATCATATGATCTCTCTGATATGAGGAACTTGAGGGGCAGGGTGGGGGGTTGTGGGGGGTAGGGAGGGAAAAATAATGAAACAAGATGGGATGGGGAAGGAGACAAACCATAAGAGACTTCTAATCTCATAAAACAAACTGAGGGTTACTGGGGGGTGGGAGGGTAGGGATAGGGTGGATGGGTTATGGACATTGGGGAGGGTTTGTGCTTTGGTGAATGCTGTGAAAGATGTAAGCCTGATGATTCACAGACCTGTACCCCTTGGGCAAATAATAAAAATAAAATTAAAAAAAAAATCTCCTATGCTCTAACTATTCATCCCCACCCTCAACCCCCAAGGATCATGAGATGGAGCACTGATGACCACTGGTCTTGTCTCCATAGTTTCGCCTTTTCCAAATGGCGTATGGGTAAAACCATACTATGCAGGCTTCTCAGATTGGCTTCGTCCATATAACGATATGCCTTGAAGGTTCCATGCTCTTTGTAGCTTGATAGCTCATTTCCTTTCATTATTGAGTAATATGCCATTGTATAGAGGTACCACAGTGTGTATATTCAATCACTTCCTGAAGGTGACCTTGATTGCTTCCAATTTTTGGTGAATATGAATATAAACGTTCATGTGCAGGTTTTTGTGTGGGCATAAGTTTTCAACTTACTTTTTTAAATACCTGGGAGTGTGACAGCTGGATTGTGTGATAAGACTATGTTTAGTTTTGTAAGAAACAGCCAGACTGTCTTCTAAAGTGACTGTACCATTCTGCATTCCCCCCAGCAATGACGAGAGTTCCTGTTGCTCCACATCCTCGCCAGCATTGGGAGCCAGCATTCTATCAGGTTTGTAGAGGCGTCTCATTGTTGTTTTAATTTACAATCCCCATGTGATGTACGGTGTTGAGCATTTGTTCATCTGCTTGTCATGTATATAACTTCTTTGATGAGATAGCTATTTAATTCTTTTGCCCATTTAAAAAAGTAGTTTCTTTGTTTTCTTACTGTTGACTTTTAAGAGTTCTTTGTATATTTTGGATAACAGCCCTTCATCAGATGCATGTTTTGCCAAATTTTTCTCTGACTCCATGACTTGTCTTTCCTTTTAAGACAGCCCAACTTACCTACTTCTTCTTTCATAGATGGTGCTTTTCATGTCGTATCTAAAAGTTATTTCCGAACAGTTAGCATAAGGCCCTCGAGATCTACCTATGTTGTCACAAATGGCAGGATTTCCTTATTTTTTATGCTTGAATTATATTCCATTGTGTGTATATACCATATTTTCTTTCTCCACTCATCTCTTGATGGACATTTAGATATTTCCATATATTGGTTATTGTGGATAATGCTGCAGTGAACATGGGAGTTCAAGTATCTCCACAAGATCCTGTTTTTGTTTCCTCTGGATATATCCCCAGAAGTGAGATTGTTGGATCATATGGCAGTTCTATTGTCAACTTTTTGAGGAACCACCATACCATTTTCCATAGTGATGGCACCATTTTCATCCCACCAAAAGGACACTATTCTTGCTGCACGATCCGGTGTTGAACTATCTTTGCATCCTGGGGATAAATCCCATTTGATCATGGTGTATTATCCTTTCAATGTGCTGTTGAATATGGTTTGCTTGCATTTTGTTGAGAATTTTTACATCTATGTTCATCAGGGCTACAGGCTTGTGGTTTTCTCTTCTTGTAGTGACCTTATCCAGCTGTGATACCAGGGTAATGCTGGCCTCATAAAATGAATGTGGAAGTATCCCCTCCTCTTTAAATTCTTGGAAATGTGAGAAGTACTGGCATTAATTCTTCTTTATATATTTAGTAGAATTCACCAGTAAAATCATCTGGCCTTGGAATTTTCTTTCTTTGAAGGTTTTTGATTACTGGTTCAATCTCCTTTAGTCATTATTGGCCTGTTTAGATTTTCTATTTCTTCATAACTCAGTCTTGGTAGGTCGTATGCTTCTAAGAATATATCTGCATCTTCTAGGTTGTCCAGTTTATTGGTATATAATTGTTCATTAGAGTATCTTGTGACCTTTTGTATTTCTGTCGTATCTGTTTAATGTCTCTTCTCTCATTTATAACTTCATTTGTTGAGTACTCTCTTCTTTCTTCTTGGTAAATCTAGCTGATGTTTTGTCCATTATTCGTATTTTCTGAAAACCAACTCAAAGTTTTACTGTCCTTTTCTATTCTTTTTCTATTCTCTGTTTTATTTATTTCTGTTCTGATCTTTCTCTCTTTCCATCTGCTAACTTTGCCTTAGCTTGTTCTTCTTCTAGTTCTTTGAGGTGTAAAGTTAGGTTGTTTATTTGAGATCTTTCCTTTTTCCCAATGTAGGCATTTATCACTATAAAATTCCCTCTGAGAACTGCTTTTGCTGCATCCTATACATTTCGATATGTTGCGTTTCCATTTGCATTTGCTTCAAGATATGTTTCGATTTCTTCTTTGACCCATTGGTTGTTTGGGAGTGTGTTGATTAATTTCCACACATTTGTGAATCTTCCAGTTTTCCTCCTGTTATTGATGTCTCATTTCATGCCATTGTGTTCAAGAAAGATATCTGATATGATTTCAACCTTTTAAAATTTGCTGAGACTTGCTTTGTGACCTAACAAATGATCCGTCCTGGAGAATGTTCCATGTGCACTTGAGAGAAGAATTATAGTCTGCTGCTGTTGGATGGAATGTTTGGCCTGAAGTACAGTTCAAGTTAAATATTTCCTTATTAATTTTTAAGTCTGGATGACCTATCCTTTGTTGAAAGGGGGCACTGAAACCCCTGCTATGATTGTATTGTTGTCTATTTCCCCTTCAAATCTGTGTATTTGCTTGATATATTTAGGTGCTGTAATGTTGGGTGCATATACATTTACAATTGTTATATCCTCTTGACAAATTGACCCCCTTCTCATTATTATATGAAATAATTATATAATGACTTTCTTTGTCTCTTGTGATAGTTTTTGACAGTCTGTTTTGATAGTCTGTTTGTCTGATATAAGTATAGCTACCTTTGCTCTCTTTTAGTTTCCATTTGTGTGGAATATCTTTTTCCATCCCTTCACTTTAGCCTATGTGTGTCCTTGAAGCTGAGGTGAATCTCTTATAGGCAGCATGTAGTTGAGTCTTGTTTTCTTTTTTTTTTTCTCACCATAGCACATACCCTACCCAATGTCCATCACCCAGCCACCCCATCCCTCCTACTCCCCTCCCCTCCAGCAACCCTCAGTTCGTTTCCTGAGATGAAGAGTCTCTTATGGTTTGTCTGTCTCTTTGGTTTCATCTTGTTTTTTTTTTTTCCCCTCGCTTCCCCTATGATCTTCTGTCTTGTTTCTCAAATTCATCATATCAGTGAGATCATATGATAATTGTCTTTCTCTGATTGACTTATTGCATAATACCCTCTAGTTCTATCCATGTCATTGCAAATGGCAAGATTTCATTTTTGATGGCTGCATAGTATTCCATTGTGTGTGTGTGTGTGTGTGTGTGTGTGTGTGTGTGTGTGTGTGTGTGTGTGTGTGTGTGTGTGTACCACATCTTCTTTATCCATTCATCTGTTGATGGACATGTAGGTTCTTTCCATAGTTTGGCTATGGTGGACATTGCTGCTATAAACACTGGGGTGCACATGCCCCTTTGTATCACTGCATTTGTATTTTTAGGGTAAAAACCCAATAGTGCTATGGCTGGGTCATAGGTTAGCTCTATTTTCAACTTTTTGAGGAGCCTCCATACTGTTTTCCAGAGTGGCTGCACCAGCTTGCATTCCCACCAACAGTGTAGGAGGGTTCCCCTTTCTCCACATCCTTGCCAACACCTATAGTTTCCCGGCTTGTTAATTTTAGCCATTCTGACTGGTGTGAAGTAGTATCTCACTGTGGTTTTGATTTGTATTTCCCTGATGCTTAGTGATGTTGAGCACTTTTTCATGTGTCGGTTGGCCATTTGAAGCCACTCTGCCTTTTGTTTGGGGAGTTGAATTTACGTTTAAAGTAATTATTGAGGGCGCCTGGGTGGCTCAGTGGGTTAAAGCCTCTGCTTTCGGCTCAGGTCATGATCTCAGGTCCTGGGATCGAGGCCCACATCGGGCTCTCTGCTCAGCGGGGAGCCTGCTTCCTCCTCTATCCTCTTTCTCTGCCTGCCTCTCTGCCTACTTGTAATCTCTCTCTCTGTGTCAAATAAATAAATAAAATCTTTAAAAAAATAAAAAATAAATAAATAAATAAAGTAATTATTGATAGGTAAAGACTTACTAATACCACCATATTATTTTCTAAATGTTGCATAGTTCTTTTGTTCCTTTCTTAACTCTGTGTTCCTTTCTTTATCTCTTTACCTCTCTTCTTTTGTGATTTGGTGATGATTTTCTATAGTGGTATACTCTGATTCCCTTCTCCTTACCTTGTGTGTATCTACTACAGATTTTTGTTTTGTGATTACCCTGGGGTTTCCGTAAAGCATCTTCTAAATATCACAGTCCATTTTTGGCTGATAACAACTTAACTTTGATGACATACAAAATCTCTAGGCTTTTACTCCCTGCCCACATTTTATGGTTTTGATATCACAATTTACTTTTTTTACATTGTGTATACATTAATGAATTATTGTGGTTATAGTTATATTTAATACTTTTGTCCTTTAACCTTTATACTGGAGTTAAGTGATCAATGCACTGCCATATTTTGGTATTGGACTATGGTATATACTTAACCATTGTCAGTGTGTTATGTATTTTATATGTTTTCATGTTACTCATTAGTAGCAAGGGGAACCCTTTCAAGCAAGGTAACTTCTCTTGGCACTGAGTTGTGCCGGCCTGGGGGGATGGGATGGTGGAAGAACAGAGCTGTTCTTCCTACTCTTTTTGTGCAGTTATTCTCAGGGTTTTTTGTTCCATTGTGTTGCTGAAACTTCTTCAGTGAACTCCTGAGCTCTCCCAGAGCTGTTTTTGTTCATGGATATTTGTCTAACTGTTGACCTTTGTTGGAAGATGAAGGTGCTGGGTCTCTTACTCTATCATTTTGGTTACTTATGCACATACCTTTGTTTTGGGTATTTTATTTTATTTTATTTTATTTTATTTAAGTAATCGCTACACCCAACATGGGGCTTGAGTCCACAACCCCGAGATCAAGAGTCATGCTCCACCAACCAAGTCAGCTAGGTGCCCCCCACCATGTACATACATTTGAAGAAAAAAATATACCTACTGATTTTTCACTTAATAAACTACAAACACAGGGATTTAATTGCAGATAAAATTATTCATCCAACAGATATTACGTACTCCTTGTACTGCTACGTACAAGTAGGATAGAGAAAACAGATGACCAGTATGTGTACCAAACAGCTTAAATCCTCACACGAATTTGGCCCTTAATACACTGTGAATTAGGGTAAATGATCTCATTGTGTCATGTTAGTATTTTTAGTGTTTATTTTATGGTGCTTACTAAAGCCTTAATTAAAAACATTAAAGTAATTATATTACTTATCCCGTAGTTTCTCTTTCTGTATAATCACTGTTGGGGCAGAATATCTTCCTCGAGGCACGATAAAAGATAAACGAAAGACAGATAATAATGTAAGATATAAAATACCCAAATAATTAGATTTCAAACTTCAAATTTAAGATTTCATTCTCATCTTGGCATTTAATTAGAGAAGCAACAAGATGCAATTAAAAGAGTGGCTTTTATTTAGAGACCTGCATTTGTATCCCTGCTCAATCCCAGGGACTAGCTGGCACCCTCAGCAGGTTCCTTGGCCCATTCAGGCAAAGGATTCAACGGCTGGTCTGGATTCCCTAATCTACTGTGTATGAAGATCTATGTCCCATGGATGACTGGAAGGCATTCAGACATGTCCAGGGCTTACTGAAGAGAGTTTTCGATCTGCTGGGTAATGGCTACAGATAGATTTTCCGTGTGCCCAAGTGGGGAGAGCTCTGTCCCACTACAGCAAGAGTCTTGGCTTTCCCTGGATGGTGTATCAACTTTCGTAAGAGAAGAGTCCTCTCGTTTTATCTATTCCCTTTGTGTGCCTCTCAGTTTCCTCATCAGCAAAATGGGATAACAGCCCTCATCTGTCAGGATGATTGTGAGGAGAAGGACCATGCCTGGCACTGAGTAAGTGATCGAGAAGTAAATAGGCAAGTGATGAGTTCAAGCTTATCGCCATGTAACTTTATTAAGGACACTTGGTACACCGGAGTCATTTAAGATGCTTCCTGAAACTCACCGGGCCACGACCCACCTTTGGCTAAGGCTCAGTGTTCTCTCAGCAGTGGTCTGCTCAAAGGCCGGCCCACGGAGTAAGACTTCTGGCACTCCTGCCCAAGGGGGTTCTGTGGAGAATGATGGGTACATCCAGGGTGCTACCATTGCAGAGCTAAGGTAGTGGACTGGAGGTCTGGAGCAGTGGTGATGCTCCAATGAATACTTGGGGAGGAAGTGGAAAGTTGAATGGATGGAGTCCCTGCAGGTCCCTCCTTTTCACAGCTGTCTCAAGGTCCCTTTGGAAAAGACGAAGCTGGGCTTACCCAAGTCTGCCTTCTGATTTACTCAGATGACTGGAAACTGTCACTTGGCTCACAAGCATCCAGATAGCAGAACTGCCTCCCATGTAAGTTTGAGGTTATAAAGGAAGAACAGGATGAGGCTCTGACATATCCTTTGGGTCTGATAAACCACTCCCTTTGAGTCCTATCTGAATGCCTGTCCTCCAGGAACAGTGAGACATAAGAAATGATGTAAGCCACCAGGGTTTGGTGTAATTGGTTATGCACGAATAGAAAACCAGTAGAGCCAGTTTGTCATGACAAGTTAGAGCATCTTTTTTTTTTTTTAAGATTTTATTTATTTATTTTGACACAGAGAGAGATCACAAGTAGGCAGAGAGGCAGGCAGAGAGAGAGGAGGAAGCAGGTTTCCCACCCAGCAGGGAGCCCGATGCGGGGCTAGATCCCAGGACCCTGAGATCATGACCTGAGCCGAAGGCAGAGGCTTTAACCCACTGAGTCACCCAGGTGCCCAAGTCAGAGCATCTTTAAAGCAATTCCAAAGTCGGACCCACTCACTAACACTTAGACACAGGCTGTAGATGACTGTCATCACCTTATTTTCCAAAGGCCATTGGAGGGCCGAGTCAAGAAAAGCATTTTTCAGTCTGATAAGGCAAAGCAGTGATTCTCAATGGGATACCATTCCCAGAGACCATATTGGAAATCTGTGGAAGTGTGGTTTGGGGTGGAGCAGTGTGCAAGGCAGTCCTGCAAAAGAAAGAAGTAGCTAACACCCCACACAGCTTTCATATGTTCTTTGCCCCCTGGCTCCTTTTGGATCTGGCCAACGTGAGGCTCTGAGAAGAGAATGGAGGGTAGAAGGAGAGAGGTTAGGCTCTTTAGTATTCTGGTTTCCTCCCCACCCAGAGGTGGGTTGGCAGTGGCCAAGTTCCTGTGCCCACGGCTATAGTGCTCCACAGCTCACTGAGTTCCATCCATTGCTGCTTCCCCTTGAACCTGCAGGAACTTTTGCTGGCCACTGGAGAGCCTCATCCTTCCCTAATGGTTTCCCGGAACCCTGACTGTGCCCCCAAGGAACATCCTTCACTTCCTCCTTCAAGCCTGCCCTCTGCGTCCTGCTGGGGTGCCTATGATGATTTGTATGTCCACCATGTCCCTCTTCAGGCGTGTATTTGTCCTGACATGTTATCCCCGCTCAAGTTAAGATTAGTTCCCAGTTTCGCTTTTCATATGCAGATCAGTCTGCTCTATTACCTGAGCACTCATTTTCAGTCTCTCCTCCACCCTTAAATGCCTTTTATTTTTCTGTCCTTCTCATCTGGAATGTATTCGGAAGTCTCACTTACTTTTTTTTTTTAAGATTTTATTTATTTATTTGAAAGAGAATAAGAGAGAGAACATGAGAAGGGGGAGGGTCAGAGGGAGAAGCATATTCCCCGCTGAGCAGGGAGCCTGATGTGGGACTCAATACTGGGATCATGACCTGGGCACTCGATTAACCTACTGAGCCACCCAGGTGCCCTGTCTCACTTAACTTTTAAATCCAAATGTATTAATGACAAGTAGGTATAACTTTAACTTCTACATCCAGGTATAAGCATTGCTCTTTTATTATGTTTTCTCGTGTAGTCATGATAGAACAACTGCATACTGAAATACATATTATGTAGTATTTCTTTATAAACTACTTTTTTTCTACTTCTATTATAGTTTGTAATATATGCATATATTTACATATATGTAAATATCAAAGCTTGTCATATATATGCACATGATATATATGATACATATGTGATGTGTACATGTGTACATATATGTATATGTGTATTTAATTACATACATTTATTATCTTTGAATTTCATTTCCAGTAGTAAATGGAATTTACCCCATTGTAATAGGCAAATTGTTAGGACCTCTGACGTAAGGGTTCCACGGTGTTGGAAAAGGATTAAACACAGTGTCCTCGGTGATGTTGGCCTTGATGAGCCCGCAGACCCCCTGAGCAACCTGTAAGATCTCCTTCCAGAGCATGGCTGTCTGTCAATCCATGAAAGGGCCTCCATGTGCAGGAAGGTTTCATATGAGCACCTTCCCCCTCAAATCTTCTGAAACCCACTCAACCACCTGGAAACCTCAGAATCGCCCAAGCTGTGGATTAAAGTCAAAGTCTCCTAGGGGGGAAATGCACAGTGTGGCTTCCTCAGCCCACATTTACTTGTCCTGTCCTCCACTTCCAAAGACACTAAGAATATGCACCAACTAGACAAAGTGGTACAGACAAGGTCATGGGGACCTTCAGTAGTACATTGCTGAATGCAGGAGTGGTCACCCTGCATCACCATACCAGCACCTCTAGGAGAAGACAAGTTGTTAAAAATAGTGGTAAGGAAAACACCTGATTATAACACATCATCCTACACATGGACTAGTATTCTTAATTCTCTTATCCT
The DNA here is from genome assembly GCA_002007465.1 of Ailurus styani. NCBI lineage: Eukaryota > Metazoa > Chordata > Mammalia > Carnivora > Ailuridae > Ailurus > Ailurus styani. The sequence continues at coordinate 265,573 of LNAC01000564.1, read as the reverse complement.
TTCATGTTCTCATGAAACACCCCCTTCCTTGAGAAAGCTGCTGTTATAATGAAACCAGACAGGGACAAGACACACCAGTGCAGATCTCAAACAATTAGACTCAACTGCTGTAATCATTACAGCTCCATAATTCCATCATCTTCCAAGGAGCTGAGAATCTTTTGCAGACATGACCTTATTTACCTCTATGACAAAACTATCCATAAGTGGTATCATCCTCATTATGCCTTATGCACTTGGGACCGTTTCAAGATCACCTGAAAAACTGGCCATAAAGAAGAGAATGGAAAGAGTCTTGTACTTTTCACTTTCCCTCCAGACCTGTTGGAGCTTGTGGCCCCTGGCTGCAAGACGTGTGAGACATTTGGGAAAATGCATCTGCAAGTTGCCATCCAAATGTGGAAATAGCACTATCAAAGCCTCATCATTCGAAACGCTCTCCAGAAGGGGAAACAAAAAGATTCTAACATATCACTGAAAGAAACTGTAGGATATCTGTGGCTAGCACACCTGCTGAAAGCACTAGGGGCTTCTAAGTATCACACCATGAAAATAAGAGGGAAAAAAGGAAAGAACAGAAATATGAATAAAAAAGAAAGAAAGAAAATTGAGAAACATTGCTTTTTTTTATTTTATTTTTTTTTATTTTTTTTTAAAGATTTTATTTATTTCACAGAGGGAGAGAGATCACAAGGAGGCAGAGAGGCAGGCAGAGAGAGGGGGGAAGCAGGCTCCCTGCTGAGCAGAGGAGCCCGATGCGGGCCTCGATCCCAGGACCCTGAGATCATGACCTGGGCCGAAAGCAGAGGCTTTAACCCACTGAGCCACCCAGGCGCCCGAGAAACATTGCTTTTAACAAAACAGTGCAGGGAATGGAGAGATAGATTCCTTCTGGATCCCTGGGCTACTCATACATGAAAGAGAATCCAAGAAAAGGAAAGGAATAATTCGCCTTTTGAAGACATCTAATCTTCATCTCCAGTTCATGGCAATCTTCTTCCTATTTGGCGTATCCTTCAGGGACAAGCAAGAATCTGAAGTGTCCCAGGGTCTTCTCAATTAACACATATTCCCTCCGCACCTGTGATGTATTCATGATCCCGGGCGGTTGACAGAGATGTCGACGCTTGAGCGAAAGTATCCTAGCCTCTGGTTAACCCAAAGCTTATTTCCTAAATCAGAAGCATTAACTACACCTCAGGTAGAACATACTATGAAGATAAAATCAAAACCAAAAGCATCTCTCTATAATGCCCTGTGTGTAGAATTTGGTTTACCTCTGGTCAGGTAACACAAAGCTTTCCTAGCATCTTGTCAAATGGGATGAGGCACTAGACCTGGGTGACCCTGCACACACCATAGTTGCTATGTCTGGAAACTTCACTGTGAAAGAATAGGGCCAAATCGGAAGACTTTTGGGACCACTTTCTTGAGCTCCCACCTGCTTATGCGTGAATTTGCTTGATGAAACTGCCTGCTTTCTTGGCCACACTTGGAGCCAACTTGTGCCCCCTTTGTGATATGAATCCCAGCCTTGCCAGATAATTATCTAATTGGACTTGTGTGCCAACAGAATGTGAAAGACCTTTCTACACTCACTACATTGACATGAATATTTTTTTACTTCATCACCTCCCCAGTGAGACTGAGTGTCTTCCCCTTTGAATCCCAGCAACCCAGCCGACACAGTAAGTATTCAATTCATGACTCTTAGTTGTCTATATGTAAAAGCATTTATCAAACGAATACAAATTTATAACTAATATATCAAATTAATATAAATATATAGAAATGGATATATTTGTGGGAGATGCATATTTCCTGTAAAAATTAATTTACTTAAATAATCATAATCTAAGATGACTTGTTTGTTTCTTAAAAAATATTTCTGAATAAAAGCCTGGTTTTTTTAAAGATTTTATTTATTTATTTGACAGAGAGAGAGAAAGATCACAACCAGGCTTAGAGGCAGACAGAGAGAGAGGAGGAAGCAGGCTCCCCGCTGAGCAGAGAGCCCGATGCAGACCTCGATCCCAGGACCCTGAAATCATGACCTGAGCCAAAGGCAGAGGCTTTAACCCACTGAGCCACCCAGGCGCCCTAAAAAGCTGTTTCGAGGCAAGAAGAAAATGTGACATTTCATCAATGATACTTAAGTGGGCAAGATAATGAGACCCATTCATATTTTACTTTCAGTAGAATCTTGAATTCCGAGGAATTCAAAATGTATCATATAAGCAAGACTGATTTAGCTTTTTTTAAAAAAAAGATTTTGATTGTTTGATTTTAGAGAGAATGCACAAGCACTCACAAGCAGGGAGAGGGACAGAGGAGAGGGAGGGAGAGAGAGAGGGAGAAAAGAAGACTCCCCACTGAGCCAGAGCCAGATGCAGGGCTTGATCTCAGGACCCTGAGATCATAGCCTAAGCGGAAACCAAGGGTGGGTGACCCAAACAACTAAACCACCCAGATGCCCCTTGATTTAGCTTTTGTAACATTCTTGAATAATGAACCGGAAGGAGACACAAAAAATATCCATTTAAGGGCGCCTGGGTGGCTCAGTGGGTTAATGCCTCTGCTTTCGGCTCAGGTCATGATCTCAGGGTCCTGGGATCGAGGCCCGCATCGGGCTCCCTGCTCAGCGGGGAGCCTGCTTCCCCCTCTCTCTCTCTGCCTGCCTCTCTGCCTCCTTGTGATCTCTCTCCCTCTGTGAAATAAATAAAAATAAAAAAAAAATCTTAAAAAAAATATATCCATTTAATATATGACCCCTTGCTAGAGTCCACAAATCAACCCTAGAATTCTGAACTTCCAATTCCCTGAATTAGGGATTTTTTTTTTCTTGGTGTCTGTCTTCCTAAGATGATCACTTTATGGTCAAGAGCTCAGATCCTTTTATTTCTTTTTGTAAAGCCCTATTCCAACAGGACCCCAGAAGGTCAAGTACATGAAACAGGAAAACATTCTGGGGGCAAGTTCTGATTGCTAACCCTCTTGAGTTTTCCAGCTCTCTGAATGACCAGGCACCTGCCCGGCAACGAAGTCTCCTCCCTTCTATCTCTGAAGCTCATCAATAGTCGCTCCACAGGCCCTGGAGTCACGTGCCTATCTCATTGTTCTTATCTTTCCTTGTCAAGGCTCCGACCAGGTCCTGAGCACTTAGCGGTGTCAGCTCTGAGGGCGTTAGGTGACAAAATGAGAGGCCTGGGACCTCTCCTGGGTGAGCTCATTCCTGTGGGAAGAAAAGGCCAGGAGAAACATGCTCACACCCCACCACAATAAGGAACATCGGGGCGGGGGCGCCTAGGTGGTTCAGTCCTCTAAGCGTCTGACTTCGGCTCAGGTCATGATCCCGGCTTCCTGGGATCAAGCCCCTCATCGGGCTCCCTGCTCCGGAGCCTCTCGCTCCGCCGCTCTGCCGCTCTGCCTGCTCGTGTGCTCTCACTCTTTCTCTCTCTGTCAAATCTAAAAAAAAAAAAAGAAGAACGGGCACCTGGGTGGCTCAGTGGGTTAAAGCCTCTGCCTTCGGCTCAGGTCATGATCTCAGGGTCCTGGGATCGAGCTCCGCATCAGGCTCTCTGCTCAGCAGGGAGCCTGCTTCCTCCTCTCTCTCTGCCTGCCTCTCTGCCTACTTGTGATCTCTCTCTGTCAAATAAATAAATAAAGTCTTTAAAAAAAAAAGAAGAAGAAGAAGAAAGAAAGAAAAAAAAAGAAAAGGAACATCAGGGCAGAGGCTTGTCACCTGGCCAGGGAAGCCACATGAAGGGATGAGTGGGGAAGCCTCAGGGAGAGGCCGCACTTGAGGGGACCTTGAAGGATGAATACGAGTTTGCTGGGGGAAGAAGGTGACATTCAGTCCACAGGGCATAGAAAGGTGAAGGGCTTGAAGCACAACGTTTTGAGGAAATTCTAAATAGCTTGAAGCGGCAGAGAGTAGCAGGAGATGAGGAGAGGGGGGCAGAAAAGAGGACAGTGAATAGTGGCTAAAACTGGGGGTGAGTGGTGTAGGAACAGAATTGAGCTTTTATCCTGAAGGTTCTAAGGGGCGTCTGGAGGTGTATAAGTAGTTCGGGTGAACGGGCAGCACTCCATCTGGGTAACAGGAGAGCAGAAGACAGAAAGGAGGTGGGGGCCTTCGAATGCACTCAGAAGCTGTTGCTTTCCTCCCTGGAGGCAATGCCACAGAGAGAAACTGACAGTTTTAAGAACCTAGGACAGAAAAAGGGGGTTTGGTAACCGATTTGATGTCAGCATGAAGGGAAAGGGAGATGAAGAAGGTGGTTATTCAGGATGCCTGGGTGGCTCAGTCGGCTACCTTCGGCTCAAGTCATGATCCCAAGGGTCATGGGATGGAGCCCCACATCCGGCTCCCTGCTCAGTGCAGAGCCTACTTCTCCCTCTCCCTCTGCCTGCCGCTCTGTCTACTTGTGCTCGCTCGCTCTCTCTCTGTCAAATAAATAAACAAAATCTTAAAAAAAAAAAAGGTGGTTAATCGCTGAGATGCTGAGAGGAGATTGGGGACTGGGGACAAAGGAGGAGGCGGAGGACCGGGAAGGAGGGGACAGAGGTGAGTCTGAGACATGCTGATCTAGTGGTGCCTGACGGCAGAGACTAGGTCTCGAGTTCCAGAATATGGGGAAGGGATGGATCTTACAGGCTACAGGCAGAGTTTGATTTTGACTGACAAGATTGCAGGGCTCTCGTACTTCCGAAACGATGGAGCAGTACACATTCAGAAGGTGGGATAAGAGCATGAAAGCTAACTTGGCAGCTGAAAATGATGGCCAATACCAGCCCAGATGAGGATATCTCCTAGGTTTTAAAATTTTGTTTAGTTTTGTTTTGTTGAGGGTGTGTGCGTGCAGTTCTCTTTGCTTGCTTGTTTGTGGTGGTCATCTAGATATGAGCTGATTGTCTTCTCCCAAGAATGTACTTAATTGCTAGGATCTGGAATAGACGTCTTATCCCTTGGCATAAAAATTTATGTGTGCGTGCAGGTGAGAAGAGCTGGTGACTAGAGGAAGGGGTAGAAAGAAGGCAGTTGCAAAATAAGGTTATGAAATAAGTTGCTCTCCTGTTTCTCACTTCACAGGACTTGATGAGACCTACCGGGAGAGCTGTTTGATACTGCTGCACAGGGTGTGCACTGAGCAAAACTGGGGAATGCAATTCACATCTTAGACCTTGTAGAAATGGATACCTAGCATGGAAAATTTAAAGAAGATGGAAATAAAATGCCTTAAGGAATGGGGCATCTTTTTCTAGAAACTCTCCTATTGGAGATGACTCACTGGTGAGAAATGTAAGAGCCCGACCATATACTCATTTCACCCAGATTATTTGAAGCTAAGGAAACATGATCCACTGATTCTCTAGTTGCTGGAATCATATTGTGGGTAGCAGCCTAAAACTCAGTCTTTAGCCAGAACAGACACAATTCAAGACATAATCAGGTCTAGAACCTTGTTACAGTCAAATGCAATGTTCTTTGACCAAAAGAAAAGGTCTAGCATCTCTGCCTCCTGCTTCCATGTTGTGGGAAGTGGAGAAGGAAGCCAGAAGCTATCTTGACTCAAGTTCTTTGCTAGGATTCATGTATCAATTTCTTAAGTGGAAGATGTTTACTTACATCTTAGATGTTTACTTACATCTTAGGTTACTAAGACCCCATCTCTTAATCTGTTCTGGCTTCAGATACCATAGGTGGGGTGGCTGAAACAATGAACATTTACTTCTCACAGTTCTGGGTGCTGGAAGTCCAAGGTCAAGACATGAGCAGATTTGGGCGCCTGGGTGGCTCAGTGGGTTAAAGCCTCTGCTTTCGGCTCAGGTTATGATCTCAGCGTCCTGGGATCGAGGCCCGCATCGGGCTCCCTGCTCAGCGGGAGCCTGCTTCCTCCTCTCTCTCTGCCTGCCTCTCTGCCTACTTGTGATCTCTTGCTCTCTGTCAAATAAATAAATAAAATCTTTAAAAAAAAAAAAAAAGACATGAGCAGATTCTATGTCTGGTGAGAGCCCACTTCTTGGGGCTCTCCCATGTGTCCTCACATGGTGGAAAGGGTGGGGGAACTCACCAGGATCTCTTTTGTAAGGGCACATCCTTTTTATGATGGCTCTGCCTTCATGACCTCATCACCTCCCAAAGGCCCAACCTCCATTCATGTGGGAGATTAGCCTTCAACATAGGAATTTTGGGGAGGGAAACAAACATTCCATCTACAGCAGTATATCATCAAGAACATTACAAGTAGGGGCACATGGGTGGCTCAATCGGTTAAGCAACCGACTCTTGGTTTCTACTCAGGTCATGATCTCCACTTGTGAGATTGACCCCACGTCGGCTCTGTGCTCAGTGCTAAGTCTGCTTCAGATTCTCTCTCCCTCCCCCACTCTCCCGTACTCTTGATCTCTGCCTCTCAAATAAATAAATAAATAAAAAGAGTACAACAAACTTAACAAAAAAAAAAAAATACTACAAATGATATTTTAACGTTGTTAAAATTAATTCCACAGGGCACCTGGGTGGCTCCGTGGGTTAAAGCCTCTGCCTTTGGCTCAGGTCATGATCTCAGGGTCTTGGGACTGAGCCCCACATCGGGCTCCCGCTCAGCAGGGAGCCTGCTTCCTTCTCTCTCTACCTGCCTCTCAGCCTACTTGTGATCTCTCTCTCCCTCTGTCAAATAAATAAATAAAAATCTTTTAAAAAATTAAAAAAAAATAAAATTAATTCCACAGAACAAAACTTTCATCCTGATAACACCTTCACTTGTTTATTTATTTATTCTTTTTAATTTATTCCCTGGAAATTGTAAGCTCATGAGAAGGTAGGCGCTGTCTTGTTTATCACCAAATCCTTAGTGCCTAGAACAGTGCCAGGCACATAATAGGTGCTCAATTCAATTTGATTTGAGGTTTACATTTTTTGCTGACTAAGCAAATTGAAACTAAGTGTTGAAAGACTTTAGTCAGGATGGAAAGAAATTAGGCCAATTTAAAACTATAATGATAATCACATTGATGACTATGGTGGACATTTATTGAGGACAATTATGTGTCAGGCCACTGTTCTAATGGCTTGTGCATATGGACCCATGGAATCCTCACAACCCACTGAAGGCAGAATAAGAAATTTCCCCCAAATCAGCCAGTTGGGGATCTAATTCCAGAACCCGAACCGTTGACCACAATAACTGCTTTAGCTACCATGATTAGTTTGAACACTAATATCCTTCCACACACTTGTACTCCCTTTGAGACCAAGGAAAACAAACTGAGCTGGTTTTGTCTTTCTTTCCAGAATATTTTTTCTATACATTGAATTCATTCAACAATCAGTTTCTCAATTACCCCATTTTGCTGGTGGGAAAATTCCTGAATAGATAGCAGACTTTCTACCCCATGAGCAATTTCCTTTGAATATTATCTGGTGTTTGTAAGGGCCACACCTGTGGTTAGCTCAACTATGCATTCCGACTCCTGAGACCCTATTTCAGCCCACCATGTTTAAAATGCTCACACAGTATAGGTTTGAATGGGGGCAAGGACTTTGTTTTGTTAATGCTGTAAACAAATAGTGGTGGGCACAAAGTAGACCATCCATAAATATGAATGAAAGAATGAATTCATGTTCTGAGAAACTGGGGGCACTATGTGAACTCTGCACCCCCACACCCCCAAAAAGACTAGCTATATTAGGTATCTGTTTAATTTTAGAGCAGTAAATTGCCATGGAACTATAAGAATGAGTCCTTATCTTCATCTTCTTCAGTAACGGCCAGACTTAAAATACAGTGAAATGTTTGTCTCACCAATATTTGCAAAGATACAAAAATCAACGGATTCCTCTGAGGCCTTGGCTAGCCGTCTTGTTCAGAGAGAAGGCTGACCTCGGGACAACTGAACCCTGAATTTTGAGAAGTTGGCCGGCTCCCACTGTCCCCCTGGATCCCCAGGAGTGCTGCAGGGAAGGGAATGGATCACTGGGTTTAGGGCGCCCCCTGCTGTTCACCGCTGTCGCTGGGAGAACCGGGCAGGCCTTTCCACGGAGGAGGCGCTTGGGTGGAGGAGAACCACCTGTTTCATTTCTGGAAAGGCCCGCAGAGGCAACTAGTTCAAAACCATGTATTACAGATGGGGAAACTGAAGCCCAGAGAAGTCAAATTTCTCACCCCCAGGCACGTGGCCGGTTAAATCTCTTAAAGGGGTAGAAGCTAGATTCCCCTACCTGTGCCTCCCAAAGAGGGAAATTGAACTTGGAACTCATCTCTTCTGCCTTTTTAAAAAATTTTGAACCTCATAAAAATGAGTTGCTGAAATGTAGCCAACAAAATATGACATTAATTAAGAACTCACATTTATTTTTTTTTAAAAGACTTTATTTTTCACAGAGAGAGAGACAGTGAGAGAAGGAGCACAAGTAGGGGGAGTGGGAGAGGGAGAAGCAGGGTCTGCGCTGAGCAGGGAGCCAGACCCGGGCTTGATCCCAGGACTCTGGGATCATGACCCGAGTCGAAGGCAGACGCCCAATGGACTGAGCCCCCAGACGCCCCAACAACTCACATTTAGAGGAGCTGCAGTAAATGGACTATTACAGAGCACAGAATACAGTTTAATACAGATCCAAAATGAAGCCGTCGTGAGAATTACAGGGTAAGTGACAGAATGTAAACTATGTGAATTTTTACAGAATAAAAATAGTTCACAAAAATTGAGCCCTGGGGGAGTTTATTTCTATGCTGATTTCCACATTCCTTACAGTACATCAGTAGGTCCTGCCTAAAACTGAAATATGTACTTTAAAAAAATACTCAGTTGCCTCGTGTTTTTTCATGATCTTTTCCTTGTCTTTAGAAGAATAACTTAGGGACACCTGTGTGGCTCAGTTGGTTAAGTGTCTGCCTTTGGCTCAGATCATGATCTTAGGGTCCTGGGATCGAGCCCCACTTTGGGCTTCCTCCTCATTCTGAGTCAGGCTTCCTCCCCTCTCTTCATTCACTCCCCCCTTATGCTCTTGCTCTCTCTCCCCCAAAGAAATAAATAAAATCTTAAAAAAAAAAAGGCTAATTTAAAGGAGGAGGGTCATATTATAAATGTTTAGCTGGTGTTCAAAGTTCATTTAGACGTGTTTAATTTCTCCTTTTTTCCTCTAAATTCAAGAAAATCTAATTTAATATGTTTAACTTAAATAAGTCATTAAAACAACATGACTAAGGGCACCTAGGTGGCTCAGTCGTTAAGCATCTGTCTTTGGCTTAGGTTGTGAACCCAGGGTCCTGGGTTCGAGCCCTGCCTTCTGCTCTCTGCTCAGCGGGAAGCCTGCTTCCCCCTCTCCCACTCCCCCGCTTGTGTTCCCTCACTTCCTGTGTCTCTCTCAGTCATATAAATAAATATATAAAGTCAAATAATAAATATATATAGTCAAAAGAATAAAATCCTTAAAAAAAAAAGCATCTGCCTTCAGCTTTGATCATGATCCCAGGGTCCTGGGATCGGCCCCACATCAGGCTCCCTGTTCAGTGGGAAGCCTGCTTCTTCCTCTGCCTGCTGCTCCCCCTGTTCTCTTTCTCTCTCTCTGTCAAATAAATAAAACCTTAAAAAAAATACCATGACTAATATAATCCCCATTTTGTAAAACTATAGCCAAGTGGTTAAGAGTCTGAATTTTTAAAATTTAAATTCAATTAATTAACATATGATGTATTATTGGTTTCAGAGATAAAAGTCAGTGATTCATCAGTCTTATATAATACCCAGTACTCATTACATCACCCAGTTACCCCATGCCCCCATGTCCCTTCCCTCTAGCAACCCTCAGTTTGTTTCCTATGATTAAGAGTCTCTTATGGTTTGTCTCCCTCTCTTTGTCTTGTTCGTTTTTTCCTATCTTACCCTGTGATCCTCTGTTTTGTTTCTTAAATTCCACATATAAGTGAGATCATATGATAGTTGTCTTTCTCTGATTGGCTTATTTCGCTTAATATAACACCCTCTAGTTCCATCCGCATCGTTGGAAATGGTAAGATTTCTTTTCTTTTTCTTTTTCTTTTTTTTCTTTTTTCTTTTCTTTTTTTTTTTTTTTTGGTGAAAAACGGACATCTGAGCTCTTTCCATGGTTTGACTATTGTGAACATCACTGCTATAAACATTGGGGTGCAGGTACCCGTTCGATCACATTTGTATCTTTGAGGTAAATACCTGGTAGTGCAATTGCTGAGTCGTAGGGTAGCTCTATTTTCAATTTTTTGAGGAACCAAGAGTCTGAATTCTTGACTCAGATTGCTAATGAGTGAAGGTTGCTCATTCGCTCTGAGTTCATCTGTAAAATGAGATGCATAGTCCCTAGTTTATGGTTTACAGGTCATCCACAATAAAGTTCATAGAACAGAGTTCGAATGTTAGCTATAACTATCTCTCTTTCCAGCTCTATTATTCCTATCTGTAATGATATTCATGAAATGTTAATGATAGTAGGATGGGATTTGGGGAGATCTTTTTCATGCAGTTCTGTTTGGCCTTGTGTTTGGGTGTTTTTTCCTTTTTTACAATGAATGACACAAAGCTGGCCCTTAACAAATAAAGTAAAAAATATATTTACATTTTTTAAAAGAATGACTAATCACAAATTTATTGTACTCGTTTCTTATGATTTATACCTTCCACTTCCTATAATGTGAACTATTCACATATTCAGTATGTGATTTAAAATAAATCATCCATTATTTTTGCATCTCAAGGGCTCCCAGTGAATGGTTCTCCTTACACACGAATGAGTCACTTGCCTGTTTTTAGCCTAGATATTTCGTTATTTTTCTCCATAGGCCTCATATTTTGAAGGTTTTTAATCTACCAAACCACGCACACATTTAGAGGGAAAATGTGTCTTCTGGCTTTTAAAAGCATAGATACAACTGCCTTGTACAAAATGCTATGCTACTGACTGATATTATCACGTGAAATCAGATGTGTAAAACCCTTAAAACAATGGCTGAGACAGAGCGAACATTCTGGAAACATTAGCTATTATGATTGCATAATAGCAGCCCAAACTAAGGGGACTAAAAGCTATTTCTGTTGGTCTGTGCTGCCTTGTGAAAAATTAATGTATCACTTGTACTTGACATTTTGAAATATGAAAAATAGTGTTTGAAGGTGACCCCAAGGGTACCCTGAGGTCTAGGAGCCCTGACTGCTGTGCCATTTAATCTCCCACATGGGGGTTGCTCTGCTTTCGCACAGGACTATGATGCTCCTTGACCAAGTTTGTCTATGCAGGTACCCTGGTAGGAAGGCCTCTGCAACCTTCCAACCTTTCTCACCACTCAACAAAAACAAATGTTTCCTATAAACTAATTTTTACAGATGTATATCTAAAGTCTACTTAATGTGCAAGTGTTTGCTAAGACCACAGGCTTCTCAAAAAAAAAAAAGAGCTAATTCTATTTCTGTGATCTAGGATAGCAATCACTAATCTAGGGATTGTCACTGAGGCTAGGGGGAGGAAAACTGACTAGGAAAGGACATGAGGGATTTTTCTAGAGGAATGGGAACATTCTACATCTAGAGAATGGGTTTGGGGCATCCGTGTTTGTCAAAATTCATTCAATAGTACACCTAAGATTTGTACATTTCATTATAAGTCAATTTTACTTAAAGAAAAGGACTGTAAAAAAATATTGAACTTTAGTTAATGATATGCACATGGATGTGTTTAGAGGTGAAGTGACTGATATCTGGAAGTTTGTAGTGCATTAAAAATTGAGAGGGGCGGATGGATGACAGAGGTGTGTGACAAAAGCAAATAGTAAAATGTTAATTGCAGTGAGCATCTGGATAGTCACTGCACAACTGTCTCAACTTTTATGTTAGGAAATTTTCACAGTAAAATGTTGAGAGGAAGAGAATTAAGGTAGGTTCAGTCATTTTTTTAAATCTTTAAATATAATGTTACTCTAGCATATTTCAGTCTCAAGATTCTACTTTTTCGTTTTAAGATTTATTTATTTAGGGGCGCCTGGGTGGCTCAGTGGGTTAAAGCCTCTGCTTTCAGCTCAGGTCATGATCTCAGGGTCCTGGGATCGAGCCCCGCATCTGGCTCTCTGCTCAGCAGGGAGCCTGCTTCCCCCTCTCCCTCTGCCTGCCTCTCTGCCTACTTGTAATCTCTCTCTCTGTGTCAAATAAATAAAAAATAAAATAAAATAAAAAATAAATCTTTATTTTTTTTTAAAGATTTTATTTATTTATTTCACAGAGGGAGAGAGATCACAAGGAGGCAGAGTGGCAGG
>LNAC01000564.1:223296-251138 GCA_002007465.1 Ailurus styani | reverse complement strand
AGATCATGACCTGAGCCGAAAGCAGAGGCTTTAACCCACTGAGCCACCCAGGCACCCCCCAGTTGCCTATTGATGAGAACTCCCAATTGTCTTTAGCAGAGCTACCCCGCCCCCGTCCTTTACTCTCTTCATCTTACTTCTCATAGCCCCATATCTCTTCGTTCTTCAGAACCTGCTCTTCACTGCTGCTGCGTTATTGATATTTTTTTAAAAATCTGATCATGACACTCAGCCTTGCTTAACTATGAATATGATTTTAAAATTAATTTATTAAAGGACAATTGGCTTTTCTGAAAATATTAAATATATGAGTACATGGGTGCATTATATAAATAAAAATTACTACAATGATAAAGTTCTTTTTCATTTCATAAAGTTCTGAAGCCCCTGTATAGCCAGATGGAGTTGGAGACACAGGAGTTTCTCCACAATTAGGTTTTATACTGTTACAATTTTTATAGGTTCACCAAAGTTCAGGACTGAGTCTGGAAACCTCAGCCAGGCAGGTGAGGAAACGTATGGAAGCCGCCCTCATCAGCCTTGCCTCCTGCCATTCCCACCCTCACCCCACCCCCGACCCACTTCCCAAGTCTTCACAGCTCTCTGCACCTCTGAAGAGCCCTGGTGACTGGGATCAGGGCTGCGCACATCTGTCTCTCACTGCTACCTGGAAATATTACTTTTAAAAATAGCATTCTAGGGATGCCTGCATGGCTCAATCAGTTAAGTGTCTACCTTCGGCTCAGATCGTGATCCTGGAGTCCTGGGATGGAGCTCCCTGCTCAGCTCTCTGCCCAACTGGGGGTCTGCTTCTCCCTCTCCTCTGCCTCTCCCCCTGCTCATGCTTGCACACAATCTCTCTCAAATAAATAAATAAAATCTTTAAAAAATAATAAAAAAGCATTCTATTCCAATGCCTAGTGACGACTGGACAATTTGGAAGGAGTGCAGACATTAGAAAATCATCACTTTGTAACCATCATAGTAAAGACTGGTTTAGGCAAGAATCATTATGGATATATGGTCTTAAAGTGTCTCCTCAAGAGATGGTCTGAGGTAAGAGAGAAAGAAGTGTAACTGTACAAGGCAGAATCGGGCACCACCTAATGTGATACCCTGTGAAAGACAGAACCCACACATCTGAATCTAATATGTAGGAATTCCCCCGGCAAGAAACGTTCACCTACCAAAAAGAAGGTCCCTCTTCTTCAAGATGCAACTGTCATAAAAGACAAAAACAAAACTGAGAAATATTCCAGATTTAAGGAAAGGAGGGACACAACAAGTAAAGGTAAAGGCATATAGACTAGCTTCCGTACTAGAGTGGGAGAAATGTACAAAACACATTATCGGGTTGTCAAACTGGAATATAGCTCATAGGTTATGTAAAAGTATCACATCAGTGTTAAATGTACTGAACACGTTAACTACTGTGGTCATGGAAGAGAAAGTCCTTACTCTTAGGAAACACATGCTGACATACCTACCCACAAATGATTCAGAGGAAATGTGGGTATGTATGCTTCTCTGTGTGTGTATGTGTGTGGCATTTTTTTTTTAAAGATTTTTATTTATTTGACACAGAGAGAGAGATCACAAGTAGGCAGAGAGGCAGGCAGTGAAACAGGGAGAGGAGGAAGCAGGCTCCCTGCTGAGCAGAGAGCCCGATGTGGGCCTCAATCCCAGGATGCTGAGATCATGACCTGAGCCGAAAGCAGAGGCTTTAACCCACTGAGCCACCCAGGCGCCCATGTGTGGCATTTTTTAAAGATTTGTTTATTTCATTGAAAGAGCAGCAGAGGAGGAGCAGAAGAAGAGGGAGAGAGAAACTTAAGCAGACTCTACCCTTAGCCCCACACAGGCAGGCTGGCTGAAACTATGACCCTAAGATCAGATCTGAGCCAAATCCAAGAGTCAGGTGCTTAACCAACTTTGCCACGCAGGGACCCTGCCTTTGTGTTTCTTTTTGCTATTTTTTCCTAACTTGGGTTGAAGGCTTTGTTTTCTGACCATTTTCATTTTTTTCCTTTCCATAAAATAATCATTTAAATCAGTGAATTTGCTATGATCAAAATTCTGGTTTTCATACATAGCAGTATTGTTTCATTTCTAATGTAAAATGAAAATGACTGGGGATTAAGAAAAAGGCTTAGTTTATTATATGCACCACTGAAAAATTTCCTAAGTTGTTCATTAATGAGGAAATTTCACAAGTCTTAGAATGTTCAAAAGTAGAAAGAGCATTTCATTGTGGCTGTGTTCATCAAGGACTGAGAGCTAGCACTCTGGACAAGTTGAAAAGAATCCATAAAACTGCTACATGATGGATTAAAAGAGGGTCCATTTTTCAGAGGTCAGGAAAAATTCTTGAGTTAAATCCAGAAAGTTTTTGGCCTAATAGGGTCATTCAAAGTTCATGGTTCTTTTTATTTATTTTATTTTTTTATTTTTTAATTTTATTTTTATTCTTTGCCCAAGGGGTACAGGTCTGTGAATCATCAGGCTTACATCTTTCACAGCATTCACCAAAGCACAAACCCTCCCCAATGTCCATAACCCATCCACCCTATCCCTACCCTCCCACCCCCCAGTAACCCTCAGTTTGTTTTATGAGATTAGAAGTCTCTTATGGTTTGTCTCCTTCCCCATCCCATCTTGTTTCATTATTTTTCCCTCCCTACCCCCCACGACCCCCCACCCTGCCCCTCAAGTTCCTCATATCAGAGAGATCATATGATAATTGTCTTTCTCTGATTGACTTATTTCGCTCAGCATAATACCCTCCAGTTCCATCCATGTCGTTGCAAATGGCAAGATTTTGTTTCTTTTGATAGCTGCATAGTATTCCATTGTATATATATACCACCTCTTCTTTATCCATTCATCTGTTGATGGACATCTAGGTTCTTTCCATAGTTTGGCTATTGTGGACATTGCTGCTATAAACATTCGGGTGCATGTGCCCCTGAGGATCACTACCTTTGTGTTCAAAGTTCATGGTTCTTAATAGATTCAGCTGAAAAGAGACAACATTTAGTTATCTTCTGGGTAAGTGTTGCTGTAAATATATTTTCTTTTTATTGTCCCTCCTTTTGGTCCTTTCTCTTCCTAAAATGATGGGATGACCATGCAAATACGTAACAGCCAAATGACCAGGTTTCCAGTTCTACACTCTATACTGTTTTCAGTGTCATTCTCACAGAATTTCTTTGCTTTTATCAGAGCTGCTTTAATTTTCTTTTGATAGAAAATCATCTGTGGTTTGAACCAATGGGCTGGTATATCTGCCAAGTATTTATTTATTTATTTATTTATTTATTTATTTATTTATTTTTAAAGATTTTATTTATTTATTTCACAGAGGGAGAGAGATCACAAGGAGGCAGAGAGGCAGGCAGAGAGAGAGGGGGAAGCAGGCTCCCTGCTGAGCAGAGAGCCCGATGCGATGCGGGCCTCGATCCCAGGACCCTGAGATCACGACCTGAGCCGAAAGCAGAGGCTTTAACCCACTGAGCCACCCAGGCGCCCCTCTGCCAAGTATTTAATACTTTGTTCACAATACACTTGACAGAAGCAACCACTGAGAACAAGTATGACAACAGCCTAACTAGGATTTGTAGAGGATCCTTCGACCAACTTCCTGTTTGGCCAAACCAAGTCATGTAAAAGAAATTTTGATGGAGGAGTTTGTCCTGCCTGGGATAACCAATGGACTTGTTCTTGAACTTTATTATTCAGAAACATGTATCTGAATCAACTAAAAATTATGGTCACCACACAAATGCCAACTTGTTTGGTACATAAATATCCCAAAGCAATTCCCTCGTCCAGCACCTTTGCAGCAAGTGATTTAAGGCTTTTCTGTTGTTAGTATAGTAGACACAGATTCCATGGGCCACGACTGTCATCATAAGAGATAGGTTTCCACGTGTATCCTAAGTTCAAGTGCCCAAAACCAAGGGAGAAAGCTGGACACAAAGCAATGGAAATCAGTTGTCTCCTGGAAAGATTACACTTCCTCCTGGGAGGTCTGCACTTCACCAGGCACATTGATGAGAGAAGATTAAGTCATTTGAAATCTGGGCAAGGAGTGTAGACATTAAACTAAGTAATGACATTAAACCATTCCTCAGGAGCAGACTCCTTCCTCTCTCCAAAGCTGACATTACCCAGTGATCTTACCTTGGCACAAATACATCAAGCCTGGAGGGGTTAAAAAATGAGGAAATCTGATAAACTCTGTAACTATTTCCCAGATGTCAGGAACACAAATATGTGTAAGGTTGTAATTTAAAGGTGTAATAAATTAAACCAGAACAAGGACATTGATTAACTAGTTGAATGTAATTAAGTATTATTAGTTATGTCCTATAGTCTAACATCAGCACAATTATACATTACAAGGTTTTACAAAAAAGCTATAATACTGTATAGCTGAAATAGCTGTGTTGTGTTGCCAGGGATAATAGTAACACTAGTCACATACCTTTAAAATTTTCAATCCATTAAACTAACTTATTTTACATCAAAACTGGTTCCTGAACATCGTTAACCTGTGAGGTATTTTTTGTGTGTGTGAGTTAAAGAGAAACATAATTAACTTGGTTTGTGGCTAAACTTGATCACAATTGCCACTGAAGATTTTTTCAGGATACCCTAGTAAGATGTATCTGACAAGTATTCCAGAGAAAGAAATGAGAAACCCAACACTTATTAAAATTCCTTATACACCCATGGCCTTAGTAATTCTTTACAGAGGTGTTAAATGGTATACAGAAAACTGCTTATGATTAATGTATACAATTTGTTGAGTTTGGACATGTGTATATACTCATGTTACTATCACCACAATCCAGGTAATAATACATCCATCATCTGTTTCTTTGTGCTCCTTTGTGTGTGTGTGTGTGTGTGGCCAAAACACTTTTTTTTTTCTTTTTTCTTTTTTTTTTTTTTTTAATTTCACAGAGGGAGAGAGATCACAAGGAGGCAGAGAGGCAGGCAGAGAGAGGGGGGAAGCAGGCTCCCTGCTGAGCAGAGAGCCCGATGCGGGCCTCGATCCCAGGACCCTGAGATCATGACCTGAGCCGAAAGCAGAGGCTTTAACCCACTGAGCCACCCAGGCGCCCGGCCAAAACACTTAACAGTAGATCTACTCTCAACAAATTTTTAAGTACACAGTATCTTGCTGTTAACTATAGGCACTATGTAATTTGGCAGATCTCTGGAAATTACTTATTTTGCATAATCTGTAACTTAATGCCCATTGTACAATTTCCCATATCTCCTTCCCCAAATCCTCTGATAACCATCATTCTATTGTCTATTTCTATACTTTTGACTATTTTAAATACCTCATATAAGAGAAATCATGTAGTATTTCTCCTTTGGTGATGGACTTATTTCACTTAGCAGAATATCTTCCGTGTCCATCTGTGTTCCCACAAATGGTAGTGTTTCCTTCTTAAGGCTGAGTGGCCTTATTGATTCTAACAAAGGATTACTCCTAGAATTAGAATGTCAGAAAAATAAGTATAAATTTTGTTATTAGAAGTAGTTACCAGATGAACTTGGCTCTGCTGGCTATGAAGGAATAGCTAGTACCAAACCGTCGTTTCCATGATACACAACCCTAACAATGGAGAAAGTATAGGTAACTGCTTTTAGGCACTGGACCACAGACAGCACAAGATATTGATTCCTGAGAGAGGGGAAACTTATAAGGGGAGTCCCACACTTCCCTGGCTGCCAGGCTTGGGGACAATTTCTCTTAGGGTGGTGGGGCCAGAGCATACTGGTCCCCCACTACGGTGAGGCAAAAAAGACTTGAGGGATGACAGTAAAGCAGATGAAATGAGTGGGGCAGATCTCCGGGGAGGCAGCTGTGCAGAAAGGGCAGAGCCTGTCCTCAGCCGAGGGTGGGCCTTGCCTGTGCAGTGCAGACTACACAAGGATTAACTGCAGGAACTGCTGTACAGTTGAGAGGACAGAGATGCTGGAAGTTGGACAGGGTTGGCAACTGCAGAAGTTTTGATTCCACCGGAGTGGAGAGACCCCATTAACAGGCCATGCCATAGGAGTAAAAAAACCACATCATTTTTATTTTCAGGATAACATTTTGTCAGTGAATTTCTGTCTCCCAACAGTTTTCACCTAATGTCTTATAACCTGTAACTGTAATTACCCCAAATTTCAAAATTTTAGGTTAGATGAAAACATTTCTGTTTATACATATTCTTGAATAATAATTTAGCTGGTATATGATTAAAAATTGAGTTATCATTCCTTAGTATTCAGAAGATATGATTCCATGGATTTTGGTTTTCACTGTTGCTGTTGAAATATCTGCTCTCAGTCTAATTGTCATTTCTTCTTCTTTTTTTTTTTTTTTTTTAAAGTAGGCTCCACACCCAGCCCAGCACAGGGCTTGAACTCATTACCCTGAGATCAAAGCCTGAGCTAAGCTCAAAAATCAGATGCTTAACTAACTGAGCCACCCAGGTGCCCCAAACTGCCATTTCTTTACAACCAAGCATTCTTTTCTTTCTTGCTGTTGTTGAGATATGTTTTTTTGGTCTTTGAATACTAATGTGTTTAGGCATGGCTTTCCTTTCCTTTTATTTCCTAGTTTTTGTTTTATTTCTTTTATTGATTTCCTTTTATCCTACTAGGGATTAAAAATTAATTTTAGAAAAAGTTCATCCTTTTATCTCTTTGTTTATTGTTTCTCCTCTGTTACCTATATTGTCTCCTTCTTATTTTATCTTCCATATCTCTTAACTGCACCTTAATACTTTTTCCCTTTGTCTTTCTGTGCTACATTCTGTATAAATGTGTGGACTTTATCTTTCACTAGACTAATTCTCTTTCAACTACCTAATGTAATGTTTAACCCACTGCTAAGAAAAATGACATCTTACAGTAAGGTCTACTTTAAACATGTTCTAATGGAAACTAAAATAAAGGTGTAACATTTGCATGGGTGAAAGAACTTGGAATTAGAGTCCTGCCAAGTTAGAGAGGCTTGATAAATACTTTGAATGCCCAAATATCTACCCTAACAAAGCATAAGATAAAACCTATACAAGCTCAAAATGACCAGTTCATAACTAAACTGCCTACAAGAACAAAAAATATACTCAGAGGAGAGGGACAGAAGAAACTTTAGTCTTGCTACCAAAAACTGTCCAGTATAAAATTGAAAAATTTCTGGGCATGCACAGAAACATAGTCAAGGGGGAAAAAAGCAGTCAACAGAAATAGATCCTGAGATGGCCCTGTGGTTTTACAACAGCGGAAATAAACATAATAAAGGAACATATGCACATAATGAGTGAACAGATGGGAGGAATCTCAGCTGAAAGGTGAAAATTATGAAAAAAGAACCAAATGAGAATTCTAGAAGTGAAAAGCATAACAGATAAAATTTTTAAATTTACCAAAGGAGCTTAAAGATTGAAATGACAAAAGGTAGTGTCAGTGAACCTGAAAACATAATAGAGATTAACCAATCTGACAAACAGAAAAAAATACTGAAGAAAATTAGAGCTTCAGTGAACTGTGGGATCATCAAATGGTCTAACATATGTATAACTGGAGACCCAAAAAGAAGAAGAAATTGAGAAAGAGATTGACAAGTATTTAAAAATATGATAGCCAAAGTTGCCAAATTTAATGAAAAATATTGGCTTACGGAATAGAAAATCTTAACAAGCCTCAAACTGGATAAATATCAAACAACAACATCAACACAATAACAAACTACCAATGTCATACTGCTGAAAACTGAAGCAAAAGCAAAACCTCCAAAGCAGTGAGAGAACAAAGAAGCATTATATACAGGAGACAACAATCTACATGAAAGCTGACTTCTCAATGAAATGATGGAGACCAAAATAAAATGGAAGCACAGCTTTTTGAAAGTGCTAAAGGAAAATCTGTGAACTCAATTCAGGATCCAGCAAAAATAATCTTCACAAACAAAGGCAAAATAAAGACAACTCCAAATAAACCAATACAGAATTTGTTGCCTGAAAATCCACACTAAACATGCTAAAGAATGTTCTCATTGCTACAGGAATTTAAGAACAAATGGAAACTCAGATCTAAAGAAAAGAATAAAGAGCACTAGAAATGGCAAATAGATGACTTATTTTTCCTTCTCATAATTTCCCAATGATACAATTGACTCTTTAAATATAACGCTGTAAGGTGGGGCTCATGATATATACAAAAGTTAAAGCTATGACACATACCAAGAAAATGAGGCTTCCTATCTCCTCACAGGGCACATAGGTGAAGTTTCATTTTTTTTTGTTTCATGCACTGAAAACTATGATCTTGACCAACCTTAATAGGGCAAGTCACTTGCCCATGATCACGCAGCCAACTGGGACCAACTACTCCAAGCCAAATCTGTTGACTCAGAATACCAAAGTGCAGGCGGGGCAGAGAAAAGGTCTTTATTGGATCACTCTGACATTCAACACACAATTTCTTGGGCAGTCTTGGGCACACAGTCTGGCGCTCATTTAAGATTAGGCCAATTGAAAGAAGCACATGAATAGAGAAAGACTGTATAAGCTTGAAAAAGCAAGCCTAGTGGGACGAAGGGTTTTTTCCCAGCAGAGAAAGAACAAAGTATGCTAGAAACCCCTCTCGGGTAAAGATGAAAGTCTGGAAGAAAGGCAAGGCCAGGAAGTCTAAACAGTAACCTAGAAAGCCACAGAAAGCTTCTTCCCTAGCACCTCAATGACGTCTCCTAATTCCTGACCTACTGACCATGTCAACGGCACTCAGTACCCTCTGACCGAGACAAGGGCCCAACAGATGTTGTGGCCCTTCCTGCACAGCTCCAGAGAGTGATGAGCTTTGGTTTGCAAAAATGGGATTCCTGTGCATACGGGGGGGGGGGGGANAGGCACCACTTCAGAACTCAGAGCTAAACTGGATGAGTGAACTCTCAACAGTAGAAAAGGGATGAGTAAGGGAAAGGAACCTTGGATCAGCAAAGCAGCACATTCTGTCTACTTCATTCTGGGTGCATGAAAAAATCTTCCCTGCCTGAAGCAAAGAGAGTATCTACGAATAGAACTCAGCCTAAGGAAAAAGCCCTTGAAGTGTAGGAAACACCCACCCTCCCGCTCCACCATCTACCAATTCTCAACTGTACTAAAAGCAGACTTTCCTTGGGTGGATGTTGGAAAAGCACATCTTTGTAGTGAGGTCCAATCCTAAGGCAAAGGTCGGCTATGCCTGGCAGCTGCATGAGAAGTTTAAACTAGGTCAGATTTGAAGTTGCAAGGAAAGCCATCAGTACCCAGTGAGACCAGGTTGCTACAGTTCCCAAGCATCACCTGTCTGTATGGCTTGTGCAGGACTCCATGGCCTCCACACCTCCTAGATGAAAGCAACATCCACACCCCTGAACACTATGAAAGCCTATTATACCAAATAGTCCTCCTCACTCTGTTGCCAGACTTGCCTATGATTCAAAGTGAAAAAGCAAGAAAGCTGCCCTAAGAAAGGTAAGGAAAATGTCTTGATCCTGCTTTTCACTATAACCCTGGTGTGGGGATTCCAAGACCATTAACTCTGGTCTCTAACCAACCAGCATCATTTGTCTACTGTCTAGGTCCTGGTCTGGATACTATGGGGTTTCCAAGCAAAGCAAAAATAGAATTGCTTTAAATTGAAGAATTTAAATTGATAAATTGAAGTGCTTTAAACTTAGGGAAACTACACATGAAAATAAAACATAAATACAGAATCATAGTCAGATCTCAGTTTTAGGAATTTGGAGATTACTTGATCTAACGTTATTAGATTGGACGATCTGAGCCCCTCGATTAAATTCTTGCTGCCTAGTGTGGTCTGAGGACAGAGTCAACATTATCTGGAAGCTTGTTGGAACTGCTGATGACTGAATTCCAACGTAGTCATGCTGATTTATAATTTGCATGTTTACAAGACCTCAGGTGATACAGATGGACATTCACACCTGAGAAGCACTGGATTAAATGATCTACCCAGGTATGTGGTTCAGTAATAGCAACAACTAACCATGAATGAAATTTTCTTTTCCAAAATAGAATCTGTCCTCTACATTACAGATGACACTTTCCCTTCTTCGAGTGAAAGCACCCTTATTACAAACAATGGATGCTACGGCTGCACTCTAAACTTACTTCTTGGGGTGGTGCTCAGGCATTGTTTTTTTTTTAGATTTCATTTATTTGACAGAGAGAGAGAGAGAGGGATCACAAGTAGGCAGTGAGGCAGGCAGAGAGAGAGGAGGAAGCAGGCTCCCTGCTGAGCAGGAAGACCGATGTGGGGCTCTATCCCAGGACCCTGGGATCATGACCTGAGCCGAAGGCAGAGGCTTAACCCACTGAGCCACCCAAGCACCCCAGGCATTGTATTTTTCTTAACTACCAGGTACAGCCAGGGTCAGAGGAATCTCAAAAAATCACCCTAGATCAGATTAGAAAAGGGTTCAGGAAAGAGAGCTGGGAATTTGGTCTTGAAGAATGTGCAAGATTTAGAAGTCAAGGAAGAGAAGGCAAGGTATTCCAGATGAGGTAGGGAGTGGGATAGAGTGGGTGGAAAGTACGGAAAAAGGAGATAGAGAGGAAAGGCCAGGAGTCTTTTTAGAAAGAAAGAATTCCTCGGGATGCCTGGGTGGCTTAATTGGTTAAGTGTCTGCCTTCAGTCAAGTCATGATCCCAGGGTCCTAGGATCTAGTCCCCCATTGGGCTCCTTGCTCAGCAAGGAGCCTGCTTCTTCCTCTGCCTGCTGCTGCTCTCCCTGCTTGTGCTCTGACAAAAAAAAAAAAATTTAAAAAAAAAAAAAAAAAAAAAGCAAGCCAAGTTTTTAGATAGAAACTCCTAGTTATTAAATGCTGAAAACTCTTTCAAATATGAACCGTAAGGCTGGCCAAACAAAACATCTGTATTCCACATGTGAACAGCCACATGGCATCGTTGCCTATATGCATGGAAAATCAGCTGGATACAGGGCCATTTTTCTTTTGAAAACCTCCCTCACTGAGGCCAGGGCAGTTTACCCAGTTACTAAGCCTCTGAGACTCTGACCTCACTTCCTGCTCTCTTCCCACTGGCCTGTCCTCCTCCAACTCTTTCTCTCACATACTCCCTCAGGGAAGCTCAGGCAGTCTCTTACCCTGGAAGTCTTCCTTGTTTTCTCATCTCCAAGGCCCCTGGGATCCCAGCAATCTCTGCCCTTGGCATACAGTAAGCATCACTGGACACTTACACATGGACGTCCCTGAACTGTTACTCTGAACCTCCGTGGCTGTTCACAACTAATTTCTTGGTGAATAAGTCATGGGTGGGGCAGAGAGAAAGAACTGTTGATAGAGGACTCCAAGTAAGACTAGCTGCTTCTCCAGGGCCAGGGATGAACTGAATTCACTATGACCAAGGCAGTGGGACGAAAAAAGGGAATGGATTCATTTCCCAAAAACTAAGAAGGAATTTTAGTAAAGTCTTTTTTTCTCCCTAGTTCAGGCCACGTGGACGTTTTCTTGGGTCTTCCTAGAGAAGAACGAATTGTCTGAAAGCCTATCAGAGGAAGGCAAAGAGGAGTGAGAGGGTGCCCGGGTGTTAGCACCCTCCCACGACTTTAGTAGGGCTTATTCTCCTGTTCCTGATGGGCGCCAACGCAACCCTGTTGTCAACCACAGCCGGGAACAAAGACCCAAAGAGCTGAGCCGACATCGGGCTTAACTCCAAGCTACGGTCAAAGAGTGAGGTTCCTGTCCCCCAGGAGACAAATGAGAGTCTCCCCAAAGCTCTGGGGACTCCAACAGAGGAAAAGATCTCAGGGACCCCGCAGTGGATATTTCGGGTTGAGGGCGTGTGCTCAGAATCCGGGTCTACCTCGCACGGGATGGGAGACCTCAGGAAGCCTACTCTGTGTCCCTCAACTTCGCTCTCTCATGGGCCTCAACGGAGTTAAAAGGGCACGTGAGCTATACGAGACCACGCCTGCCGGTCGCTTACGGAACCCGGGACGAAGGTGCGCCACACCGCAACTGGAGAACAGCGACCTCACCGCCCCACTGCCTTGCCAATCCCAGAAGCCAAGCCGAACCGCCCCTTGGTGTGTCATTTCCGCCGGCCGGGAGGCGGGCTGGCACCGGATGCGGAAGTCAACTGCAGGGGCCACTGGGGAGTGTAGTCTTTTTTTTTTTTTTAAAGATTTTATTTATTTATTTCACAGCGGGAGAGAGATCACAAGGAGGCAGAGAGGCAGGCAGAGAGAGAGAGGGGGAAGCAGGCTCCCTGCGGAGCAGAGAGCCCGACGCGGGCCTCGATCCCAGGACCCTGAGATCATGACCTGGGCCGAAAGCAGAGGCTTTAACCCACTGAGCCACCCAGGCGCCCGGGAGTGTAGTCTTTGAGGCGGAAGCGTTAGAGACGCCGTCACGGCAGGGCGAGAAGCTTCACCCGGGGCCCTGTACATGTTTTGTGAACGTGGTTTAAAAAAAATACCGGGGCCCAGGTGCCACAGTGGCCATTCACTAATGACCGGGGCACGTTACTCCGAAACGGCTCCCTGGGAGGCCAATGGGAGATGTGGGCTGTCCTTGCGCGTCCGGTTGCGCGGAGCATCCTGGGAGGTGTGGTCCCGGCGCCACGCCGAGGATGCTGGATAGTGTAGTCCCGGCACCCTACAGAAGTAGGTCCCCAGCTGGTGGCTGGAGTGACCCCTTGTTCTTTGGCGGCGCTGCTGAGTGAGGCTCCCGCGGGACCCTTGCGGCAACTGTGCCCTTCCTGGCGCTGCAAGGTAGGTCCTAAAAGGCTGGTCTCTGGGCTGAGGCTGGGGACGGTGCAGATGGCGGGGAGAGGAGGTAGTGGTAGGGACACGCTGTCGTGGCTCAGGCCGTGCTCTCCCGGATGTCTTATTTTGGGGGGTGTGGGCGCGCATCTCCGAGGGCCCAGGAACGTGGGTGAAGCTCAGCCGCAAAACCCAGTGGTGTTGGGTGTTGGGCTTGAGCCGTTCGCTAAGGGTTCCTGCGGGTGGGGACAGGTTCGGCCTTTGCTGAAATCGCGATGTTGAGAGAGGGGTCGCTCTTGTCACAACTCCCCGGGTTTGCGGGGAGTTCAGTTAAGTAGGCTTTCGGGGGCTGATATTTCCTAGGTGGTGGTGTGGGAGCCGTCCCTGGGGCCATGTGTCCGGGGTTTCGGTGGGGTGGATGTTGATCGTCTTTTGGGGGGTCCAGCAACCCCTCAGCTTTGCCGAGGCGGGGCGACGGGCAGACTGGCTTGGCCAGACGTGCCCGAGTTGCATTGGGTGTGGAGTGGCCATTTTGGCGCGATCCTAGGCCCTCAATTTGGCTGGTCGCCCCAGGGTTCCGGCCTTGGAGGAAGAGGTCGGGTTAGGGTGCACTAGACAAGTTTTTCAGAGGTTCCAAGGATCCTCACCGACCACAGTAATCACAGATTCCCACATCTCTGGTGTGAACAGGCTTTGGCATTTGAAAGTCCATTTTAACTTTTTATGTTGGAGAAATTTCAGACACTCAGAAGTAGATAGAACTCCATAGACTCTTACTCAAATTCAGTGCTTATCACCTTATGACCGATTTTGATTCTTCTCATAAGGGATACACTGAGAATCCTTACAACCCACAGAGATTCGCCATCACTTGCCTTTACTGTTTAAGAATATGGCCTCTACAACCTGATCTCATCCAGGCTCAATCATTTCGTAGCTATGCCCTTGGGCAAGAGACTGACCACTCTGTATGTCCGATTTCTCTTCTGTAAAATGAAGATAAGAAATTGTACTTCATTGGGTGAGGAGAATGAGGGGAAACTCCTACAGTGCCTGGAACAGTCGCAGGTGTATACTCAGTGCTTCTGATAAGTACTATTCTTATTAAGAACAAAGGTGAGGGAGGATCAGCTCTGCTCATGCTCAGTGTCAGTGGCATGTCTGGGCAGGCCCTGTTCCAGCAAGCTGCCCACAGTCTTGTCTTCTGTGATAGGTCCATTCCTTTAAGGAGGAGGCTCTACCCTACTGGAGCTTGAGGGTTTCCAGTAACTCTTCTCAATCTTTTTGTTCTTGATCTGCCCCCTGCAGCCCCTTCCTGCCCAGAGAGGACTGCCTGGTGGGCAAAGAGAGGACTCCTGGGCTCCTGCAGTCCAGTGTCAGGTGGGGACCCCTTCCTATTTGCGTGCCGAACCTCGGTGGGTTTCCTTTGCTCAACTTAGAAATCTTGTGCCCTACAGTGTCCCATCCGCAGGAAAACAAGGTGACAGTTTTCACAGGAACTGTTCTTCGGACCTTGTGTCCTCATCTGATATCTCCCTTTTGATTTCTCTATGCCTCTCTGTTTCAGGAGAAGCCCTGTTGATTGAGCTCAGATGAGGTCCCACTGTAGAGCATTCCTGGATTATCCCCAGGGAGTACCTCCAGTGTGTCCTTGTCAGCAGCAGAACACGAGACACAATCAGGACTCTTGGGTTCTCAGGCTGCATTGTGACTGTCCAAATGTCCTGCTGGATTGGGCACCTCATCCTTCTCCTCTTGAGCCACAGATCAAATACCTGGCACCTGGTTAGGCTAAGCGGATGCTATAGTGTGAAGACACGTGTTGTCGTCCTTGCTGGTTGGAAGGAACATTGGTGGTGTGGAGGGAGGTGGCTGATTAGAAAGGCATGGGTAGGGTGTTGTTGGAATGAGCCCAAATGACAAGTTAGTGAGGGTGGCCTTGATCTGAGGACAAGGGGGAACAGAGCAGTGGCAGGATTTCCCCCTCCAGGTTGGCTCTATGTCTCCTTTCCATTAGAGCTAAGACTGAAAAAATTGCCTCTGCTGCTGTCTCTCTCTATGTCTATCCTTCCTTCATCTCTTAAACATTCCAATGAGGCCTTTTCAGCTCTACCGACTAAAAAACATTCTCATCGAGGGTGTACATCATGGGGCTAATGCCACAGTCAGTCTCCGCAACATTTTACATTGTTGCATCGTACTTCCTTCTCCTTAAAATATCCCTTCCCGTGGTGGCTCCTGATTTCCAGGTTTTCCTCCCACCTCATAGGCCACTCCTCCTGTCCCTCTTCCCAGCTTCTCTTCTCCCAAACCCCTGCTGCTCTTGGACTTCTCATGTTCTCCAGCCCCTGTCTCCGTGGTGGCCCCATCTCCTCTCAAGGCCTTAAATGCCATCTCTCTGAGGTTCAGCCTAGACCTAGGCCTTTCACCCCAGATTCCAGTCTCCTGTGTCTACTTTGAATTTCCTCTTGGATATATGTCGTTGGCATCCTAAACCTAATGTGTCCAGTAACAAATTCTGATCACCTCCCCCAAACATGTTCCACCCCAGAAGAGTATAGACCACTCTTTCAGGGAGTTTAGCTCTAATAGGGAGCAGAGACATGACATATCCTTCCTCAGACTGCTCAGGCTCAAAACCTTGGAGTCATTCTTGACTTTCATACTCCATCCCCACTAAGCAAATCTGAACTTTTTTTTTTTTAAGATTTTATTTATTTATTTGACAGAGAGAGAGATCACAAGTAGGCAGAGAGGCAGGCAGAGGTAGAGGGGGAAGTAGGCTCCCCGCCAAGCAGAAAGCCGGACGTGGGGCTCGATCCCAGGACCCCGAAATGACCCAAGCCGAAGGCAGAGGCCCAACCCATTGAGCCACCCAAGCGCCCCGCAAATCTGGACTCTTAACAATCTCCAACCTCTGCTGCTTCCACTGTGGGCCAAACCACTGCCATCTTTCCTGGCTCACCTGGATGGTCATAGCTCTTGAGTGATCTATTTGCCTCTTCCCTCATTCCCCTAAAGTATATTAGTCAGTACAGCAACCAGAGGGATCTTTTGAAATGTCAATCAAATCATGTCATGCATTTGCTCAAAACCTTCTAGTCACTTCTTATCTTAGAGTCAGAACCAGTATCCTATAAAGCTATTGCATATGATCTCCCCCCATGTTTACACTTGAACCTTCTCCCACTCAGTCTCAAGCACGGCACATCAGCCAGTGAACTCTGTACCTTGACCATGCAGTGGCTCTTGTCTGCCGTGCTCAACATACCTGCCCCAGTGAACTAGCTCTTTTCAGAGCTACCCACTTGGCTTACTCCTTCACAGGCTTTAGATGTTTACTCCATCACCTTTTCAGAGAGGCCATGCCTGACCACTATTTAAAATTCTAATCCCGGGGCGCCTGGGTGGCTCAGTGGGTTAAAGCCTCTGCCTTCGGCTCAGGTCATGATCACAGGGTCCTGGGATCAAGCCCCTGCTGAGAAGAGAGCCTGCTTCCCCCTCTCTCTCTGCCTGCCTCTCTGCCTACCCATGATCTTTCTGTCAAATAAGTAAATAAAATCTTTAATAAATAAATAAATTTAAAAAAAAATTTAATCCTCCCCAATTAAGTAAATGACTAAATAAATAAATAAAATTCCCAAAGCCCACCCTACTTCTCTTACTTTTCACCTTCCTTCCTATATTGGTCTTCATCTCAGTCATCACTTCTGATGTACTGTGTGTTTTATTCATTAATTTAGCATGCCCATCTTCTTCCTCTGGACTTTCTTGTCAATGAGGGCAGCTGGTTTTTGGGCTTTTTTGGTTTTTTTTTTGTCTTTTTTCACTTTTGTATCCCCAGTGTCTAAAATAGTGCCTGTCATACAATAGAAGCTTAATAAATATTTTACTGATTGAGTGAATAATCCAACTGTATGTACCTAGACCTAATTCTGTGAAGAATGGATGAGCTGAGTGGGATGCTGGGAGCTACCAGGAGGGACTCTGGCCATTGTTCTCCTCTCCCAGCAGATATGGAAGTGGGGAGGAATTGAGAGGGTTCTCAGAGGGAGAATCAGTTGGCCTTCGTAATGGGCTCACTGTGGCAAGTGGGGAAGTAGGTCTGGTGCCTGAGTAGGGCACGTGGGCAAGAGGGAGGGTGCTGTCATTAAGAAAGTTGAAGAGGTAGAAGGCATGGCATGTCTGGAAGGGTTCTGATTATTGATTGCTGCACAACAAACCACCCCAAAATTTAGTGGCTCAGAAGAATCAGCATGTTATAATTTCTCACAATTCTTTGGGTTTACTAGGATCAGCTTTGTGGTTCTTCTGCTGTGTGCGAGTTATAGATCTGGCTATGGCCACAGTCCCTTGGGGCGTTGTTTCGGTTAAAACATCAGAGATGGTTCCCTCATATATTTGGCCCTTTCTGAGTTGGCTGGAAGGCTGGGGTCAGCTGGGACAGCTGGGCCTCACTCTTTCCATGTAGTATCAGGGCTTCTGTCTCTGCATGGTCTCTCCCTTAGAGGGGTTGAACTTCTTAACATGGTATCTTGGGCCTCCCTACAGCGTTAAGTTCTCTAACCTTCTTAAGACATAAATCTGTAACTGGCACAGTGTCACTTGGGCCACAGTGAATGGGCAAAAGCAGCAGCAAGGCCAAGCTGAAGGAGCTCCCAGTGTTTGAAGCTGGAATAATTTGAGCAGCCAAATAGTGATGATATTCTATTATAACCCATGGGATAAGATATGAATCCATACTGATATAAAGAATTGAATAAATTTAAAGAATGGGGGAGAACGGACAGCTCTTACAGAACAATTAATGAATTTAGAATTAAAAAGGAAGATAGAAACTGGTCATTTGGTAAATACCACCGTAATAACTCTCATGGACATATCCCAAAAATGCATGCTAACATTAGTGAATGGACAGTTGAAGAAAAATAGGGTATTTGTATAATCTTAAAGTATCTCTTGCAAGATATTTATTAATTATAAAAACCCAGCAGACATCCCCTTAACAAAGTGATCAAGATCAAGGTTACTATCATCAGTAATGAGACATGTCAGTATCATCAACCCCTTGATGCAGTGCACTGAAAAGGACATGACATCACTTCTGAGCTAATCTAGCCAAAAATGAACTAACCTCCTTCTGATCTTGAAAAAAACATCTGAAAAACCCAAAATAGAGGGATATTCTTCAAAAGTGTCAAGTTCACGAAAGACAAGAAAAGACAGGAACTGCCACAGATTGGAGGAAATTAAACATACCTGGCAACTAAATACAATATGGGAATTTCATTTGAATCCTGGACCAGAAAAAGGACATTATTGGAAAAACCGACAACATTTGATTAAGTGCTGTGGTTTAGTCAATGTTAGTTTCCTGGTTTTGATCATTGTACTATGGTTTTCTGAGATGTTAACATTAGAGAAAACTGGGTGAAGGTTATATGAGAATTGATATTTTTGCAACTTCCGTGTAAGACTAAAATTAGTTCAAAATAAAAAGTTTTAAAAATCCATCAATCTTATATTCTTGAATTTTTTTAATAAGGAATGGGTGTTGAGTTTTGTTAAAGAATATTTCAGCATACATAAAAATACTTGGTTTTTCTCCTCAGATCTGTTGATTAATATGGTGTATTATAGTAATGGATTTCCTAATATTGCACCAATCTTGAATTTCTGGGAATCCCACTTTGTCTTGGTGAAATATTTTCTTATTATCATGTTGGAGTCTCTTAGCTGGTATTTTTAGAATTTTACTTCAATATTGATAAGTGATAATGGCCTTTAAGTTTTTTAAACTGCCATCAAGTTTAGGTGTCAACATTAGAGTTGCTTTATAAAAAGAATAAAGACATTCCCTCCATTTTTCAGTGCTCTGGGACAGTGTTTAGAGTATTGGGACTATCTGGTTTGAAAGTTTGGTGAAATTCCCTTGTGACCATCTAGGGTCAGTTACATTTCCTTAGAAGTTATGCATGTCATCTGGGTATACACATTTTTTTTTATAGAGTTCTGAAAAATACTCTTACATGACTTTTTTAAAAAATGTGTTTTAGTGATTCAGTAGTCATTTCCCCTTTGTTTCTTATTTTCAGTATTTATATTTTCTCTTTTCTTAAGTTAGCCATGTTTCACTGATTTTTTTTATAGAAAGGGGGATTTCACTTACTACTCTTTTTTCTATTCATTAATTTCTGTTTTTATCTTTATTAAAATATCTAAAGCTATACATTCCCCTCATCTCACTGTTTTATTTTTTATTTTTATTTTTTTTTTTAAAGATTTTATTTATTTATTTCACAGAGGGAGAGAGATCACAAGGAGGCAGAGAGGCAGGCAGAGAGAGAGAGGGGGAAGCAGGCTCCCCGCTGAGCAGGGATCCCAATGCGGGCCTCGATCCCAGGACCCTGAGATCATGACCTGGGCCGAAAGCAGAGGCTNGAGCAGAGAGCCCGATGCGGGCCTCGATCCCAGGACCCTGAGATCATGACCTGAGCCGAAAGCAGAGGCTTTAACCCACTGAGCCACCCAGGCGCCCATCATCTCACTGTTTTAAATGAAGCCCATACATCCACAGTGTTTTCATTATTTTTTTCATTATTTTTAGGAATTCTGTGACTTCATTTGTGCTTTCCCTCTAACTCCCACCTAATGCAACATTCAGTAAATCTTTTCTGCTTTACCCTTCCCTTGTCTCTTCTCCCATTTTCGTGGCATTTCTGCTTGATCAGGACACATGCCATATACCATTAGTATATATTTTTCTTCCCTGCTCTCTTACCCACCATGTAGTGCTAGATCTAAGGTTATGTATGTTAAATGCTCACCATCAGTTCTTTAGCTGGTTTCCCCTGTCCTGTCTTACCATGTTTAATATTCATCTTCCAGTAGATTCCTCTCAAAGGGCTCATGGCTATAGAATTTCCCAAGCTCTTGCATGTGTGAAACTGGTTTCCTGTAGGCTTCTTACTTGAAGACTCCCTTGGATGAATATGAAATCTTTGGCTTATAATGTCTTTCCTTTAAGTTTCTGGTAAATGTAGCTCTGCTGTTGACTTGCTTTGAATGACTGTTCCCAGAACAGAAATATCTGTTCCAGTCCCTGCTTTCAGTTCTTTTGGGATATTCCCAAAAATGGAATTGGTAGATTTTATGATAATTCTTTTTTTTTTTTTTTTTTGACACATAGAGAGAGATCACAAGTAGGCAGAGAGGCAGGCAGAGAGAGAGGAAGCAGGCTCCCTGCTGAGCAGGAAGGTCAATGCGGGCCTCGATCCCAGGACCCTGAGATCATGACCTGAGCCGAAAGCAGAGGCTTTTAACCCACTGAGCCACCCAGGCGCCCCAAATTTGAGTTTTTGATTCAGGATTATTTCTCATATGTCCAAATGTTTGAGGATATTGAATTCAGCTTGTAGTGTTTTGTTATGATTTTTTTCTCTGTCACTATTTTTTCTCTCTCCTTTTCTTTTTTTATTTTGTTTTCTTTCCTTTTTCCTTTTGTTTATAGAATTTTCTTTAGCTGAACTTTGAGTCTTGTTTTCTGTTTTGATTTTCTGTAGAGGAGGACTGCACATCTGCATTTCTGTAGACAACTGTCAGATTCTCGTGTTTTTGAAGCTTCCTAGTTCAGGGAGACTCTTCTGTTAGTGCAACTAGTATGATTTCTTTGCTGGATTGCAGGAGGAGGAGGAGGGAGTATGTGTTCTTTTTTTTAATTCCCTTCTGTTTTGCAGGACCCTGTATTTCCCCCTTGCTTATTTTTTCCCTTTACCTTGGAGTTTCCAAGAGGTGCCTTTTCCTTGCTTTTAATCCCCTTTTCCCCTGGAGCTTCCCCTTTCCAAAGCTTCCTGTGCTTATTCTGCCAATGCTTTTAAGTCCCATCCCTGTAGTAAGTGCTCTGACCTATCAGGACACCTCATCAGTGTTTTCTCATGTATGGTAATTTTTCTTTTCTGATGGTTGTTTTCTATCAACTTTAAGTCTGCTGTTAGTGCCTCTCTTTTCTCTTTCATGTAGTTTTCCCCCCTGAGCTGCTCTTCTACTCTCTAATGGCTTAACATTGGAAGTATAGGAGATAGCTCACTGGTTTCATGTTTTATGCTTTTTAAAATATTTTTTTTATTTTTTGCTTTTTTTAATAGATAATTTATTCACAGGTAATTTGAAGTTAGAATGTCCTCTGTCAACGTATGCTTAAGGGATGTATGTTTTGTATAAATGACCTCTGTTTTGTAGAAGCTTATCTAAGGTATTTAGCAATCTTTGACCTGGTTGGACTCAAGCTCTAAACTCAGTCTCCCCTGTGAACAGTAGCAGAAACTTGCACAGCTCTGTTCACCTTCCATCTGTTGTTAACCACTTGAGCTTTTTGTTGTCTTGCCTTCTGCATTCAGCCAAAATGTTTAGCTGACTTTAGGAGGTGCTGTGTGTAGATTTGAGGCTCCATAATTAGTTGCTCCCACTTTTCTAGGATTTCACCATGCGGTTTCCAGGCAGTTTGGAAGCCACAGACTCTTGATCTGTTCCTCATGTGCCGCTTGCACTGAGGAGTGCCCTCGGGTGAAAAACGAGTTAAATACAGGTCTCACCCAGTGTGCATCCCTTCTTTCAAAGGTTGTACCCCCTCCGGCTTCACTCTGCTTTTGGTTGCAGTGTCTTTAAATCGTTGTTTTTTATGTTTTGACTAAGGTGTATAGTTATTAGTAAGAGGGTTAGTTTGATACAAGCTGTTCTCAATATCAGAATCTACTGCTACTAGTTTTTAATATACTGTTTTTCTTTTCTTTTTAGATTTTATTTATTTATTTGACAGAGAGAAAAATATCACAAGTAGACAGAGAAGCAGGCGGGGAGGGGGGGAAGCAGGCTCCCTGCTGAGCAGAGTGCTCCATACGGGCCTCGATCCCAGGACCCTGAGATCATGACCTGAGCCGGAGGCAGAGGCTTAACCCACTGAGCCACCCAGGCACCCCTGTTTCTTTTTCTCTTAAAAAACATTTTCTTCTCTTTTGCTCACTTTTCGTTTTTTTCCTACTTTCTGGAATAGAAAGCAAGTGAAACCAATTAGTTGGTTGTTGTCCTTTTTTTTTTAACCCAACTCATATTGACAGTTCAAAAAAACTGGCATTTTCCCTTTGTGGTTTCTTATTTTTAATATTGATGTTTTCTCTTTTCTTAAGATAACTGTGTTTATTTCCCTAATATTTTAAGAAATTAGGATTTCACTTATACTTTTTTCTGTTCATTAATTTGTTTGTCTTTTTTAAAATATCTAAAGCTGTACATTTCCCTCACCTCACTGTTTTAAATGAAGCCCATACATCCACAGTGTTTTCATTATTTTTAGGAATTCTGTGACTTCATTTGTGCTTTCCCTCTAACTCCCACCTAATGCAACATTCAGTAAATCTTTTCTGCTTTACCCTTCCCTTGTCTCTTCTCCCATTTTCGTGGCATTTCTGCTTGATCAGGACACATGCCATATACCATTAGTATATATTTTTCTTCCCTGCTCTCTTACCCACCATGTAGTGCTAGATCTAAGGTTATGTATGTTAAATGCTCACCATCAGTTCTTTAGCTGGTTTCCCCTGTCCTGTCTTATCATGTTTAATATTCATCTTCCAGTAGATTCCTCTCAAAGGGCTCATGGCTATAGAATTCCCCAAGCTCTCCCATGTGTAAAACTGGTTTCATATAGGCCTCTTACCTGAAGACTCCCTTGGATGAATCAAGTATTATCAAAAGTGTGGAAATGGGCACAGTTATATTTGGTCATTGGTATTGTGAGTTGGTCGGCCTTTGGAAGGCAATTTGGCAGTGTAAGCATATGTTCATTATTAAGCCGAGTATTTCCATTCCATTAGCACTCATACAGAAAGGCTGACATGTTTGCAAAAAGGTATTGATTATAATCTAATAGTGATAAATATAATAGCCTGTCCATCGACAGAGGAATACTTTGTTAAAGAAAATGTGGTCTGCTGATGGACATGGTATAACAGTTATTAAAAAATGGAATTTAAAGTTTTTATTTTATTTTATTTTATTTTTAAGATTTTATTTCTTTATTTGACACAGACAGAGAGAGATCACAAGTAGGCAGAGAGGCAGAGAGGGGGGGGAAGCAGGCTCCCCGCTGAGCAGAGAGCCTGATATGGGCCTCGATCCCAGGACCCTGAGATCATGACCTGAGCCGAAAGCAGAGGCTTTAACCCACTGAGCCACCCAGGCGCCCTAAAGTTTTTTTTTTTTAATAAGAAGAATGGAATTAGGTCTGTGAGTACTGGTATACACATAGCCCCAAGATATTAAGTGCAAATAAATCAGAATACAGATGGTTTTTATTTAAGAAAAGTAACATTGTTTACACATGTACCCAAATACAAATGAAAATGAAGAGAAATAGTGATAGAGAGTACTCATGAAATAGTTAAGAGCAATTACCCAAGTGTGGGGCTGGGGCAGAGTCCAGAAAGAGAGTTAAACTTTTTCCTTTATAATCTTCAAACTACTCTGGATTCTTTCTAATACTAACATGTTAATTGCATGTATAATTAAATAGAATGAAATTAAACCACAAAAATAAATTTCTTAAAAAATGTCTTTTGACTTCCCTCATGAGTGATTTGCCATTTTATTTCACTTCTTTCCTGACCACTTTGTCCAAGTCATAATATTTATTTGTTTAATCTGAGTTGTCATAATTTATTATTTAAAATTGATAATTCATTCTTGCCAGTTTCTGTCCTTGGTTATTGTTTTGGATTCCACTAGTTTTGTTCTTAACACAATGTTTTTTCTGTCCTGGCTATCTGAAAAAACTGTATACTTTTTACTTTTTTAATGAAAAGTCTCAAATATAAAAGAGACAACAGCATAATGATCATCCTTATATACATCATCTTGATTTTATGCTTCTTAACATTTTATCATATTGTATAAGTCTTTTTACTGGTTAAGAATTTTAAAATTAATTTTTTGTTAATGGAAAAATTTCTGACTTGTTCAAAAGCAGCAAGAATAGTATAAGAAAGCCCCAACAGTCATCACCTTGTTGCAATCTTGTTTCATGTTTTTGTTTCATTTTTTTCTGAAATGTTTTTAATCATTTCCATCCATAAATACTTCCACATGTCTTTCTTTGAAAAACAACCAGAATACCATTTTCATAAGCCCTCAAATTCATAATGCTGCATTTAACATCATCTACTGCCAAGTAAATGGCCTCAAAAATGTCCTTTTACATTTAACTTGTTGTGATCAGGAGAGTTTGGAACTGAACCTGTCTAAGTCCTGGCTTTCTGGACCTTTTTCCAGGGCCCTAGTTGAGAATCAGCCTGGTAACAGTCCCCATGATGCCAATAGTCCCCCAACTGAGGCAGGTCTTGCCTCACTCATGGGGAGAACATTTCCACCTGACACCGTTTCATTTCTGTTTTCCTTACCCAGATCTGCCTTCTGAGATATCATCCTTCTTTAGGGATACCAGGAAAAATGGCCACAGGGTCCCGGAAAGTCAGGGTAATGGTGAGTGTTTTCTGTATTTCCATACTGGCTTTCTCAGGATAGACACATTTTCTTATCCTGGCTTCCTTGTTGGTACCTGGCATAGTCTAGCATTAGTCCTGGAGGTTTGATTTACCTTACATGAAGCCTGTTCCACCTATGACTTAAGTCACTCACCAAGTGGCTAACTCTGAACAACACACAGTTCTGCAGGACAGGAGAGAGTCTACATTCCTTTGTTCAGCTTTAAAATGTTTACAAGCGGGCGCCTGGGTGGCTCAGTGGGTTAAAGCCCCTGCCTTCGGCTCAGGTCATGATCTCAGGGTCCTGGGATCGAGGCCCGCATCGGGCTCTCTGCTCAGCAGGGAGCCTGCTTCCTCCTCTCTCTCTCTCTGCCTGCCTCTCAGCCTACTTGTGATCTGATCTCTCTGTGTCAAATAAATAAATAAAATCTTTAAAAAAAAAAAAAATGTTTACAAGCTGAGAGTAATATCAGGGAAAATAATGAAGTGGGAAGCACAGGAATATATCTCTCCACCTAGGCAACTATTTTACTTGCTGATGTAACTTGTCTTGTCAATGTAACTTGTACTTGTACTTGTCAATGTCAATGTAACTTGTACATTGGCTGATGTAAAATCTCTCTGATGTAACTTGGAACTCTGGAGTCTAGTTGAATGCTTGCAGCTTCCAAAGAAGGTTTGGAACAGTCAGTTTCAGCTCTTAGTGCAGTACCCATCACCCATCCCCATCCCCATGGCAGAAAGCCATGCATGTATTCCTGAAACAGTTTGCACACAGCTTGCAGAGATCAGGGTGGGCAGGAAGAACCTTTTCCTCCAAATATTGAGGATCTGTGTTCTGATTCATGATTGCTGCTATGAAATTACAAAAATGAGCCACCATTGTTACAACCCCCACTGGCCAAAGTAGGAAATTTAAAGAACCAGGTCATGGGAAGTTTTTTCCCCTTTATTTTTTCCCTTTTTGCCTTTTTCATCAGACATTTCAGGACTGGAACATCCAAAACAACTGCATACATATATAGGGGATATAGAAAGTTACCATGTGTGCCCATGGAAAGCTACAGGATCAGAAAAGCATAAGAAAGACCTGAGAAAACCCTAAGTTTACACCTCAGGCTGAATCCCAGCACAGATAGCCTACAACAATTTTAAAACCCAGTAGAGACTAGGGCGTCTGAGTTCCAGAGTGGCCATATTATAAGATTCAGATATCCAATTTTCCTCAAAAAAATCAGGAGGCATACAAAGAAAGAGGACAATACAGTCCATTCAGAGGAAAAAATAAATCAATAGATTAACTATCCCTGATAAAGGCTGGGTGGTGGGACTTACTAGACAATGACTTTAATACAGATGTCTTAAAGATTCTCTGAGCTAAAGGGAGACATGAACAAAATCAAGAAACTTATGTTAGGACAAAATGGAAATAGAAATAAAGAGATGGAAGACATAAAAAGCAACTAAGAAGCTCAACAAACTCCAAGTAGGATAAAGTGTCAAAAAGATCCACACAATACAGTGTAACCAAACACTTGAAAGCCAAAGGCAACAGAGAATCTTGAAAACTGCAAGAGAGAAGCAACTTGTCACATAAGGATCCTCTAAAATCTGTCTCCAGATTTCTAATCAGTAACTTTGGAAGCCAGAAGACAATGAATGGGTTGACACATTCCATGCTAAAGAAAACATTGTCAACCAGGAATTCTATATCCAGCAAAACTGTCCTTCAAAAGTAAGGGAGAAATCTAGACATTCCCAGAAAAAGAAAAGGTCATATAGTTTGCAGCCACCAGACTTGCTTTGCAAATGCTAATTGGAGTCTTTGAGGTTGCAATGAAAGATACTAGGGAGTTACTTGCTGCTATAGGAAGAAATAAAGTTCTGTAGGTAAATAAGTCATCAGTTATATAAGCTAGTGTTACTGTCACTTTGGTTTACTATACTTTTTGTTCTCTGCATGATTTAAGAGATTAATGCCTTAAAGAAAACACAATTATGAGTCTATATTTTTGGACACAATGCATAGAGGTGTAGTTTTATGACTTTAATAACTGACAAGAGGTGAAGATAGAGCTATGTAGGAGAATTGTGTTTGCTATAGAAGTTAAGCTGATATCAATTCAAATTAGGGTGTTTTATAACTTTAGGATGTTAAATGTAATCACTGTGATAACTCTAATGAAAAGA
Organism: Ailurus styani; assembly: GCA_002007465.1. Taxonomy (NCBI): domain Eukaryota; kingdom Metazoa; phylum Chordata; class Mammalia; order Carnivora; family Ailuridae; genus Ailurus; species Ailurus styani. The sequence goes on along the minus strand of LNAC01000564.1, from coordinate 224,613 downwards.
GAGAATGTACACAAAAGGATGTGAAGGGGTACCTGGGTGGCTCAGTAGGTGAAGTGTCCGACTCTTGATTTCGGCTCAGGGCATGGAGACTGCTTAACATATTTTCTCTTTCTCACCTTTCCCTCTCTTAAAAAAAAGAAAAAAGGAAAAAAGATTTCTAGGAAACAACATAGTTTTACAACTTAAAAATCTAGAAAAAGAACAAACTAAACCCAAGGTAGCAGAGGAAGGAATTAGTCAAGATTAGAACAAAGTTAGAGGATAGAAAAATAATAGAGAAAATCAATAAAACCAAAAATGGGTTCTTTGAAAGTTTACCAAAATTAACAAAACTTTTAGCTAGTAGCTTGATTGAGAAAACAAAGTCTTAGATTACTAAAATCAAAAATGAACTGGGGCATTACTGCTGATTCTACAGAAATAAGAGGGATGATATGAGACTGTTATAAACTATTGTACCTCAACAAACTGGATGGCCTAGATGAGATGAATAGCTTCTTAGAAACAAAAAACATGGGGCACCTGGGTGGCTCAGTTGGTTAAGCATCTGCCTTCAGCTTGGGTTGTGATCCCGAGTTCCACATCAGGCTCCGTGCTCTGCAGGGAGTCTGCTTCTCCCTCTGCCCCTCCCCTTTTCTTTGTCCTCTCAAATAAAGTAATAAAATTTTTTTAAAAAGAAACAAAAACCTCAGAACAGAGTCATTAAGAAATAGAAATTTTTGGGCGCCTGGGTGGCTCAGTGGGTTAAAGCCTCTGCCTTCGGCTCAGGTCATGATCCCAGAGTCCTGGGATCGAGGCCCGCATCGGGCTCCTTGCTCAGCAGGGAGCCTGCTTCCTTCTCTCTCTGCCTGCTTCTCTGCCTACTTGTGATCTCTGTGTCAAATGAATAAAATCTTAAAAAAAAAAAGTGTTTAGCTACTTAAAAAAAAAAGAAAAGAAAAGAAATAGAAATTCTCGGGCACCTGGGTGGCTCAGTGGGTTAAAGCCTCTGCTTTCGGCTCAGGTCATGATCTCGGCATCCTGGGATCGAGGCCCACATTGGGCTCTCTGCTCAGCAGGGAGCCTGCTTCCTCCTCTCCCTCTCTCTCTGCCTGCCTCTCTGCCTACTTGTAATCTCTCTCTCTGTGTCAAATAAATAAATAAAATCTTAAAAAAAAAAAAAAGAAAGAAATAGAAATTCTTGATAGACCAGTAAGGAGATTGAATCAGTAATTAAAAGCTCCCAACAGGGCACCTGGGTGGCTCAGTGGGTTAAAGCCTCTGCTTTCGGCTCAGGTCATGATCTCAGGGTCCTGGGATCGAGGCCCGCATCGGGCT
>LNAC01000564.1:206102-220591 GCA_002007465.1 Ailurus styani | reverse complement strand
GCCGCTCCCCGAGTCCGCCGCTTCTCGCGTCAGCGCCCGGTCGGCGCCGCGGCCCAGCGAGCGGCCCAGATGCAGGCCATCAAGTGTGTGGTGGTGGGAGATGGAGCTGTAGGTAAAACTTGCCTACTGATCAGTTACACAACCAATGCATTTCCTGGAGAATACATCCCCACTGTCTTTGACAACTACTCTGCCAATGTTATGGTAGATGGAAAACCAGTGAATCTGGGCTTATGGGATACAGCTGGACAAGAAGATTATGACCGATTACGTCCCTTATCCTATCCGCAAACAGATGTATTCTTAATTTGCTTTTCTCTTGTGAGTCCTGCCTCATTTGAAAATGTTCGAGCAAAGTGGTACCCTGAAGTGCGACACCACTGTCCCAACACCCCCATCATCTTGGTGGGGACTAAACTTGACCTCAGGGATGACAAAGACACGATTGAGAAGCTGAAGGAAAAGAAGCTGACTCCCATCACCTACCCGCAGGGTCTGGCCATGGCTAAGGAGATTGGTGCGGTCAAATACCTGGAGTGCTCAGCGCTCACGCAGCGAGGCCTCAAAACAGTGTTTGATGAAGTGATCCGAGCGGTTCTCTGCCCCCCTCCCGTCAAGAAGAGGAAGAGAAAATGTCTGCTGTTGTAAATGTCCGCCCGCCCACCCCCTATCCTGTCCCCCTCGGAACCTTTGTACGCTTTGCTCAAAAATGGTGGAGCCTTCGCACTCAATGCCAAGTTTTTGTTACAGATTAGTTTTTCCATAAAACCATTTTGAACCAAAAAAAATCTTTTTTAAAAAATTTATAAATAAATAAATAAATAAAACAAAGCAACAAGTGTTGGTGAGAATGTGGAGAAATTAGAACCCTTCTGCGTCACTAGTGGAGTTGGAAAATGATGCAATTGCTGTGGAACACAGTGATTCCTGAAAAAAATGAATGTGATGTTACCATTTGCTTTTATAATTCTACTTCTGCATATATATACCCCCAGAGAATTGAAAGCAGGGACTCAAACAGCTCATTATACACCAGTTTGCAAGGTAGTAGTATTCACAGTCGTCGAAAGGTGAATACAAACCAGATGTCCATCAATGGATGAGTGGCATATACATAAAATCGAGTATTTTTTAGTCTTGAAAAGAGGACATTCTGAGTTCATGCTTCCAAAAGAATGAAACTTGAAATTAGCCAGACACAAAAGGACAGATGTTGTATAAGTCCACATATTTGCAGTACGTAGAATAATCACATACGTAGAGATGGAAACTAAAGTGGTGGTTACCAGGGTTTGGGAGGAGGAGGGGTTATTAATTTAATGGTTACAGTTTCAGCAGGGGATGATGAACAAGTCATGGAGATGGATAGCCATGATGGTTGTACAACTATATGAATGTACTTAAGGCTACTGAAATGTACACTTAAAATGGTAAAAATAGTAAAACATTATTAGGTACATTTACAATAAAAATTAAAAATCTGTAGACTGCTACATTCCACCCCTTCTGGATTCTACCTTTTATTCCTCCCACGTTGTCCTCCCTATCCACATGGTAGCTTCCTCTCTTCCTTTGTTCACGGTGTCATCTTCTCTGCTACCCACATGCTTCATCTGGAATACCTAACACTTCCCTCTTCTCACTCCTGCGCATCCTTTAAGAGAAGTTCCTGGGACTGCCTCAAGACCCTTTTCCTGACGTCTGTATTTCACTGTGCCCTCCATTTTGAAATAGAGTTAAGGAGATGAGTAAAACTGGGCAGGAGGATGAGTGAGAATGAATGTAGAGATGAATGAATGTAGAGATGTAGGCTGAGTGGCCAAGAAGGTCCACCCTGAGCATCCACAGTGTGGGCCATAAATTTAACGTTATCTACATTTCACTGGTTGACCGCAGCAGTGGACCCCAAATCCAGGCAATATGCTTAAGTCCATGCTCTTCACTACTCCCCACTTGTGCCTCTCAGACCCAAGGAGACCAAGGGACCATGGCATTTAGGGAAAGGACTGAAGTATAGTTAGGCTGTGCTGTTACTGATTTGTATGAACTCTAGTCATTCAGATGCTTCATTCGATACTAACATGATTGGTAATACTAATTTTTTAAATTCTTAAAATTCAAAGTCTGTTATGTTTGTACTTTTGTTTAATTTTTATATGTTGTTAGCATTTCTGTCTGCCTAGATTTAAAGTTCCTGAAGGTTAGGGACTCTTTTTTGCATATTCTCCACACTGCCCACCCAAGATCTTGACTATAGCTTCACAGGTGTTATTGGCTTGATAGCAGAAGTGGTTTAATGGTCTTGGAGTACATGGCGTCAGGGTCACAATCAAAGGCAGAATCTTTTTTTTTTTTTTAGATTTATTTATTTTTAAAGATTTATTTTATTTTGAGTGAGAGAGCACGGGTGTAACACACGAGTGCAGGGAGGGGCAGAGAGAGAGGGAGAGAGAATCCTAAGCAGGCTCCATGCCCAGCAAAGCCTGACACGGGATTCAACTCACGACTCTGAGATCGTGACCTGAGCTGAAATCAAGAGTCAGGACCTTAACTGACTGAGCCACAAGGTGCCCCAAAGACAGAATCTTGATAGCTCACCACCTCCCACTGGGCAGCCTTCTCCCTTCCCCTCAGCCTGAGTCGTGGGCGAAGCTGACTCCTCAGTGAACAGGGCTTTGTTTTCTTTTACAGGCACACATGGCATTTAGAGATGTGGCTGTGGATTTCAGCCAGGAAGAGTGGATGCTGCTGAGCCCTGCTCAGAGATCCCTGTACAGGGAGGTGATGCTGGAGAACTACAGCAACCTGGTCTCACTGGGTAAGCCCTGGAATCTCATGTTCTTGCTGCTGGGTGTTTTAAGCTATGCTTGAAGCAGCCATCTTGCTTTCTGAGTTGGCTCTTGCACCCGTAACCTACAGCCACCTTGTTTTTTCCTTTCCTGTGAGCAGGAATTCCATTTTCTAAGCCAAAGCTTATCACCCAGCTGGAGCAAGGGAAGGAAACCTGGAGAGAGGAAAGAACATGCCCACCAGCCACCTGTCCAGGTGAGTGGGGAGTGCTGGGCAAATGGAGCCCAGAGCTGCAGGCAGCTGGGTGTGGGAGGAAGGAGGCATTGCCCCGGTGCTGGAGAGGGCAACTCTTCTGACCTCCTGCACTGTGGTTGGCGTTGCCTGGCATGGCCTCCCTTCTAGATCTTCATCCTCTCCTGAGGGCAGGGCTTTCCCAGTGTGTCTCATCTTCTGCCACTGGAAGCCTTTCTTCCTCCCACTGGGTTTGCCCTCTTTACCTCACCCAGTTCTCTTCCACAGTCATGGGCTTCTTTCTTTTTCTTTTCTTTGTAAAGATTTTATTTATTTCAGAGAGAGAGAGAGAGAGCACAAGCAGGGGGAGCAGCAAGCAAAGGGAGAAGCAGACTCCCCCCTGAGTTGGGAGCCCAGTGAGGGGCTCGATCCCAAGACCCCAAGATCATGACCTGAGCCAAAGGCACATGCTTAACCAACTGAGCCACCCAGGTGCCCCTCATGGGCTTCTTTCTGTTACTACTTTTTATGAAAAGATTGAGCAAGAAAGTAAGAAAAAAAACCAGCGAGCTACAGAAAGAAGACAAGCTTGCAGATGGCCACCTTCTCTCTAAGTCCTCACATGGCTTCTCTATGCATGCGCATCCTCACGGTCTCGCCTCCTCTTGTAAGGATGCTGCTCACATCAGATGAGTGCTCTGATCTGACCCCTTTAATAAGTGCCTTATGACCCCTTTTAACCTGATTACCTCTTAATTAAGGCTTACCTTAATTACCTCTTTAAAGACCCCATCTCCAAATACATTAACATTCTGTGTTAATACTGGAATACAGATGTGTATACTGTTGGTTTTTTAAAAGTTCAGTTCATTGGGGCGCCTGGGTGGCTCAGTTGTTAAGTGTCTGCCTTCAGCTCAGGTCATGATCCCAGGGTCCTGGGATCGAGGCCCGCATCGGGCTCCCTGCTCCGCGGGAAGCCTGCTTCTCCCTCTCCCTCTCCCCCTCTCCCTGCTTGTGTTTCCTCTCTCGCTGTGTCTCTCTCTGTCAAATAAGTAAATAAAATCTTCAAAAAAAAAAAGAAGTTCAGTTCATTGATCAAGAAAATTATGTTCGGGCGCCTGGGTGGCTCAGTGGATTAAAGCCTCTGCCTTCGGCTCAGGTCATGATCTCAGGGTCCTGGGATCGAGGCCCACGTCGGGCTCCCTGCTCAGCGGGGAGCCTGCTTCCTCCTCTCTCTCTGCCTTTCTGCCTACTTGTAATCTCTCTCTCTGTCAAATAAATAAATAAAAATCTTTAAAAAAAAAAAAAAGAAAAGAAAATTATGTTCAAGTTGGTCCAGTACAATCACTACCTGGTGTCCCAAGTTGTTTGGTCATTGATTGCCTTTAGAAGACTAAACCCAGCTGTAATAAAACAATACACTCAGTGTTAGCATCTTCTGCACATGAGATACAGTAAGAAGAAATTTTTGCTTCTATGCTGATTTCTGGGAACATTTTTATTTAGATTAATTATGGAAATTAACAGAGCTTAAACTGTTCAGGGGCCCCAAGGAGAAACATCTTTAAGGGAGGAGGGGACGATACTGTGTTTGTGTCATCCGTTGCTGAAAACCTATGGCCTTGTAAAAATTCTGGCCCAAAATCATCCTCTAATAAATATTTGTTAGTGAGTAGAGGAACTCCAGGCATCTCAAATACGATCTCCTCAACCATTTTATGCTGCTTCCTACAACTAGGGGTTCTCCATTCTGAATGAGTGTTCTCTCCACCTGTCCCATTGTCCTCAGGGCGAAATAGGGAAAGACATTTCCATACAGATCCTCTGGTCGGATCTCTCTCAGTCAGTGAAAATACTTGTGGACACGGTTTCTGTCATGTGTGTGGTGGTGAGGAGACAGTGGTGGGAGCAGGGAGGACTGTTGCTTAGTGGCCCTATTTACAAGAGCTGCAATTGCCTGTGATGATTTTTATAGCTGGCTACATGGGAGAAGCTTGGGAGTGGATTTTCTGGGGTGTAATGGAAGAGGATGGAAAAGCACATCATTTAAAAAAGTCTTAATTGGGTAGCTGTCAAGTTTTCAGTGTTTTGAAGAGCAGGGAATTGGGTCTCACAGCAGACTGGACAGTCTTGCTCGGGCTGCCCTACTGAGTCTCAGAGTTCTGACTCTGACTTTTCCCCTCTGCAGCGGAACCAAAGCCAAAACTCCACCTCTGTCCTTTCTGCCCTTCGGATTTTTCCAGTCAGAAATTCCACATGCAACACATGCTGTGTAATCATCCGCCCTGGGTCTTCACGTGCCTGTGTGCAGAAACTCACGTTGAGCCGGGGGATCGGTGCCCAGGGGACCAGAAGCAGCAGCAACAAGCCTCTGATCAAGAGTCCTGGAGTGATAAAGCAGAAGGTCAAGAGACAGAAAGTGCCAAACCTTTGTTTGACAAGACTAAGAAAAGGACTTCAGGGGCATTCTCTCGGCCACCCCAAAGGCAGTCAGTTAGCTCCAGGAGTGGCATCAGAGGTGTGGAGATAGAGGCCAGCCCCGCTCCGACAGGGAACCCTGAGGAAGCAGACAGACTGTTGAAGAGGATAGAAGTCTTAGGATTTGGAACAGTCAACTGTAGAGAGTGTGGACTCGGCTTCAGCAAGATGACAAACCTGCTCAGTCACCAGAGGATTCACTCTGGGGAGAAGCCGTACGTGTGTGGGGTGTGTGAGAAGGGCTTCAGCTTGAAGAAGAGCCTTGCCAGGCACCAGAAGGCCCACTCGGGGGAGAAACCGATTGTGTGTAGGGAGTGCGGCCGCGGATTTAACCGGAAGTCAACACTTATCATCCACGAGAGGACACACTCAGGCGAGAAGCCCTATATGTGCAGTGAGTGCGGGCGAGGCTTTAGTCAGAAGTCAAACCTCATCATACACCGGAGGACACACTCGGGGGAGAAACCCTATGTGTGCCGGGAGTGTGGGAAGGGCTTTAGCCAGAAGTCTGCTGTCGTTAGACACCAGAGGACACACTTAGAGGAGAAGACCATCGTGTGCAGTGATTGCGGACTAGGCTTCAGTGACCGGTCGAACCTCATCTCACACCAGAGAACACACTCCGGGGAGAAGCCTTACGCCTGCAAGGAGTGCGGGCGCTGCTTTAGGCAGAGGACGACCCTTGTCAACCACCAGAGGACACACTCCAAAGAGAAGCCTTATGTGTGTGGAGTGTGTGGGCACAGCTTCAGCCAGAACTCAACCCTCATCTCACACAGGCGGACACATACCGGGGAGAAGCCTTACGTGTGTGGGGTGTGTGGGCGAGGCTTTAGTCTGAAGTCACACCTCAACCGACACCAGAACATACACTCAGGGGATAAGCCCATTGTGTGCAAGGATTGTGGGCGAGGCTTCAGCCAGCAGTCAAATCTCATCAGACACCAGAGGACACATTCAGGGGAAAAGCCCATGGTGTGTGAAGAGTGCGGGCGAGGTTTCAGCCAGAAGTCAAACCTCGTAGCACACCAGAGGACACACTCAGGGGAAAAGCCATACGTGTGCAGGGAGTGTGGGCGGGGCTTCGGTCACCAGGCGGGTCTCATCAGGCACAAGAGGAAGCACTCGAGGGAGAAGCCTTACATGTGTAGACAATGTGGACTAGGCTTTAGCAACAAGTCAGCTTTAATCACACACAAACGTGCACATTCAGAAGAGAAGCCATGTGTGTGCAGAGAGTGTGGCCAAGACTCTATCCAGAAGTCACACCTCCTCTTACATCAGGTGACACACCAGGGGGAGAAGCCTTACGTGTGCAAGACATGCGGTCAAGGCTTCAGTCACAAGTCCCATGCCAGCAGACACAGGAGGATGAAATCTGTCCACTACAAACCGCCACTCCAGCCTGACTCTGAGGCCTGTGTGGGGCAGTCTCCTGACCTCTTACACTCTCTTTGAGAGTGAAGGTGGTGGTGCAGACTAAACCATCAAAATTGTTACACTTTTCGTGAAACAGAATAGAGAAGTGCATTCCGGGAGCAGTCAGAGGACATTTGACTTAGTTCACTTTCTCCACACTAAGTCTTCATGTTTGGGGCCTTTTGTTCTAATAAACATTGCTTCTTTACAAATCTGTAACCTTGACTACATACCTCATTCACTCATCTTAAAGATAGGGGACAAGGAGTGGTACAGATAGCTGGAAATCTCTAAGGCCACTCTTCCACAAGAATTCAGTTCCTCGGAAGACAGGAACCTCTGAGTCACTAGAGTATTTACTGGAAAGTCTGGTCCTTGGTAGAGGGGGAAATGGAGGAACTGTATTCAGGGATTTCGGGTGAGGGGAGGGAATCTTCCAGTGTCTTCCAAAAAAACATGGCTTCCTCTAGCAGGTCCACTTTGATCCACAACTAATCTCTTCCCTTGACTTCCGTGACAGCCCCCTTTCTCGCTTCTCTCCTAGCTTTCAAATGTCTCTACTGTTGCCTTTGCTGAATCATCCCCTTTTCTCAGGCTTTATTTAGTCCCTGGTCCTCCCACCATGGAGCCCCTCCAACAGTACACTGTCCCCAGCACTCCAGTCCCTTGGGCCTGGAGTCTTTCAGCTGTGACCAACCAGGTCCTTCATCTCAGAGCCTGGGGTCTCCAGTCACATTCCTATTAGACCACCAAAAACATGGAAGATCTACAACCACCCCCAGCCACACCACCTCACTGGCACTCCAGTAATATAATGACCTTTAACCACATGCTCTCCTCAGTCCTCCAGTACCAGGGAGAAGACTCTTGGAGACATTCCCCCAAATCAGCCCTGGAATACCAGGGTTTAGAATTTACAGTCATGCTCCTCAGCTCTCCATTGCAGGCCCAGGCCCCGCCCCATGCCAGCCATCCAGAAACTGGTCCAAGGTCCCTTAGCCACACACCCTCAGCAGTTCTCCAATAGCAAGTTTAATGATATTCAGTCACAGTTAAAGACTCCTAACTATACTTTAACTGTGTTCCAGTCCAAAGTCCGTTTGCTCAAAACAAATGACCTTTAAGGTAAAGACCCATCTTAAGGACACAGCTGTAAACTCTTTTTTAAGATTTAAGAAGATTAAGTATATAGCTCCTAGACTGTGAACTACACAAAACATCATCCTACAGCACCCTGGCAACCCAAACCAGAGACAGCCTTCAGTTGAAGAGCTCTGTAGACGTGGTTTTATCTAATGGAGTAAACTTCTGTAAGAGGCATGGGAAGCATGAATTTGTAAAAGAAACACCAGCCTAGTTTGAAAAGGACAGAGAAAAATACCTACTTTTTCCTTTTTTTTTTTTAAGATTTTTATTTATTTGAGAGAGCACGAGCAGGGAGAGGGGGAGAGGGAGAGGGAGAAGCAGACTCCCGCTGAGCAGAAAGCCCGACATGGGGCTCAATCCCACGACTGTAGGATCGTGAGCCAAGCCAAAGACAGATGCTTAACCAACTGAGCCACCCAGGTGCCCCCAAATCCCTACTTTTCTATGAGCAGGGAGGCAGGCTGAGAAAACCAAGCTTCAAATACAGGCTATTTTGTACAGAAAGGGAAGAATAAGTCAGTGTAGACATAAAAGCAACAGAGAATCACTGTCAGAGAGCAGTACTGGACCCTAATTCAGGAACTGGTGGCATATGCCCAGCTGAATTTCAAAATGTCTGAACTGTACCTGCTGTATATATGTTATTTCTCCATTTTTTTAAATAGAAGCATTTACTGTGGTTATATTTTATCCTTAAATCAATATTGAATGTCAGATACATGTCTTCAACTCAAGTCTTCAGATAAAGAATCATCTGTGCTTGGACATGAGTTAGATAACAAGATTTTGAACTTTGAGTCAAGCCATAATGAGGTAAGAATTTGAGGGTCTTAGGGATAAGTGTATATTTCACATGGGATGGACATGAAGTGCGGTGTTCAGATGGTAGATAGTGGAGATAGTCTCCAAGATGGTTATTATCAGTTCCTTCACATGTGTGAGAGAGAGAGAGGGAGAGTCTAATTACCCTCCCCATGGATCTGGGTTGGCCTTAGTGATTTCCTTGATTGAAAGAATATAGGAGAAGTGATATGGGACTTCGAGGCTAGTTCATGAAAAGCCTTACGGCTTCTACTCTGGATCCCACCCCCATGCTGTGAAAACCTCAAAGCCACACTGAGAGGCCTCATCGAGGTATTCTGGTCAATAGCCCTAGCTCAACTAGCCAACAGTTAACATCAACTGCAGTTACATGATAGAGCCATCTTGGAAATCCTATTCTGCCGAGTCTTCATACCTCAAGAGAGAACCATTCAGCTGAGCTCAACCTATGGAACTATGAGGGATGATGATAATAAAATTATCTTAAGCCCTAAATTTTAGTGTTGCTGTTATATAGCAATAGATAATTATAACACCTTTGAAACATAGGACTGACTTTTCTATGACTCAAAATCTTGAAGCCATAATGAAAATAGGTCGAGTTTTGCTACACAAAAATAAATTCTGCAAGACAGCCCACACCTTCAGCCAAAACCAAAGACAAACTGGAGGGAAATACTAAAGTCTGTATTATAAAGAGATCTACAAAATATCTGTAGAAATAGAGTTTTTAAAATCATTGGTGTAATAAAAAATACCCAGATTGACTGATCAGACTCAGATCACAGTTCACAAAGTCTTTTTTTTATTTGAAAATGTCCTCAGTGTCAATGAAGATACAAATGAAAACCACACAGCAATATTTACACCTGTCAGACTGGCAAAAATTTCAACCTTTGAAAACATATTCTTAGAGACTATGGAAACAGGTACACTTACATGTTAGTCTTGGAAGTATAAATTGGCACAAGTTATGGTGGGCAACATAGTGATATCTACCAAAATTAAAAGTTCATATTCCCCTTATGAGCCCATAACTCAATGGAATTTATCCAATAGCTGTACACAGTATGTGCGAAATGATTTACATGAGTTCTTCAGTGCAGTAGTAACTTCAAATTTTACTTAAGAAGAAAACATTCACTAATAGAGGAACTAATTAAAGTAAACCATGCATAAATAGAACAAGATGCTGTATATTGTCAAAGAATGAGAAGCATCTCTATGTACTGACTGACATGGGAAGATCTCCAAGATTAACCAATGGGGGAGGGTTGGGGAAACAGTCTGAGAATATTAACAGCCATTGTGCTGTGTTTTACATTAAAAAGCAGAACATTTTTAGGAAATAAGAACTAAGTCGAAAGACTACACTTGGGCGCCTGGGTGGCTCAGTGGGTTAAGGCCTCTGCTTTCAGCTCAGGTCATGATCTCAGCGTCCTGGGATCGAGGCCCACATCGAGCTCTGCTCAGCAGGGAGCATGCTTCCCCCTCTCTCTCTGCCTGCCTCTCTGCCTCCTTGTGATCTCTCTCCCTCTGTGAAATAATAAAATCTTTAAAAAAAAAAAAACAAAAAAGAAAGACTACACTTCCACTTTCAAAACTTACCAAACCTAGAGCAATAATCCATGGCATTTCAGGAACAGAAGCCCTACAGCAGAATTTTCTTCCAGAATAGCCCAAGAAATGCAGCTTTTCATACAAATTCACTCAAAGAATTTAAGTTTTGCGCCTAAACTTACACATGTGGATTTTCTTCTAAAATGGCCTAGAAAGCCATTTTTCATCCAAATTAGTATAATAAGTGGGATTTTCTGTCTGTAATACTACACCATGATCTTGGAAATACAACTTTTCATCCAAATTCATTAAGTTTTATGGGTTTTTGGAAATAATTTGTATGCCAAACTTTTCTCTCTCTCTCTCTCTCTCTCTTTTTATTTTTTCTTTAAGTTTTATTTATTTATTTGAAAAAGAAAGCAGGAACAGGGCAGGGGGGAGCAGAGGGGAAGGGAGAAGCAGGATCCTGATGTGCAGGAACCTGGGATCTTGACCTGAGCCAAAGGCACTCAACCAACTGAGCTACCCAGGCGCCCCGCCAGACTTTTCTAAGATGACAAAAAAGTATGACTTTTCATCTAAGTATGCTCAGACTGTAGGGTGGTGTGGTTATAAATTCTATGCTACATTATTTCACAAAACTACCTAGAAATACACTTTCTCATCCGAACTCATTCAAATAATTGGTTTTGGGGGACTCAAATCCTTCATCAAATTTTCCTCCCAAATGGACAAGAAACATGATTTTTAAAATCCAACTTCATATAAATAGTGGAGCTTTGGGAAATGAGTCATATGCCACATATTTGTCCCAGATGCCCCAGAAATGTTATGTTTTCATCCACATCTGTTCAAATTTGGGGTCTTATTGAAACTAGGTCCTACATCAGATTTTTTTTCTAAATTATGCCAAACATGTGATTTCTGATCCAAATTCACTCAAATCTTGGTATCTTGTGGACATAAGTATTATGCAAGACTTTTCTTCTATAAGACCTGGAAATGTGATTTTTCAAATTGGCTCAAATTGTTTTTTGGTGGTTTTTTTTTTTTAAGACATAATTTCTATGCCAGATTGTCTTCCAGAGTGGTCTAAAAACGTGACATTTCATCCAAATGTCTTCAACTGGTAGGAGGTTTTTTTGGTAGGCCCTGTGCCAGGTTGTTCTTTGCAAATGGCCATAAAATAATATTTTTTATTAAAATTTACTAACTTCATGATGTTTATATATTTAAGTCCTGTGGCATGTTTTCTTACAAAGTGGCCCTCAAACATATTTTTAAACCTAAATTCACTTCAAAATGCAGTTTTCGTCCATAAAGTGTTTATTTTTTTAAAGATTTTATTTATTTATTTGACAGCGAGAGATGAGGAGAGTAGGCTGAGAGGCAGGTGGGGGGCAGGGGGGAAGCAGGCTCCCCGCTGAGCAGAGAGCCCAATGCAGCACTCCATCCCAGGACCCTGAGATCATGACCTGAGCCAAAGGCAGAGGCTTAACTCACTGAGCCACCCAGGCACCCAGAGTGTGTTCTTTAGATATGAGTCCCATGCAATTTTTTTCTTCCAAATGGTTCAGAAAGATGACTTCTCATCCAAATCTTCCCAAAATGTATTTTTGGACATAATCATATGCCATATTTTTTCCTCCAAAATGGTGCAAGAACAAAATATTTTATCCAAATCTGCTAAATCTTGGGAGGTTTTGGATGTGAATTCTTCACCACAATTTATCCAAAAAGGGCAGAGAAATGCAAATTTTTAAATCCATATTCAAATTGTGGAGTTTTCTGGATATACATCTTAAGGAAATTTTTTTCTTCAAAATGGTCCAGAAGGGCGCCTGGGTGGCTCAGTGGGTTAAAGCCGCTGCCTTCGGCTCAGGTCATGATCCCAGGGTCCTGGGATCGAGGCCCACATCGGGCTCTCTGCTCAGCAGGGAGCCTGCTTCCTCCTCTCTCCTCTCTCTCTGCCTGCCTCTCTGCCTACTTGTAATCTCTCTCTCTGTGTCAAATGAATAAATAAAATCTTTAAAAAAAAAAAAGGTCCAGAAATATGATTTTTAAATTCACAAAATTTAGATTGTTTGGATATAAATCTCATGTCAGATTATTATTTGAAAATGGCCGGGAAATATGATTTTCTTTTTTTTTTCTTTTTTTTTTTAAGATTTTATATTTTTACTTGACAGAGAGAGACACAGTGAGAGAGGGAACACAGGCAGGGCGAGTGGGAGAGGAAGAAGCAGACTTCCGACAGCAGGGAACCCCATTTGGGGCTTGATCCCAGGACCGTGGGATGATCACGATCTGAGCCAAAGGCAGATGTTTAACAACTGAGCCACCCAGGGGCCCCGGAAATATGATTTTCTAATCAAAATTTTTATAAGCCATAGATTTCTGTGTTTTTTTTGTTACTTGATAGTTTTCAAGTCCTAGCATAGAGAATTGCTGCTTAGATTAGGGTAAGTTTAATTAAAAAAAAACTTGAACACACAAAAAAAAGCTTAACACATAAGTTTATACCATATATCCCAATAGAAATCATTCGCAGTACATGAAAATGTCTTTACTAAGGGAGTTAATATTTCTGAGATTGTGTGAAGCTGAACATCTTCTATCCCAATGAGATTTCTTAAATGCTACTACTTACACATATCTGTTCTTTGGTTGAGGCTAGAGGATTGTTCTTTGTTTTTGTTGTTGTTGTTGTTTGATTTGATTTTGTTATTTGTTTTTTGTTTTCTAGAGCCTGGTGTTAGTTCTTGTATTTTCATATTTCTTCAACAGTAATGAACACCTAGCTTGTGAAAAGATTTATGTACTAAAATTTAACCAAGATTGTTTCAGGTTCAAACGTCCTATCATTTTTCTGACCTTTGTTTTTAATGAAATGATACACTTCTTTTTTTTCTTTTTCAAATTTTTATTTAAATTCTAGTTAGTGAACATACAGTGCAATATTGGTTTCAGGAGTAGAATTCAGTGGTTCATCACTTACATACAACACCCAGTGCTCATCATAACAAGTGCCCTCCTTAACACCCATCACCCATCTAGCCCATCCCCCACTAACCTCCCTCCATCAACCCTTAGTTTGTTCTCTATCATTAAGAGTCTGTTCTTAGAGTTTGCTTCCCTCTCTCCTTTTCTTCTTTTCCTCTTTCTCATATGTTCATCTGTTTTCTTTTTTAAATTCTACATATGAGTGAGATCATCTGGTATTTGCCTTTCTCTGACTGACTTTGATTTCACTTAGCGTAATACACTCCAACTCTATCCATGTCTTTACAAATGTCAGGATTCCATTGTTTTTTCACATCTTCTTTATCCATTCATTTGTTGATGGACATTTGGGCTCTTTCCATATTTTGGCTATTGTTGATAATGCTGCTATAAACATTTGGGTGCCTGTGCCCCTTTGAATCTGTATTTTTGTATCCTTTGTGTAAATACCTCATGGTGCAATTGCTCGGTCACAGGGTAGTTCTATTTTTAATTTTTGAGGAACCTCCATTTTTCTGAGAGTGCTGTGGCATTGTATCTTACCTGCTGAACCTGGAAGAGATTGACCCCACTGACAAACCTTTAGCAAAACTGAGAAAAAAAAGAGAAAAGATGAAAATAGTATCCAAGAGGGGACATTACTGCTGGTCTCACAGAAATTAAAAGGAGTCTAAGGAAATATTATGAACAATCGAATGCTATTCAACAAATTAGAAAACCCAGATGACATTGACAAATTCTAGAAAAAGACAACCTACCAAGATTTACTTAAGAAGTGCAAAATCTGAACAGTTCTAAAACAAGAGATAAAATTAATAATTTTTTAAGAGTCTGGTATGGATGTCAGAATCTCAGAGGCATAGAGATGAACAGGGTTATTAGGCCACTTCAGAGCACATGGATGGGATAATAGTAAGGAAGTCAGCTTTGCCCTGGGATAAGTTAAATTCCTTTACCTACTCAGCAGTCTGGATTGGAGGAGTTGTCTGCTCCCTATCCATCCTCCTTGGAGCAAGGGGTGCGTGGCGGTGGGGGCGGGG
>LNAC01000564.1:95072-190068 GCA_002007465.1 Ailurus styani | reverse complement strand
CCCACTTTTGCCNAAAAAAAAAAAGAAATAAAAACAGACACTATCAATGTAACTCAGTCATGGGGAAAATTTAATTTAATGGATGCTGAAAATCACTAATGTACAGTTTTTCATCCCATCAGGATTCGTAGTAAGTTAGGAATCAGTGGAAACTAAGTTTGGCTACTAGAAAATTTATATATGCGGCCGGCATTATGTTTCTAATCAATACTCCTGCTCTAGACCATAAAAGATACTCTGATTTCTAGAGGATATAATTCATTTCTCCAAATCAATAAGAAAACTGTAGGGTACTCCATTGGCCAATAAACACATGGGAATCCATTCACTCGGATGGTCGGGGGCGGGGGGTGGGGGGGATGCCAAACTCCAAGGCCACTGGAGCCCTGTGGGGATTTGAGATGAAGCCACAAAGGGAGGGCAGCTCCTCCAAGAGTTGTCGCTGAGCCTCAGGAGGAGTCTGCAGGGAATCCAGGTGCAGGGAGGTCGCCATGGCCTGAGCCACCAGCCACCGGACGCTGTGCTAATTGCCCTCCATGTAGCACCTGGCACCTTGAGCATCAACCACTAGACCTGAGCGGAGCCGGCAGGTGGGGGTTCTGAGGTCAGTGTCACGCCGCCCTCCCTGGCATCCCGGGGCTGGCTGTGGGTGGGGGCGGCTCCCACCAGACCTCCTTCCGGCAGCCAGGGTCAGGGACCCGTGCCATGCACTCAGTGGTACCCACAGAGGTGCATTCTCCGCATGCCCCTCAGGCCAGAGCTGACTACCTGGGGGTAGGGAATGGAGGCTGCAGACTGCCTCCGGTCATTAGCAACTTCAGGGTCTGCCTCAGAGAGCTGCCGGGTCTGAAGTCACAGCTGTCCTGGGGCAGTGGTCTCTGAGAGATGGAGCAACATCTGTCCGGGTACCTCTAGATGATGGGCGATCCTCCTCTCCAGCACCCTGCCCCAGGGCTGCGGCTTTGTGGGGGCTGCATCTGGGGTGACGTCTCCTGCCGTACCACCCCCTTCTTCCTTCCACGAAGGCTGATCGCCCATAAACATGCGTCTTCTATCTCCTGTGCCCAGCTGTCTGTTTGCTTCTGGAGAGCCCCGTCCGGGATGCTTGGAGCAAGCTCCATGCTGAAGTGTGCCAGTGTCTCCTGCAGGTCACCTATGACCACGAGGAGGGAGGAGGGAGACGGGGCCCACAGGTTCCAGGTTCTCATCGCTCATCCCACTCGGCACCCACTTTTCCTTCCCCACTGAGTCCTGCTGAGCTACAGTGGGTCCTGGCCTGTGACCAGCCTCACTCACTCACTCCCATGACTGTGTGCAGTCCAGTCCCTTTCATTGCCCCTTACTCATTATCATTATGGTGGTTCTGCTCCCATTTCAAGGTCTGATACAGGGTCCCGGGGAAAGGAAAAATAAAACTTCACGAAGGACGAGAAATAGCATGCATTTTGAAATCACAAAGGCCTTGCCTGAAACATGTGCTTAACTTTACTTTTCCTGAAAATATGTAGTTCAATGTTTATATAATGCTTTACATAACCCTATAGGATTTCAGCAGAGAGTTCCTGGATCTGAACCTATGCTCTTGCATCTTGAGCCACCTGCTCACTCTGTAAATGAGGTTTGATGGAATCTCAAAGGAGACTTGAGCTGGCAGTGGGTGAAAGGCAAGATCCCTGGCAGCTGATGTCAGGTGAGTGCTTTGTCTCTTGGGTACAGGGGCAGGCCCCTCCCCGCTTCGGAAACCCAAGGAACAGTGGAGATGGGCTTCCTGCAGTCAGGGCATGAAAGTTACCCGTGAGAGCTCCAAGAGGATAGTTTCTGGAACCCATGGGTCCATGGGGCCTCCCGTGTTCCCTGAGCTCTGGGTAAAATGGTCTTGAACTCCATACCCTCCTCCCTGAGTGTCAAATCCAGAGCCTGCAGGGTGTGCTGCGGCAGCACCTGGGGCCCTCAACCCACCTTCCTAGCATGAGGGCCACAGCCTCATTTCCACCTTTCGAATCTGGAACCTTGTGCAGTCACTCCTGTGGCCAACCCTGCAGTGAACCATAAAGGCAGGGAAGTCTGAGAGAGGTCGCATTGTACCAGCAGAGCTGACACAGTGCAAACCACCCCTGACCCACTCCGTGGGTCTCTCGGGACCCTGGTTATCTTGCAGCAGCCCCCCAACACAGAGAGCCGAGAGTGACAGGGGCCGGCCAGTGCCACACAATCCCACGTGGGGGCTTGGCTTCTGGCGACTCTGTGCCTGTCCTCCGCACACAGTTGCCCACTCGGGAAAGGCAGTGCAGGTAATGATGATAGCAATCTACTCGACAAAGTCGGGTATTTATTGTGCTGAATTAATCATTCAGAATTAATAAATATTTCATCAACACAGTTTAACAGAAACTATTTAGGAACTCCATGATTGCAGCGTTATTGCCGAGGACTGAAATAACAATCTGAAAAAAGACATAAGTCAAAATTACGCATTCCTGCAGATGGCTGGTTCAAGGCTTGTTTGTCAACTGAAGAACAAACCGTAACAATAGGAATATTGATGAGCCCAACATCAGAAACAACATTTTTAAAATAAACTTAATCTTTATGTACTAACTTGGAACCACCTACAAGATACATTAAGGAAAAGAACAAGATGCAACACATTGGAAGAGTGTGTGGTTCACTAGTACTTGTCTTAAAGAGGGCAAAGAATAGATGTTATCTATATTTGTATTTTATGTATACCCTCTCTGTACAGATGCATATATTATATACATGTGCTTATATAATCCTATACTATATCTGGAAAGACACAGATGACACTGGCATCATTGGTGCCTCTGAGGGGGGGCTGTGGGTTGCTGTGGGACAGGGATGGCAGAGTTTTTACTACATAACACTTCATACTTTTTAGCTTTGAACCATGTGCTATTATTATCCACTGAAAAGTAAATTTATCTTTAAAAATTTTTAAAGATTTATTTATTTATTTGAGAGAGAGAGAGGGAGCACATGCTCACATAAGTGCAGGGAGAGGGCCGAGGAAGAGAGAGAATCTTTTGAGCGGACTCTGTGCTGAGCATGGAGCCCAATGTGGGGCTGATCTCAGGACCCTGAGTTCATGACCTGAGCTAAAACCAAGAGTTGGCCACTCAACTGACTGCACCACCTAGGTGCCCCCTGAAAGATAAATTTAAAAGAAAATTCTAAAATAAGCAGCAACATGGGCACCTGGGTGGCTCAGTGGGTTAAAGCCTCTGCCTTTGGCTCAGGTCATGATCTCAGGGTCCTGGAATCGAGGCCTGTGTCGGGCTCTCTGCTCATTAGGGAGGCTGCTTCCTCCTCTCTCTCTGCCTGCCTCTCAGCCTACTTGTGATTTCTCTCCCTCTGTGAAATAAATAAATAAAATCTTAAAAAAATAATAAAATAAATAAAATAAAATAAGCAGCAACAAACCCTTAAAAAAAGGACATAAGTTTGTCACCATCCACGGCATATTGGGAAATGGCCGTGTGGTGGCTTACAGTGTCATGTTAAAAAAAAAAAGTCTTATGAGCTCCTCTCAACCTCAATTCTCAAACCGCAAATACACATCTCAGAAAGAAACAAAGAACAGCCAGAACTGGATGGTTTCTTGCCATTAGGTCCTGTGCAGGCTCGTGGGTCTAGGAGTCATCCAGGCCAAGCTTAGCAGCAAAGAGCGAGGTGATGACATCATCCCCAGTCTTCAGAGCCAGGTCATACGGTGTCTGGCCATTCATGTTCTTCTTGTGGATGCTTGCACTGCACCTGCCAAGGGAATGGGCATGAATGGAAGGACTGAAGCATTTGAACCTGAGGGCCTGGCTCTTCCCTGACACAGCCTCCTGGCCCCACCTTCCTAAACCTATCCCCAAGTGGCCCCAAAATGGCTCTGCCCCGAGATCTTTGAGGGGCTCTGTGATTTCAACACATTCAATGACCAACCCTGCCCATTGGCTCCCATTGCATTGAAGTCCTATAACCAAGTATGTTTGGTTGGGGGACAACATTTTCATTGTGCTTTTCAAAGCCTTCAGTGCTGGGGACCCATGGTGGGATGGCAGCTCCCATTCACAGGGTCAAATGTTCAGGAACTATTCTGAAATCATCACAGGTCAGCAGGGGGCCCTGAGAGTCTCCCCCAGAGGCCGGGAACGTACCGCAGTAAAGCAGCGACGCACTCCCTTCCTGCCAGGCCAAGCAGAGTTGCTTCATGAAGAGCTGTGTTTCCAAGCCTATTTGGGGAGGAGAAAATCATCCTGCTAAAGCAGTTATAATGCAGGATGCTGTGGGCACGCAGACAAAGTCACGCCAATGACACCACCCCTTCCTTACCTTTTGTCTTTCCCTTCTCCCTGGTAGCACAACTACTTGTTACTTCAGCCCTCATGTTCCTTGGGTCTTAATTAGGCATTTACCATTGGAACTTACATGTATTCACGGGCTTGCCACATCTCCTGAGTGGAGTCGTGATCTTCCTTCATAACTCCCTCTGAACTGGGAGCAGAGCACGGGTTCTATTTACCAGGTGGGGAGGGGGTGCATGGCTGGCTTTTCTGTGTAACCACAGTTTAGTCTGGGGAAGTAATGAATTATGACTGCCGACTCTAACTTGGTACACTGCTCCTCAAACAACGTGACTCCAACATGGCAAGGATGCTAGATGGGACACCTTCTTCTGTTCAGAGCAGTGGTGACACTTGTGAGTCTGCTGCTCTGAGAAGTCTGGTGTTATATCACCAGACCTTCTAGAACATGTTTTGTACAGCAGGTACAACCGTGGTGTTCTGTGAATTTGTATTTTAAAGAAGCTCTACTAAACTCTACTACAGAGGTCTTCTGCTACCTTTCTGCTACCTGCCAAGCCACTGGACAGTAGCACAAACTACTCAAATGGTTTACTCAAATCTAAGTATCGTGGTGGATGAAGGTACCTTCTCTCTTTGTAAATCGTGAATTACCAATAGAATAACTCGCCACAGTTGAACCTCCAAGAAGCAGACAGCAGACTGATGGTTACACCCACCTCTCCCGGCTACTGGGACAGAACTAAGAGACAGAATGTCTAAAATTGCCAGTGAAGGGGGATAGCTGTAGACCAAAGGCAAATGGCACTTCCCTTTGCCCCTTTCCTCGCAAGACCTTGAATCTGTGTTCCTGAAACCTGCTGTTAAGAGGAATTGGCTTTGATGGAGGATGAGTACCTCTCCTTAGCTGTCCCTTTGGGTTGGATATGAGTGTATTCTGGCAGGAAAGAGACAAACACTGGAAACGGAAACACTGAGGGGCTTTCTGCTACCTGCCAAGCCACTGGACAGAAGTTAACTGGTGTAGAGACCACTTAGGCTGCTTCTCTCCACTAGTCAAACAAGCTGGGAGTGGGGGAAGGAAGAGTTTACTAATCTTTGCTTGCTAAGGAACAATTCACTGAACCTCTTTTACAAGAAAGCCAGATCTCTGGATGGCTTGCGCATGAAGAGCAGTAGAGTGGATGGAGCCTCGAGGTCATGTTCCTGGATCTACAGAGGTCCAGCCAAGGGGTAGAGACCAGGCTGACCCAGGTCTAAACAATTCAAACTAACAAATAAAAAGCACAGCTAGCGGAGCTGGCTCTTGGTGGAAAAATCTGCTTTCTTCTATTGGCGAAAACTAAAGTGGAAGAAGAGATCTCTTGTGCTCTACTTTGAGGGAGGGCTCTGGTCTGGTGAGCCACGTGAGCTAGATTCTGCTAACCATGCTGACACAGTGGGAGTGACCACGGGCTATTACTGCTGTTCAGACAGATGGGACGACTGTAGAGTTAGACTTTGTAGAGATCACGTGTGCTCTACTTTGAGGGAGGACTGGTCTGGTGAGCCACTTGAGCTAGATTCTGCTAACCATGCTGACACAGTGGGAGTGACCACGGGCTATTACTGCTGTTCAGACAGATGGGACGACTGTAGAGTTAGACTTCGTAGAGATCACGTGTGCTCTACTTTGAGGGAGGACTGGTCTGGTGAGCCACTTGAGCTAGATTCTGCTAACCATGCTGACACAGTGGGAGTGACCACGGGCTATTACTGCTGTTCAGACAGATGGGACGACTGTAGAGTTAGACTTCGTAGAGATCACGTGTGCTCTACTTTGAGGGAGGACTGGTCTGGTGAGCCACTTGAGCTAGATTCTGCTAACCATGCTGACACAGTGGGAGTGACCACGGGCTATTACTGCTGTTCAGACAGATGGGACGACTGTAGAGTTAGACTTCGTAGAGATCACGTGTGCTCTACTTTGAGGGAGGACTGGTCTGGTGAGCCACTTGAGCTAGATTCTGCTAACCATGCTGACACAGTGGGAGTGACCACGGGCTATTACTGCTGTTCAGACAGATGGGACGACTGTAGAGTTAGACTTCGTAGAGATCACGTGTGCTCTACTTTGAGGGAGGGCTGGTCTAGTGAGCCACGTGAGCTAGATTCTGCTAACCATGCTGACACAGTGGGAGTGACCACGGGCTATTACTGCTGTTCAGACAGATGGGACGACTGTAGAGTTAGACTTCGTAGAGATCACGTGTGCTCTACTTTGAGGGAGGGCTGGTCTAGTGAGCCACGTGAGCTAGATTCTGCTAACCATGCTGACACAGTGGGAGTGACCACGGGCTATTACTGCTGTTCAGACAGATGGGACAACTGTAGAGTTAGACTTCATAGAGATCACGTGTGCTCTACTTTGAGGGAGGGCTCTGGTCTGGTGAGCCACATGAGCTAGATTCTGCTAACCATGCTGACACAGTGGGAGTGACCACGGGTTATTACTGCTGTTCAGACAGATGGGACAACTGTAGAGTTAGACTTCGTAGAGATCACGTGTGCGTAAATGTCAATTTACAGAACGGTAATGAAGTAAGAATGGAAACTGAGGAACAGGAAGGAAAAATAGGTACTCTGTTCCATGTCCAGAGCCGTTTCTTCCTCTCAGCTGGATTTCTCATAAGGCTAGGACACATCATACGTTAACATCAATTCAGAATCTGTTCAAGAGATTTTGTATCAACCATGGGCATTGTACATAAGTACTCCAAGAAAAGCTTGTCTGAACTGTACAAATATAAAGCACACCTTAGTGTCAAACAAGGTGGCATTATTTTTATGAACAATGATAACCCAAGTGTGGGATAAATGAAGAAGCTGACAGAATACGAAGAATGTGAACCCTAGGAAAAGGTGAGTAAGTAAATTCCAGCAGTCAAATACGTCCACCAAATGTGCCAAACGTTCTGTTCTAAAATAAAGTAAAAAGGGGGTTGTGTCTACCTCACACAGCTGTACTATTGGGCAGAAACATTAAAGCGCACACAGAAAAATTAACAGGCATATATTTTGAATAAAAACCCCGGAGGAAATGTTGAGACGGAGGAAAACAGAAGCAAAGCTCTCTAACTTCGGCTCCGTGTGCTGGCTTGACATACTCAGAAACACAAGTCCCTGGCGGGCCTCGATCTGGTCTCAGTAGACGGTCAGGAGACAGCAGTGTCAGATGGCCACAGGCCCCTAGAGAACCCCCAGTCTGGCGACTTGGTTGGCAGGCTATGAGCAGTTAACACGTGGAACCTGTTCTCAAGGAACTGTCCACCCCACGTTTCCAAAGTAGTTGGAGACAACAACAGAATCCCAAGGCTGGGAGAGGGCAAGAGGTAAGGACGGGCCCAAGCCTAGGGAAGTGACAAAAGCCCCCAACACAACTTGGTGTCTGTCTGTCCTGCTTCCCAGCTGGGGAAACCAAGGCAAGATCACGTAGTGAAGTCGGTTGTGCAGTGTTATCCCCCATGTGTCAGCATCGAGAGACCACCGGATGAGTTTTCCTTCATGCAGTAACTTCATGGCTATGTTTCCATAGGGACTACAGTGGGCCTGTTCTCCCCTTAGCGATCTCAACAGTTCAGATCGTGATGACAATAATGTTGCTTAACACCCCAAGGGCAAAGGATTTGCCGGCCTCCCCCCACTCCCCAGTGTAAACTCGGGAGCTAACAAAATGTATCATCATTTATAGAAGGTACAAAACAATCAGCAATCCAACAGTCCATTTAAAAGTCTTTGTTTTGCCCAGATTTGCAAGAAAGTGGCAGTTAAGGCTCTCCTTGAGGCCCAGATGGGTTAAGATGGTTCCCAAGGGGTTCTAATCCAGCAGGGTGTGCCTGTGGATGGATGCTGCTGAGGCAGGGCCCTGAGGCAGCCACTGCCTGCTGCACGCACCAGGACTGTCCTGCGACTGCATCTTACTTACGGGCCCCAGCGCTGCTCTGTGTCTGCCCCTCTCTGCACGAGGGCTGGAATCACTTCATGGTGCTTGTTCACAACAGCCTTGGTCATCACAGGTTGCTCTTCACTGTCCCTGCAGTTAGGGTCTGCTCCCTGCAGCATAAGGAAAAGGACAGACAGGCCACAAAACCCCACACTCAGCAGCATCCGGCTGCCATCCTGTGAAGTGTAACACACGTGCTTGGTGGAAACAGCTTTAAATCAAAAGAGAAGAGAATCAGGACACCCAAGATCTAACCGCCCTAACTTGGGCAATAAAACTTCTGCTCCACACCCATCAGGAGGGGCAGGCACCCCTGAACCTTGTTTCTTTAGGAAATGTGAAGGTCACATGGGGCCACAGACCAGGGAGTCCGTCCATTTTTATGCACATTGTTTGGGCTCATATGATGTTTTTCTTTGCTATAAAGACTAGCAATCAGTAATAATTAATGTAAAAGTTATTGACCAGCCATTTCGTCCACTTCCAGGCGGTTTTAAATGAAGTGGCCTGTGGTTATCACAACACTGAACAAGACTTGCATCCGAAAGAGACAGAGGAGAAGCTCGAGGCTGAAATCCTCAGAGAGACTTTTTCTTTGAGCTGAACTGACCTCCTGGAGCAGCTGTTCAATCACAGAGACTCGCCCCTCCCCTGTCGGTCCGACTTCCTTCAGCAGGAGCCGGTTTTCAGGCTGCAGGGTTACACAACAAGGTCATTTCCACGGCAGCGAAACAGCATGGTCCCGACTCAACCCACCAGGCAAACACTTCCTCACCAAGGTTAAGTTCTGAGCCCCAGGGACAGGTGAGTGTGACCTGCTTTTATAAAGTGTTCTGAATCAGCCTAAGTATGACTGTTCAGAAAATGTGCTTTTTTTTTTTTTAAAGATTTTATTTATTTATTTCACAGAGGGAGAGAGATCACAAGGAGGCAGAGAGGCAGGCAGAGAGAGAGGGAAGCAGGCTCCCTGCTGAGCAGAGAGCCCAATGTGGGCCTCGATCCCAGGACCCGAGATCATGACCTGAGCCGAAAGCAGAGGCTTTAACCCACGGAGCCACCCAGGCGCCCGAAAATGTGCTTTTCTGAGACATGAGTTAACTGATAAAGTTGACTCTTGTTTGGGGGGAAAAAGCTCTCACCTATCATCAGAAATCTGAAGAACTTATTATATGCTTTATTTTCGAAATGTGATGGAATTCCCCTTTATTATGCAATCTTTCTTTATATATAAAGGATTGCAGGTGCTGGTTGCTACAAGGCTTAAGAGGCTGTCTAGAAGGCTGGAGACATTACTTTCAGTGTGTTTCCACCACTGGATCTGAGGGCGACTTGGGGCGGTCCCAGGACTCCCATTTTCCTGTGTGCCAAGTCGATATAATATAGCTACCCTCTCCTGGCTCTCTGAGGAGCCATTAGGATGAGGCCATTGGTCAAGGCCTGTAAGCCCTCTGGAAGATGATCCTGGGTTCAGGCTGTGTCCCTTCTGGCCCCTACTCCAGGGTAGGTACACAGTACTAGGTACTCTAATAAGTGAACTCCTGGGGAGTCTTGGGGGCACACTTGTTCTTACTGAACTCCATTCCTTATGGAAACTTATACTAGAATGCACTAGAATGTCACCCTCATGAGGCCTGAGACTTTTATACCTTTTGTTCATGATTTCTTTTCACCACCGAGAACTGTGCCTCCAAATAACCACTGAATGAGTGAACCATTTTGTCTGACACTTATCCCCTAAATACAAATAAGAAAATAAAGGCACATAGCAATGGGGGATTCAGGTCACATACAGAGTAAGTGGGGGTAGTCTCCAAAACTGTTAAAGTTTATGCAACTCTATACTTCTACTTGTTGACAATATTTTAAACTGGGAGAAGGCCAAGAGTGCAAGGAATCATACACAGTACAGGTTAATATAATTCTAAGGTCTTCTTCCCAAATTTATTGGTGTTTATGACATACAAAGCATGTGGCGGGGAAAATACAAGATGAGGGGAGAAGTCACCTGTCTCTGGAGAAATCATGATACAACCCAGATGCCGATACACATACCCCTGAGGGCGCCCTAGAGCCTGGCTTCATGGAAGATGGAGGGAAGAATCCACACGTGCCCATCTCCATCTCGGGGGAGACCTAGGCTTTGGGCTTGTTGCGAAGCACATCTGTCCTCCCTACTGCAGCCAAAGAGGACCGACTGAAAGGTAAGGGGGACTAAACAAGGGCATCCCTTGTCTCTTTCTCTGAAGTTCCAGTTAAAAGTATTCATGGTCTCTATTTTTGAAAAACAAAACTCTAACAGCTGTGGGAAGGTCTGGAAGGGTGCCATCTGTGGATCAGGAATTGTGAGGAATTCCAAAGATTGGAAGTAGCTGGAATTCAGCAGAGAGGGAAAACAGAGCAAAGGAAAATGAGCTGAAGATGCCAGAGATAAGAGTCTGTTACCTCCCGAGAGCCCTGCAGAAGCTGAGTTAATCAATAAGGAGGGCCAGTGTTGGGTGCAAGCTGGATTCATGAGCATTCTATGGAAGGTCTTTCCTGTAAGTGGCTGAGTGGTGTCCTCCTCTCTCTGCTGTGCTCTCTGCTTAAAGTCTGGTAACTTTTTTCCGGACAGTTCATGATTTGCCTAACAAAGTCTTCTACTGAGAGTACTGGGCCCAAGAAGGGCAGAGCCCATCTCTGTGACAGACACAGGGAAGGAGAGTAAGGAAGGAAAGACAGCTCCATCCAGGAAAGAAATACACTAGGAGCCCTTCACAGCACCATCCTCACCTCCAGAGGAAAGGCAGCTTAGGGGACCCCAAACCTTTCTCCTGCCCTCTGCCCAAACACCCTTCAGGGAGGCCTGCCCCACAGCATGCCCATCCACCCCCACAGAAACCTGAGGCCCAAACACCCATGCTACACACCCATGGTAGGCACTCATGCTACTCAAACCAGCCTTTCACTTGTCAACATGACCTGGCAACCAAGGATCGTCACATATTTGAGACCAACCAAAAATGAGATGGAGAAAGATGGACAGACAGAACTGACCCCAGAAGAAACACAGGTGATTCTGGAAATGAGTAAGAACTTTAAAATAATTCTAATTAATAATCTTGACATATTTTAAAATATTCCAGAAAATAAAAATACACTTCTAAAAAAGGAACAGAAAATGAAAGGTATTCTTCCATGTAAAGTCTCAAAGCAGGGCCATCTGGCTGGCTCAGTCAGTAGAGTATGCAGCTCTTGATCACAGGGTCAAGAGTTCAAGACCCATGTTGGGTGTGGGTTGAGCCTCTGCCTTTGGCTCAGGTCATGATCTCAGGATCCTAGGGTCGAGCCCCGAGTCAGGCTCTCTGCTCAGCGGGGATCCTGCTTTCCCCTCTCCCTCTGCCCGCCTCTCTGCCTACCTGTGATCTCTCGCTTTCTGTCAAATAAATAAATAAAATCTTAAAAATAAATAAATAAATAGAATGGAATGGAGTCGAGTAAAATAAATAAGATAAAATAAAATGAAATAAAATAAAATATCTCAGAGTAAAACATTCAACAGACAGGCCTAAGACAGCTATAAGGACAAAGGAGTATACATACTGTGAGCTGCTCCTTTTCTTGAAATTTTTTGGTCTTGAAATTCTTTGTCCTTTTGACTTTTTCAGTGGTATCTGAGGTGTTCTGGCTATAGTCACTCACTGAAATGACAGAGTCAAGGACTAAAACGATACCCCCCCCCGCCCTTCCCCACATATAAAGAGCTACCCTACCATCACGTCCCTCAAGAGGTCAGAAGGATAAAATGGCTTATATAGAAATGTCTGTTTTATTGAGCCTCGCAAGAAGGACCCCTGGAGCCACTCATCTCAGTGCAGGACCAGAGGATGAGTGAGAAGGAGGGGAAGAAAAGGAGAGTATAGTTTGTTTTTTGTTTTTTTTTTTAAAGATTTTATTTATTTATTTGACACAGAGAGAGATTACAAGTAGGCAGAGAGGCAGGCAGAGAGAGAGGAGAGAGGAGGAAGCAGGCTCTCCGCTGAGTAGAGAGCCCGATGTGGGCCTCGATCCCAGGACTCTGAGATCATGACCTGAGCCGAAAGCAGAGGCTTTAACCCACTGAGCCACCCAGGCGCCCGGAGAGTATAGTTTTTTAAGCCCCTTCCCCACCCCTTCCCCACCACAACTTATCTCCCCAAGCCCTGTGAAAGATTTCAAAAATCTCACTCCTAACTTCAGAGAAGCCAGAAGGATAAAATGGCTGGAACATTAAAGGACGGTGTGTGGTCGGACTGGCAAATTTTAAGCAATTCCCTGCTGTCCTTGCCAGGTCAGTGTGTTCCCGGTTGACTGTTTTAAAATCACTGTAAGGGTGCAACTCACCCAAGCTGGACCTGCTGCCAAATGGCCCATCACCGCCCTCAGTGACACCGCTCAGAAATTGGCTGCTGAAATCCACCGCCTTGCTGAGGTAAAGGTTCTGGCCAATGGAAAAAAACATAGGCGCCGTGAGTAACGATGCTCTCTCCCTGTTAACCTGTTCCTCTCTTCATTAGCGACCACTCTAGCTACACATATAGTCAAGCCCAAAGCTGGACATCCCCTCACTGTGACGTTTCGTCTGTTCTGCCTCTTAAATGGCTCCTCAGCCTGGCCCCTCCTTTCTGTCATTATAGCCACAGCCCCCCTTCATACACAAGGATCCCTGCAAGGGATTCCCAACTGGTTCCTGCCAGCCCACCTTCCATGTGGCTGCCCCAGTCACCTTTCACAATTTTAAGTAATGGTGTTCTTCCCTGGCTTCAAACTCCTCCATGTCTTGGAATTAGGGTGGCAAGATGGGGAAGCTCGGGGTACAGAGTTCGAATCCTGGCTCTATCACTTATTAGATTAGGGACCTTGGAAGAAGGTGGCTAAATTTCTCTGTACCTCAGTTTCTTCACCTGTAAAGTGGAAATATCATGGCCTACCCCAAAGGGATGCTGTGAAAGTCAAACAAGTAAAACGGAGGTCTATAACATTAGGATAGCTGATGCACAGGCCAGACCTGGAATTCTGTATCCACCTGGATGAATTCCACAGCCTGGCATCCTGCCCCACCCTCACATGGTTGCCTCTCCCACCACAGGGCACCACCTGCTACTGCCTGAACACTAGAACACACGAGCTAAGAAAAAAACATATTAAACCTGTGGATAATGACTCCACTTCTACCTGATAGACAGCATGTCGTAGATGCTCTTGGGGCCCACTCGGTTCTCCAAACTGATTAGCATATCCCTCCCAGCTGCTGGGTGGGCTGCTAACACCTCATAGGTGGCCAACTGCCTCCACAGATGGGTGCTGCCTTGCTCTACAGGTTATATCCCTCCTTTTCTTGCCTCAACTGGGACAGCTTCAGGATGTGAGTCACACCTCAGAGCTCCTCATGGATCAGGCTGAAGCTGGACTTTATGCTCGACCGACCACTCAGCCCCTTCCCTTGCCTTGTCTCAAGTCCCTCACTCTCCTTCTCCTCAAGTACCTTCCTGACTCAAGCTCTTCTGTAGCTACACAACTGAAAACATGGCAGTTAGTGCTTGACCTGACTTCAAAACACTTTTGTGTGTGTCCGTGGACTGTATTCTCCCAGCTTCTGAGTTAGGCAGAGCCCAAGTGTCTGTCCTCATTTTAAAGACACCGCTAGTCCCCTGCTGGGCACATGGCCAGGGCCTGATAAATGCTGATCATGATGCTTTTCCTTACCCTCCTTACAAATCTTCTCAATCCATTACTTATCTTTTGTATATTCTGACTTCTTGTCCAAAGAAACTATAGCTTCTGGTATGAATCAGTCGTTGTTTATCACACACTATGGGCCCTGTAGCAAAGTTCCAGTTACCACGTAAGAGGGCAGATCAAGGGAGGCAGAACCCAAAGTTTGGTTTATTTCTTATAGGCGAATAGGTGAAAGTACATACCAGCAAACATTTTTGTCAGTCTTTCACCTATACTCAGACTTTGGTAAGTATAAATAAGCCTGAGAACCACAGGGCCGATAGGGTGGATAATATTTCCTGTTCTTACTACATCTTTATATGCCTAACACCTGCTTCTCTGAGGGTTAGTGTAGTTATTTATCTATTTCCATGAAATTACTGTCCTTTAGTCAAGTTTTACAACATTTAGAATTTATGCCTTCTATGGATTACACAGAAGCACTTTGATAGAGTGTAGGCTACAATTTACTAGTTTGGTCAATTTTCAAATGAACAGCTTCTAAAGGTTTACTCACCTTGTTGGATACTTGAATATAATTCAGCTGGATGCTAACTTCATAGCCATCTTCATGGACAGTAGCAGAGATGAGCTTTTAAAAAAGCATTAGAGAGAATTCACAAACATGCACATGGGACTTGATGTCCTGAGCAACAGCCAAGAAACCCTGAGATGTTAAACTGTAAATTTAATCAAATATTTAATGAACTCAAAAGACAAGAAAAGAGAAACAAAAGAACAAAAGCTAAGTAAAACAGAACATAAGTAGCAAAGTAACACACAAATTCAGCCACAGCTACAATTCCATTAATTGTAAATGAACGAAATTAATGTTCCCTTCAAAGAACAGAGATTGCCAGACTGGATAAGAAAGCAAGACCAAATTTATACTCTCTAAAGAGACACACCTTAAATTTAATCAAGCCACATGGCTGGATGTCCATCACCTGGGTGTCCTGAGAGGCCAGGTTTTGGCAATCAAGGGCCAAGTATCATAGTTGAGCAACCTTCTCTGTTAAGTAGCCAGAGGAATTTTGATCTAACAGGGGTCACCATATGCTTTAAGGATCAGATAGAAAATATTTTAGGTTTTGTGGGCTATATGGCCATTACCATTGTAGCATAAAAGCGGTTATGGACAATAGGTAAATGAATGAGCTGTGATGAAATAAAACTTGATTTAAAGGGCGCCTGGGTGGTTTAGTAGGTTAAGTGGCTGACTTCAGCTCAGGTCATGATCTCAGGGTCCTGGGATCGAGCTCCACATTGGGCTCCTTGCTCAGCGGGGAGAGTGCTTCTCCCCTGCCACTCCCCCTGCTTGTGCTCTCTCTCTCTTTCTCTTGCTCACTCTGTGTCAAATAAATAAATAAAATCTTAAAAAAAAAAAACAAAAAAACCCTTGATTTACAAAACTGGGTAGCAGGCCTGATTTGCCCCACACGCCATAGTTTACAGACCCCTGGATTAGGCCAAAGAATGAATAAACCACCAATATAGATTATCAAAGGAAACCGAGCAATACTTGACAATGAAATAGCTTCAATGTTGGCCTATTTGGTGGCAGAGGATCAAACGGGCTGATTTTCCAAGGTTCCTTCTAGCGTCATACAAACAGAAGAAGAGGTCTTTTCACAGAGCTCTTTATAATGATGGTGTAACACTGGACAGACCTGCTTCAAATCCTGAATCCTCCAAGACCCATCACTGCAGTCCTGGGCAGGGTCACTAAACTTCTCTGAGCCAGTTTTCCTGAGTGTCAAATAAGGCTTGTTCAGATTATCTACTGCAGTGTAAAAAAAGAAAAAACACCTCAAACTTAGTGGCACCAAACAACAACCATTTTATGAAGTTCATGGCTTCTAACAGCGCATAGTAGGGATAGACTGTCTTTGGCCCATGCGTCTGACATCTCAGCTGGGAAAACTCAAATGGCTAGAGATGGATGTGTGTTTGGAGGCTGGAATGACCTGGACTCTCATCACTCGTCCACCTGGCTCCTGAGCCAGGATGTCTCAAGGACTGGGTTCAGCTACAGCTGCAGAGGGGTGCACCTCCATGTGGCCACTCCACGGGGCTTGGGTTTCTCAAGCAGGGTGGCTGGGCTCCAAGAAGGAGTGTTGAAGGGGAGCATGCCTTGTAGGAGAGGAAGCAGTGTGGCCTCGTAGGACCACACCTTGGGAGTCCCACAGCGTCACTGCCACCACACTCTGCGTGCCCAACTGCCACAAGCCTGCCCCCATTCAAGGTGAGAAGACAGTGACTCCACTCTTTGAAGGAAAGACTACCAATGAATTTGTGGCCATTAAAAAAAACAAAACAAAACAAAACAAAACAAAATAAAACACTGCTCCAAAGGTAATATTCCTACCTCGTAGGTTTGTTATGAGGACTAGAGATGGACGAACACAATGCACATAGTGAATGCGTCCGTAAATTGCAACTCTTATGATTATTATTGCTGCTAATATAGACTGGATTTAAGTGCACAATTTGGCGACACTAAACTCTTCTGGTTTTTTTTTTTTTATCTCTGAGCACTAGAATCTCCATAGCTTGTGGCATCTAAAAGCATGGAATGTTCACAATTTACTATCTTAGGTGCCCAGAAGTAGATTCAGAGACAAGGCTCATGTGCAAGTGATTTGTTAAGGCGGTGTTTGCAGGGAGGACCATATGAAAGTGTGGAAAGGGAAAGGGTAAAGAGCCAGGAAAAGTGCAATCTCAGGTGAAGTCAGTGGAGGAGACCTGCAGCCTGATCCCATGGGACTCTCTGGAGTGGAAATTCCATCTAGAGCTCACCCACCTTTCCCATTCTGGGTTCTGCGATCAAGGCCCGGAATTCAGGGTTGTTCTGAGCATAAGACCTGAGGTGGGCAGAGATATGATCCAACTGTTTTCTCCAGTATCCTAAAGAAAAAAAGAAACCCATCCTCATGGATAACTCTTCTGAAGCCAAGAAAGAAAAATGTTCCTGTGCAACAAGAATTCTCAGGTTATTTTTCTTTGCCAAACTTCGTGATGATTTTCGCTTACTGAACCTCAACTAGATACCAGAATAAGTTCCAGTTTTGCTCCCACGTTTATTTTTTACACATGACTGATCATAGAATAGTACAGAATTTCAAAAGAATATATTTTGATGGCCACATATGGGGTCTTTTTCTTTTATTCTTTTAAAATTAATCATATTGAGGGGCACCTGGGTGGCTCAGTCAGTTAAGCATCTGCCTCCGGCTCAGGTCATGACCTCAGGGTCCTGGGATGGAGCCCTGCATCAGGCTCCCTGATCAGCAAGAAGCCTGCTTCTCTCTCTCGCTCTGCCTGCCCCCGCCCCCACCCCATGCTCTCTCTCTCTTTCTCTCTCTCTCAAAATCTTTAAAAATAAGTAAATAAAATTAACCACATTGAGATATATCTTTTAAGTGTACAGTCTGAGTTTTGGCAAGTGTATATATCCCGATCAACATGAAGGACATTTCCATCATTCCAGAAAGCTCCCTTGTGCCCCTTTGCAGTCTGCACAGGGTTGAAAACACATTTGAATTCACACATTGCTACCACTTAACGCTTGGGAGATTTTTGCATGAGTCTGGATTTCTGGTTTCTCAAGCGCAGGCAGGAGATGCATTTATAGGAAATGTCCAGAATAGGCAAACCCATCAAAACAGAAAGTAGATTTGTGGTTGCCAGGCACCTGGGAGAGGAAATGTGGGGCATGTTTGCAAAATGAATACTGGGTCTACTTTTGGGGTGATGAAAACATTCTGGACATACAGAGTGGTGATGCTTCTATATTGCTCCTAACGGACTAAATAGCACTGAACTGTACACTTTAAAATGGTTAAAATGGTGAATTTTGTTAGGTGAATTTTAGAATTGTAAATAGAGAAAGATAGCGGTATACAGCAATAATGACACAGGTTAACATTTCTACTGTAATAATAGTAATCCATACATGCTATTTGATTTACAGACTAGACAATGGAGCTATGAGTCAAAACATCAGACTACTGGGGTGCCTGGATGGCTCAGATTGCTCTGGATTTTGGCTCAGGTCATGATCTCAGGGTCCTGGAATTGAGCCCCATGTCAGGCTCCATGCTCAGCAGGGAGTCTGCTTGCAGATTCTCTCTCCCTCTCTCTCTGCCACAAAATAAATAAATAAAATCTTTTTAAAAACATTGAAAAAAAAATAAAAACATCAGAATACTAAAAGATTAAGCGCTATAATATGCAGGAAAATTACCTAAAGAAAAACAATGGAATTTATTTCTTATGTAAAGAAATAAATCTAAAGGAAGAAAAATGCAATTTTCTTTCCAAGAAAGAGGGAGTTTCCTACTGACAAGAAAGTGTACATTTTCCCTTACCTCTTCCTGGGCTGATGGCTGTGAGGAGAGGTTTATGGCCGCTCATCTTCTGCCTCTGCTTCTGAGAAGCCATTTCCTGTTCCTTTTTGGCTAGTAGCATGCCGGATGGGTAGAACAGGCCAGCGGTTTGTGTGCCCACGTCCTTCCGAGTCCCAGCATCAGGTCTGGGTAAAGGAACATTTAGGGACTGCCAGGCAGATCGGGGCTATGAAAGAGGCAGAAAACATAAAATACTAGAATATAATTGAATTAATTCTTCATATTACTAATAGAAAAGAATTCTAATCAGAAGTAAAAATATCTCCAAGAAACTGTACTTTGAACTAAAAAGAGGTTTTCAGCCCTTGCCTCACCTTCCTTGCTTCTATCTCTCCCAGGGACTCCCAGCCTGATCCATAAAGGCAGTTTCATCTGCTGGGCCATTTACTATCTCAGATTCAGCCAATGAACCAAACCGATACTCTCTACTTCACGGCCTAAGGCCTGAAAGAAATCTAACCTATCAGTTCTACAATCCAACAGAACGTAGACTTAACTACTCATGCACGGTCAACCGGTAGTCACTAGTATTTTCTCTGAGATACTCCTGCATCTGGATGTGGGACTTGAGAGGACCATCATGTAAGGTTATGTAGGTTGTGCACTGTACAACATCACTGCATCTAAGGGGATACCATTCACATGGTGGGCATTATATGTTTGCATATTTATTAGGACAATTTTTCTTGTAGATAGAAGAAAATGTCTTTCTAACAAAATCAGTATATTACAATCAATTTCCAAAAGATCGCAGTCAAGTGTCTTGAGGAAAGAACGCTTTGTCTCTTTAGCATATGGTTTCATATGGGCTATTGGCAGTTTCAGGATCTGTAAGTCTCAGTCTGGGTTATGAAGGCCAGGAACTCCCTAAAAATGAATGCAAAGTTGCTGAGTGCATGGGCTTTCTTTCTAATAACTATCAATTTTCAAATTCTTCTAATGAAAAGCTAAAAAGAAACCTGAAAAGCTTTTATTTAGCTTAGAGAAATTTATAAAAGGCTAACACCAAGCTGGTTAGAGATTAAGTCCTTCTGAAGATAACCTTGTAAGATTTTCCTTAAATTGTACACTGTTATAAATGGCAAAAGCAATTTCATATATCTGCTGTAAGTTTTCTAAAATATAAAAGAGCAGGAACAAAGTTCCTGATATGCTACATGAGAAATTCATGGGAAGTATGTCTGACTCAGGGCGCCTGGGTGGCTCAGTTGGTTAATTGTCTGCATTCCACTCAGGTCATAATCTCAGGGTCCTGGGATCAAGCCCTGCATTGGGCTCCCTGCTCAATGGGGAGTCTGCTTCTCCCTCTGTGCTCCTCCCTCCCCACACACCACTTGTGCTTCTCTCTCTCTCTCTCTCTGTTTCAAATAAATAAAAACTTTTAAAAAATGCATTTTAAATCCACTTCTCCTTCATGCCATTGTATTGATTTACATTATTTATATTACTAGTCTTCCAAATACAATTAGACATCAATCTACTACAGATAAATCCTGGAATTCTGAAGAAATCACTCAAGTGTTTAAAACCTAAATTGATTGAATTTATTTACACATCTAGTTGAAAATCCAAGGGAAAATATACGTTTTGGCTCTCTTTCCCAGGTTGATCCACAAGGTAGGGGAAACAAATTCAGAGTCTTAAGTTCATGCCCCCTCCCCAGTGCTTCCTACAATGGAGGTCTCACCTCAGGAAAAGGGCCAAGTCCTCCAGCAGCCAGGGCCAGGCTGTTGTCCAGGCTAAGTCTTGCCAAGGACGTCACATAAATACCACAGGAACCACAGAATCGGGCAGATGGGTGATTGCTGGCCCCACATTTAGGACAAACAGAGTAACAAGCAGAGATGCCTGGCTAGAGGATAGAAAATATTTTTACATTTTCATAGATATTAGAGCCCTAATTTCCCCCCATAAATTACTGTCTTACCATACAGTCACCAGCCATCAAAATAACATATGCCTACACCCCTGACTCTGCAAGTCCACCTTCTAGAACTCATTCTACAAATAGACAAGTACACAAAGAAGTATATTTAAGACCATTCCCTACAGGACTGTGGTTTGAGAGAAAATAACTGGAAACAACCTAAATGTCCAGCAATAGGGGATGGCCTAAATGTATCATGGTACATACAGACGGCGGTATATTGAGCCACTGAATAGAATGAGGAGGTTACTGACAAGGCACATTGCTAGGTGAAAGGAACAGAATTAGTATCTGTATGAAACTACTAGTTTACTTATTAATGCACTGAATGGCTCAAAGAACACCCACACACTAGGTAAGGGTGATTGCTTCTGGGGATAGGTTCTGTGGGTCTGGGATGAGAAGGGAGATTAACCCTTCACACGAAACCTGCTCTATTATTTACATGCAACACTTATCCAAAGAAATGACTTTGAATGTTTCATTAAAAAGGTAAGGAGTGCCTGGGTTGCTCAATGGGTTAAGCATCTGGCTCTTTGTTTCAGCTTAGGTCATGATCTTGGGATCAACCCCATATCGGGCTTCACACTCAGTGGGGAGTCTGCTTGAGGATTCTCCCTCTCCTTTTGCGCTTCCCCCACTTGCATGCGTGCGCGCTCTCTCTCTCTCACTAAATAAATTTTAAAATCTTTTAAAAATAAAGGTAAATAGATAATTCATGAAAGAAGAAATACCAAGAGTCAATAAATGATTGGAAGAGTTTAACCTCAAAGAAATGCAAGGCAAAACAGCAATGACAGAGNCCTACTTGTAATCTCTCTCTCTGTCAAAATGAATAAATAAAATCTTAAAAAAAAAAAAAAATAAAAAATAAAAATAAAGGTAAATTGATAATTCATGAAAGAAGAAATACCAAGAGTCAATAAATGATTGGAAGAGTTTAACCTCAAAGAAATGCAAGGCAAAACAGCAATGACAGAGCTTTCTCAATTCAAGACAATTATCTCTCGTCTCCAGATTCTTAGGTAAATAGGTACTAGTACTCAAATCCCAAGAAGTGATTTCTCCAAGGCAGGGGGGTGGGGGGGTGGGGGGAGGAGCCTGCCTCTCTCTAGAGTTGCGGTGAGGCCTGGGCACGGAGAAGCTCAGATTTAAAATACCCACCGTGGCTCCGCACCAGTCACAGAAGCAAGCTTCCCGGCGATTCCTGCGACCACACTTGGAGCAGGAAATGGTCTCCCCTTTCTGAGTGGGAGGAGGAGGGGCTTTATCTCCATTGCACATGCGCTGGGGAACACAATGGGATTTATCAATAGGCAGATCAATACTATATTCTGCAATCTCCCTCTGAATCCAGGGGGGAAAAAGCCCTAAATCAATGCAAACCCTGGAATAAGTTATTTTTGCTCCAAAGAGTAAACTACGATGAACTTCACCAATTATTAAATTTGTACAAGGAAGACACATTCTGCAAGTTGATAAAAGTGGTCCATTACGCATCTCGATATTCCTCAGTATCTTCAATACCAAAGATAGCAAGCCTACCATTGATGTACCATAACAATATTTATAAAGAAAGGACATTAGCAGAATGTCACAACTGAGGTTTATCTTCTTTCCTTTAGGGCTCTGGTTTCCGTCTGGAAATGTTAATTTATTTTCCACCCTTGACACATGAAAAGAATTATTTTGGGGCGCCTGCATGGCTCAGTCCTTAAGCATCTGCCTTCAGCTCAGGTCATGATCCCAGACTCCTGGGATCTAGCCCCATATTGGGCTCTCTGCTTGGTGGGAAGCCTGCTTCTGCCCCTCACACTCCCCCAGCTTGTGTTCCCTCTCTCACTGAATCTCTCTGTCAAATAAATAAATAAATAAAATCCTTAAAAAAAAAAAAAAGAAAGAATTATTTTATTTTGGGGGGAGAGAGATACAATTTTTCCTAAGAATTTCTGAAACTTTGTGAGGTAGGCCTGTATTAGAATCTTTGCTCCTGCTACTTTCTTATGGCCTAGGAAGAGATTTCCTCATCAGACAAATGAGGATGAGCATATTCGTCACTGCTGTGTGAACACTTACTATGTGCAGGGACGTAGTGCTGAACACGGTCCCTCTAACCTCACATCAAACCACAGGACAGACCTGTGAGGTGGGTGCCATGTCACCTGTGTTTTACAGAGGCTGGAAACTGAGGCACGGAGAAGGTGAGACCCACGATTTGACACCAGGCCAACTGATTCTATCTATGACCCCATGCACCTTCTTCAATGCAAAAGCCTCTCCACTGGTCTGTAGGTGGGGTTCAGATGGTTTGTAGCAATTAAGTATGGAGGAATGCTTAGCACAGGGTCAGGCTCCATATGTCTGTCAGCTTCCCTCCTTTCTCTTGCTTTCCATTAGACCCCGATTTCTTTTTTTTTTTTTTTAAAGATTTTATTTATTTATTTGAGAGAGAGTGTGAGAGAGAGCATGAGAGGGGAGAAGGTCAGAGGGAGAAGCAGACTCCCCACAGAGCTGGGAGCCCAATGCAGGACTTGATCCTGGGATTCTAGGATCACGACCTGAGCCGAAGGCAGTTACTTAACCAACTGAGCCATCCAGGTGCCGATAGACTCTGATTTCTTTAAGAGAAAAGGCTACACTTCACATTTTCCCCCCACTAATATGGTACCTAGTACACTGGCACATTAGAGTCATCCAAATGGTTACTGAATGAATGAATCAATGAATAACCGATATAACTGATAACTGCTGCATATCACGCATACAATACTAAGAATGTGCACACTAGGGAAGACATTTTCTAAGGACCATTTTTCCTCCAAGACTGATATTTTATTTTATTTTATTTATTTATTTATTTATTTTAATTTTATTTATTTCACAGAGGGAGAGAGATCACAAGGAGGCAGAGAAGCAGGCAGAGAGAGGGGGAAGCAGGTTCCCCGCTGAGCAGGGAGCCCGATGCGGGCCTCGATCCCAGGACCCTGAGATCATGACCTGAGCCGAAAGCAGAGGCTTTAACCCACTGAGCCACCCAGGCGCCCCCAAGACTGATATTTTAGTCAACTTTATTTGCCTAGCCATATCCTGTTTTACTTCAGAGACAGTTTTGTTATCCTAAAACAGACATCTATCCAGAAAGATAAAACGAAGATCTCTGTTTGTAAATACTTAACCCTTACCCCATTTCTGTGCAAACAGTGAGAGACTCCTTGGGACAAATCAAGCGAGAAATGCTTTGCACCCTTTTGCTTCAGAC
Source organism: Ailurus styani (assembly GCA_002007465.1). NCBI lineage: Eukaryota > Metazoa > Chordata > Mammalia > Carnivora > Ailuridae > Ailurus > Ailurus styani. The sequence goes on along the minus strand of LNAC01000564.1, from coordinate 166,445 downwards.
TTAAATTTCAAGTGTTTCCTCCTGCTACAACAGGGTTTTGATATAAAACTTGCTGACCTAGGTTTCTAAATAGAAAGTCTTCAGATCTTTTATTTAAAAGCATCTACTGTTCAGGGTGCCTGGGTGGCTCAGTTGGTTAAGCATACAACTCTTTTTTTTTTTTTTTTTTTAAAGATTTTATTTATTTATTTGACACACAGAGAGAGATTACAAGTAGGCAGAGAGGCAGGCAGAGAGACAGGGAGAGGAGGAAGCAGGCTCCCTGCTGAGCAGAGAGCCCGATGCGGGCCTCGATCCCAGGACGCTGAGATCATGACCTGAGCCGAAAGCAGAGGCTTTAACCCACTGAGCCACCCAGGCGCCCAGCATACAACTCTTGATTTTCGATGAGGTCATGATCTCCCAGTTGTGAGACTGATCCAGCTATGTGCTCAGAACATTCTTGAGATTCTTTCCCCTTTCTCTCTCCTTTCCCCTCTGCTCCTCCCTATTTGTTCCCCCCCAAATAAAAAAATACATGAAATCTTAAAAAAAAAATGCATCTACTGTTCAATTGGATTTTTTCTTTTCTTTTTTTTTTAAGATTATTTTTTTAAAGATTTTATTTTATTTATTTGACAGAGAGAGAGAGAGATCACAAGTAGGCAGAGAGGCAGGCAGAGAGAGAGAGAGGAGGAAGCAGGCTCTCCACTGAGCAGGGAGCCCAATGCGGGCCTCGATCCCAGGACCCTGAGATCATTACCTGAGTCGAAGGCAGAGGCTTTAATCCACTGAGCCACCCAGGCACCCTCAACTGGATTTTTTTCAACATAACATTGCTTTACAGAAAGAAAAGGTATTTTATTCCATTCATATTAACGCTGCTAAACAAAGGAAAGACATAAGCTATCAGATTGAATACACATTGTTACTCTTATGGCACTTCAATGGTATATACTCTTATTGTGACATCCAAACTCTGATATACCATTCAAAGAGAAATAAAATCCTGAAAACAAATTCAATTTTGTAATTGTTCCTGAAACAGTTTGGCTAATAGGTGGGACCCAGAAACCACTACCGCCCTAACAGATAATAACATCAATTTCAGTTGCATGTGCTCCTATTTCTTCACTTTAAATACTCAAAATAGAAAATCCAGAAGTGGGTACCCACCATGTTCTCAATTTCAAAAAAAGAGCAAGGCACAGTCAGTGAAGACATACATGACCATGAATGAAATATGAGTGGATCTACTTCTCCACTGGCTGCTACCAGCCTTCCAGGCAAAGTTATCAAATGAAATTGTAAGAAATTGCTGATTTTGCTGAATCCCCCTGGAGTTAAGACTTTGAAAACAATTTTGTACTGGTGAATATATAAAGTCCTCTCCACATTTAGAAATGTTGCCTTCAGTGTCTCTCTCCAACCTCCCACTTCTTCCTTCCTCTGCAGGTTATATTTCTTCATTATTATTGACACCGGACATTGAGCAGCCACCAAATAGAGGCCTGGCCCATGCTGTCAACTTACCACCTGAGATGAAGGCAGGGCCCCCTCACAGGTGACACAGTATTTCAGGTGAGCTGGATTCCCTGTGCCACAGGTGCGGCAGACTACTTTCTCCTTGGAAACAAAGAACAAGAAACACATTTTTCTCTGACCAAACAACTGTGCAAAGAAATCATCAAGCAGTCTTTTCAATCAGCCAGCTATGGACCCAGACCCTGAAATTGGACTGGTTTAGGAATGATTACAACATAATGTCAGACAAATGAAAATAGTTTTTTTTCTTTTTTAAAGGTTTTATTTATTTATTAGAGAGAGAAAGAGAGAGAGAGAGCACATGAGCAGGAGGGAGGGGTGAGGGAGAAGCAGACCCCACTGAGCAGGGAGCCTGATGTGGGGCTTGATCCCAAGACCCTGAGATCATGACCTGAGCCGAAGGCAGATGCTTAACCGACTAAGCCACCCAGGTGCCCCTGAAAATTGTTTTAAAAGAAACTCCCCCTACACCCCCCACAAAGAAACAAAACTCAAAACGAACAAACTGAAAACAGGTATTCATCTGGCCTTAGGAAGGCAAATAAAAAATTTTGCACTGATTATGTATGAGTTTTTTACTTTTTTTCCCCCCAGTGGAAAACATTATGGTAGGCTCTCTATCTCATGGCTTGAACAATAAACAGAAAAGCTCAGGATTAGCAAAAGCTTACCTATGTGTTTACAAGACATCTTGTAAATAGTCTATAAGACTTCATGTTAATGAATTTAGGTTTGCTCTGTAGTTTCTCACTCAGAAATGCAAAAATGAAAAGACTGTCTTAGAAAATAAATGGTAAGTGCAACGTTCTAAGTTAGGAAACTGAGGATAAGTAGCAATACAGAGAGGAAGGAAGGAAGGAAGGAAGAATGAAGGAAGGAAGGAAAGAAGGGAGGGAGGGAGTAAGGGAGGAAAGGAGGAAGTAGGGGGAGGAAGGGAGGGAAGCAGGGAGAAATATTAAAATAGTCCAACTAGAGTTCAGCTATTAGAGGTTTGCTAACACCTGTTCAGTCACTGGACCCTCCTGCACTATCAGGATACTATCCCCTTCACTTATCAATAACCGGTGACACTCAAATGTTCCTTTTTCCTCCAGTGCCTATATTTCCCAGGTGTCCTGAAACTGATACCATGTGTTCTGAAGCTGTGGAGGCAACGACGACGGTCAAGAGAAAGTCCAACTCCCAGGGTTGTAGTTCTAATGCCATTAGGTAGGCTAGGAAGTCCCTGGCCTTTCCAAGGCTGGTTAATTTCACTCTAGTAGAAAACTCCAAGTTCCTGCAAACTCAAAGAACTCCTAAAGCGCAAACGGTCGACTGACTGCTATTCAAAATGGCAGAGGATCCCAGACTCACTCTCCGTGCATCCTGACACTCCCTGGTTCAGCCATTCTTCAAAGTTGCTTAGTCTCTGTAGCATAATCTGCAATTGCCGGAGCTTTTCTGTGAGATTTAGGGCTATGGTCTTCCTGAAGACTCAGAAAGATTTGGCAACACTCAGGTACTCATTGAGAAGTAAATCAAATTTCCTGTCCTCAAGTTAAAAAAATACTGAGATCAAACAAAAATAATAAAGCTGCTTGCTGTAGGAAATATTCTGGAAAGACTGTAAACCAGTAAGGCTGCTTATTTATTCAGTCCCACAGCTTACTTCAGGATTCTCACACTGGTAGGTCCCACAATCCAAAATTAGTATATTCCCACATCGTTAACAGTTGTGTGTGTGTGTGTGTGTGTGTGTGCGTGCATGAGTACTGAAAACACCTAAAATCTACTCTCAGCAAATTTCCAGTATACAAAAATGAATACGTTAATTAGCTTGACTGTAGTAATCATTTCACTATGTACATGTATATTAAAATATCATCACCTTAGGGCGCCTGAGTGGCTCAGTGGATTAAAGCCTCTGCCTTCGGCTCAGGTCATGATATCAGGGTCCTGGGATCAAGGCCCGCATTGGGCTCCTTGCTCAGCGGGGAGCCTGCTTCCTCCTCTCTTTCTCTGCCTGCCTCTCTGCCTACTTGTGATTTCTGTCAAATAAATAAATAAAATCTTAAAAAAATAATAAAATAAAATATCATCTTAAATATATAAAATTTTTATGTATGTATGTATGTATTTTGAAAGAGAGAGTGAGCAGGGGTTGGGGCAGGGGGAGAGAGGGAATCTTAAGCAGGCAGACTCCACACCCAGCACACAGCCTGACACGGGGTTCAATCTCGTGACCCTGAGATCATGATCTGAGCCGAAATCAAGAGTCAGATGCTTAACCGACTGAGCCACCCAGGGGCTAAAATTTTTTATTTAAAAAAATTATTAAAATTTTATTTAAATATTTAAAATTTTTATTTAAATAAACTATTTTTAAAACTAGCATGTCATAACTTTGCCTGATCCAAACTAATTCAGCCCTTTCCCAATCCTGCCTTGCAAAACTCAGTTTAAAAATTTTTTTTAGGGCGCCTGGGTGGCTCAGTGGGTTAAAGCCTCTGCCTTCGGCTCAGGTCATGATCTCAGGGTCCTGGGATCGAGGCCCGCATCGGGCTCTCTGCTCAGCAGGGAGCCTGCTTCCTCCTCTCCCTGTCTCTCTGCCTACTTGTAATCTCTCTCTGTGTGTCAAATAAATAAATAAAATCTTTAAAAAAAAATTTTTTTTAACTAATAAACTTCATTTTTCTAGAGCAGTTTTAGGTTTATATCAAAACTGAGCAGAAATTACAGGGAGTTCCCATGTACTTACTCCCTGTTCCCAAATATATACAACCTCCCCCCAGTGCTGATATCCCACCCAAATATATACAACCTCCCCCCAGTGCTGATGTACACTCGGTACAACCAATGAACCCACAGAGACACACCATTATCACCCAAAGTCCATAACTGACCTTACGGTTCACGCTTGTCAAACTCCCCTTTAAAAAAATCACCCAAGTGCTGCACTAAAACCCTATAAACATCCTTTCCTGCCTTCTCTCTTCTGAGATACTATCAAGACAGTCAAAGTGGCAGTCTAACCTGCTGTTTCAGGTCCAGTAAACATGGCCTTCTTGGCCAACAGGTGTTCCTAATGGTTCTGTTTGTGACTTTCTGACACCATGTTATGGTTCACCTCCTTGAAGAGCAGTGACCAATACCCACAGATAGAAATGATTTACCTCATAATCACTACACTCAAAGATGTCCACAGGGATGACTTGGGATTGAGACCACTATCAGGCTACCTTAAAGAGGATACTAAACATCTGTGATGAGGACCTTTCCTTAAAAAAGTCATTACTCTTCGATGCCTGGGTGACTCAGTTGGTTAAGCATCTGCCTTTGGCTCAAGTTGTGATCCCAGGGTCCTAGGGTTGAGCCCCAAGTTTGGCACCCTGCTCAGTGGGGAGTCTGTTTTCCCCTCTGCCCCCACCCCCTCATGCTCTCTTTCTCTCAAATAAATAAATGAAATCTTCTTTAAAAAGTCAATACCCTCATTTGCTACCTCACCCATAGCATTTGCAATGGGTCTAGTGGAATGGTTCTAAGCAATTTAGCAGACCCAACTTAGTTACTGGGATAACATTTTTCCTTACAAAGTAATTGGGAGATGAGAACAATTTTTTTTTTAAAGATTTTATTTATTTATTTGACAGAGAGATTACAAGTAGGCAGAGAGAGGAGGAAGCAGGCTCCCCGCCGAGCAGGGAGCCCGATGCGGGCCTCGATCCCAGGACCCTGAGATCATGACCTGAGCCGAAGGCAGAGGCTTCAACCCACTGAGCCACCCAGGCGCTCGAGAACAATTTTTTAATCTCCCAAATGATAAGCTCTGACAAAATGAAGTGAGGAAAAATGTAGTAGAGGTCATTGCAAACTTCATCTCCAAGTAGATTTTTTTAAAATTTCATTTATTTATTTGACAGAGAGAGAGAGATCACAAGTAGGCAGAAAGGCAGGCAGAGAGAGAGAGGGGAAGCAGGCTCCTCACTGAGCAGGGAGCCCGATGCAGGGCTCGATTCCAGGACCCTGAGATCATGACCTGAGCTGAAGGCAGAGGCTTAACCCACTGAGCCACCCAAGCGCCCTCCAAGTGGATTTTGTAAGTTACCAAGCGAAAGTTCTGCTTGATGCAGAGCTGTGGTTACACTGGCTTGAGCCCCAAATCATTGTGTGAGAGGTGGGGGTCTCATAAGGAGATAAGTGCCCCAGTCACGTGAATCATCAGATCTTTTTCAGTAATGACTTCAAGAGGATCCCAGCCCTAAGCTTCTCAGGTTCTAGGAACCCAAGAGGACTGGAGACCTGGGGGTATACTAGCACCTGGGGGTATGTGCTAGTTAGAGCCCAAACGAAATTGATGATCTCTTAGTAAAGGAGAGTTCATGTGTTTGGTGAAATGAAATGGGAGATGCTCAAATTAATTTTCAACTTGAGAAAATGGCCAGTGGGATACATTTGTTTAAAAATCAAAACAAAACTTGGAATACCTGGTTTTACCTGGGGGGCTTCGTCAGTTGAGTGTCCAGCTCTTGGTTTCAGCTTGGGTCATGATCTTGGTTGGGGTGACGAGATTGAGCCATACCTTGGGCTTCTGGCTCTGCAGGGAGTCGGCTAGAGATTCTCTATCTCTCGCTCTCTCTCCCTCTGTTCCTTCCCTCCCCTCACACATGCTCTCTCTCTCTCTCAAATAAATAAATAAATCTTTTAAAAATATAAATAAGTAAAAACCAAAACAAAACCAAATCTAAATGTGTGAATATATATATGCATGTTCTGTGCATCCAGAAAAATACGTAGAAGGATATTTACCATCATCAGTTATTTCAGGAGGATAGAAATAGAGGTAGGTGGGGGAAATTATGTACTTCCTTGGATATCTTTAGACTATTTCACTTGTTACAAAAAATTAGAGAATTTTTGAAGGTGCCAAATCCTCACTTCTTCTGAAATAGAGGCACCTATGCCAGAGAGTAAAAGGAGAAACTTCTGCGAGTATAGCTTTCAATCCTGGCAGCAAAAAAAATGTATATCTGATAGAGCAAAATTCCTCAGTGTTGACATGGCCTTTAAATCAACAGAAGATAAGTCTGCACCAGTGGACTGTTGGCAGGAAGAGGATGGAGGGGTGCTTTGTGCACTACATGGAGTGAGATGGAGACCAACACAAAAATAGCAAGGAAAGTCTTCAGCCGGCCCTGCTGGTGCTCTGGAGAAGGTAAGGCTGTTGGCTTCTGTAAACAACAGGTATTCCCACTGACCTCAGAGGTAGCTCGCTGGGTGAGAATGTTATCTAGAAATCTGTCGCCCTTGTAAAATGTGGGAAAGCCACTGGGATATTCTCAGCACAGGGTTTCCAAACAGGTGTCCTTCTGTGAGTAGAAACAGCCGTACTGTTTGGCCATAAAAATCAGGCATCAGGCATTTCTCTTCAATATCAGATGTCATGGTGATAAAAGTCTCTCAAAAAATCGAGTCTGCTTAAATCCTGTCGCTGCTTTCAACCCTTCAGGGTGCACCGGGAGAAACTGGAGCTGCTGTGTATGGTAGAGAAGGCACCATCTTGCACAACCCCACAGCACCTCCAGCATTTCTGCTGCTCAGCGAAACCAAACTGCTTACAAAGTTTCCAGTCTCTGTACATCTTCCTGGAACAGCCTCTCCCCCCGACCTCCCATATATACAGATGAACAACTTTACTTTGTCCTGTCCCTTCCCAGTCTGGCAAATGCCTGTGCTTCCCACAATATCCATCAGATGACACCCCATCTTCAAAGCTACCCCGGCCCAGCCCCTGACAAGAGTTAGTGATTTCTTCCTCTGTGCCCCCACCAACCCACAAGAACTGCCACCTCCACCACTGCAAGTGTGGGCAGGCACAGGCACAGGGGCAGAGGGTTGAGGGATCAGAGTCCAAGGAATGTAGGGTGTAGAGGCCCAGAGAGTGGTCCAGGAAGCAGCATGTTAGGGTAAAGTTACATCAAAGGTGTCTTTGAAAAATCCCCTCAGCACCTGAGAGTTCACACTCGAGGTATAAGGCAGAACCCAGAGAAAAAGGGTGAATCTGAAGGAAGCTTCATGGCTGCACCATCATGAGGGTTGCCAGCGGCCTTGGACTAGGCCCCAGTGCCTGTGAATCCTGGAGGCCTGGCCTAGAGAACACTCCTTCCTCAGACCCCTTCCCTCGATCTTCCCTACCCAAGGGATCCTAAAGTGGGTATCCAGAGACTATTCCTCAGGCTCACACCACTCCCTGCTCCATCCATCTAACAAAAAAATTAGTAAATTTTCATCTACCTGACCCTGGCCCGGCTATTTCTTCAAAAATCTTATTTCTGAAGGCTTACATTGCTTGGAACACTTAAAAACCTTCCAGAGTGAAGGGGAGCTTGGAGGTGGAAGAAAAAGTGGCCATCCCTTTTCTCTCATAAGCTTCAATACAGTTGGCCCATATGAAAATCCACAGTCATTTTAGGGGTATTACAGTTCCAGTTGCATGTTTAATCTCTTATTACTAAAATCTCTTCCTTTTTTATGTCTCAAATTGTCTTTCTTAAATCTATTTTATCCTGGGGTGCCTGGGTGGCTCAGTCCTTAAGGGTCTGCCTTCGGCTTGGGTCATGATCCCTGAGTCCTGGGATCGAGCCCTGCATCAGGCTCCCTTTTCAGTGGCAAGCTTGCTTCTCCCTCTCCCTTTCCCCCTAACCGTGTTCCTTCTCTCTCTGTGTCTCTCTCTGTCAAATAAATAAATAAAATCTTTAAAAAAAAATCCCATTTTATCCTTTAGTGACATTTACTTGAGATTAAGGAGGAAATGAATGGGACTGTAGATTGAAAAATGGAGAAAAGATACAGTTGTACGTTCAATGATTCTACCAAAAATATTTTCATGGTATGACATTGTCTATCAAAGTTTTTTGAATATATATGATGATGATACTTAAATTTTTCTTTCTTTTTATTTTTTTTAAAGATTTTATTTATTTATTTGACAGAGAGGGAGAGATCACAAGTAGGCAGAGAGGCAGGCAGAGAGAGAGGGGGAAGCAGGCTCCCCGCCGAGCAGAGAGCCTGATGCGGGACTCGATCCCAGGACCCTGAGATCATGACCTGAGCTGAAGGCAGAGGCTTAACCCTCTGAGCCACCCAGGCGCCCCACTTTCTTTTTTTTTTGAAACTTAACTTTCTCATCCATGTGACTGGCTACAATCATTCTTTTCTACATAACAGAGCTCCATAATTAAATTAAGCAAATAAAAGAAAAAGCAACTTTAAGGACAAGATTAAAAGTTCTTAATTGCAATATTAATTGGACTGTTGAAGTTTAAATATATAATGTAAAAAATTTTCTAAGTTAACTGTATGCATTTTGCCCCCCAAATCCATGTTCAGGGAACACATTTCTATGCATCTCTCTTAACAATTATAGATCCTATTGGCAGGTAAAACTCTGGGTGGCATGCCTTCCCAAAAATTAGTGTGGATTTTGTTCACAGATACTAGTTTGTCAATTGCTCACCAATTCCATCAGCTGAAGACACTTAATGGCTTACATATCACTTTCTATATATTTTATTCATGTTTTCACAGAATCACATTTCATTACCTTCAAGCGGAGGCTAGCCTGTGGCTGCAGCTGTAGAGTAAGAGAGGCCTCACACACCACACAGATAGAAGTGTTCATGGGCACCATGTTTCCACACTCTGCACATAAGCCCATCTGCACAAAGAAAGAGGATTGTCTTGGGATGCAAAAACTGAAAGTATAAGTAGATCTGCAAATATAAAATTTAATTTGCTTTTGGGGCACTTGGGTGGCTCAGTTGGTTAGGCATCTTCAGCTCAGGTCATGATCCCGGAGTCCTGAGACTCCAGGGAGTCTGCTGAGCAGGGAGTCTGCTTCTCTCTCTCCCTCTGCCCCTCCCCCTGCTTGGGCTTGCTTTCTCTCTCTCTCTCTCTCTCTCTCTCCCTCTCCCTCTCTCTCTCAAATAAATAAAATCTTTTTAAAAAAAGATTTAATTTGCTTTTGTAAAAAATCTTTAAAAATAATTACCTTTATTCTTATTTTTGTGTATTGTAAGAACATGTTTATTGTGGAAAATAGAAATATTAAAAAAAAGAAAAAATATCTTAAAGCACAATGGAGTAAGGAAACCCACAAATCCTCTCTCCAAAAAGCAATTATAAAGTCAGATAAAACTGTCACTTCAGATTCAAAAAACCATTCCAAATTCTGAAAGTCACCAAAGGCACACAACAAACTGGAAAGTGGTGAATAGCAGATAAGAACACTGCAAGTCTATGTGGTTCTTGCTTGCGGCTGTTCCCACCCTCCTCTAGCTCTGTCAGTGTGAGCGTTTCACTGGGGCGGGACAGGCTGTGAAAATCAGCAGCTTCGTAGCTGCCTCTGGGCACAGCTCACTTGATTTGGAGCACTGTTAAGATGACAATCTCAGTGGCAAGCAAACAGGGAGGGCCAGTGGTTCTATAAGTCTGAAATCATTGTCCTGTTTGAGGAAACTAGCCAGGGATTTAACAAAAAGTTCCAGAAGGTAAGTCGAATATAGGGAGCTTGATAATCTCCCCACATATCTTTAGTAAACTAGAAGATATGCACATGTATAGCATCAACCAGACTGGGCATAAGCCACTCACACATCTCTGTCTGATGGAGGCTACACATGGAGATGCAAGGGAGTTCAGTATAAAATAAAAGCTGAGGCAGACTTGAAAACAGCCTGAAGTTTGAATGTTCGACCCAGCCCACACATAGATCCATCAGCAGAGAGAGGAAGCCTTACTGGACCACGGTATTTGAGTACAACTTCTGGCCAATCTTCAGTTGAGCACAAAGCTATGCACACCTGGGGTGACCCCAGGCTTAAGAATAAAAAACCTGTTATCAGTGGCCACACATTTCAGGGGAGACAAACATGAGGAAAAAATTAGTCCCAGTAAACAACAATAAAAATAGCAGGAAAAAAAAAGAAAAAGAAAACATGAGGAGAAAAAGTCAAAATCTAGAGTTGTTACAATATATCATCTAAAATGTTCAGAATTTAAAAAATTATGAGGCACACAAAAAACAAGAAAGCGTGACCTATACTCAGGGAGAAAAAAAAACAGTTGATAGATATAGTATCCCCAGATGTTCAATTTACAAAGATTTCAAAACAGCTATTATAAAAGTGTTCAAAGAACTCAAGGAAACCATGTTTAAAAGATAAAGAAAGTATGATGGCAATGATCCAAAAAATAAGGGCTGTCAATAAAGGCATAGAAATTATTTTTTAAAAAGAACCATATCAAAACCTGGAGTTTATTATTGTTTTTGAATATTTTGTATATTTATTTGATAGAGAGAGAGCACAGCACAAGCACAACAAGGGGGAGGAACAGGAAGAGGGAGAAGCAGGCTTCCAGCTGAGCAAGGAGCCTAATGCAGGGCTCGATCCCAGGACCTTGGAATCATGAACTGAGCAGAAGGCAGATGCTTAATTGACTGAGTGACCAAGTACTCCAAAATTAATTTAAAATTTAAATTAAATTTTTAAAATTAAAATAACTGAAATGGGGTGGGGGGAAATCTCCAGAGGGACTCAACAGCAGATCAGAGATGATAGAATAAAGAATTGGTTGAACATGAACATGTTCAAGAGAAAATTTCCAATCTGAAGAACAGAGAGAAAAAGGATGGAAGAAAATAAACAAACAATCAAACACCTGTGGGACAACATAAAACATATCAACATACGTGTAATAGGAATCCTAGAAAGAAGGGAGAGGGAAGAAAAGGCAAAAAAAGAATCTGAAGAAATAATAGCCAAAAACTTCCCACATTTGAAGAAAAACATTAATCTATAGCTCCAAGAAAATCAATTCCAAGAAAGAGATCAACACTTGGTCATACTATAGTCAAACTGTTGACTGTCAGAGACAGAGAAAAGTCTTCAAAGTAGCAAGCAAAAAAACTACTTATCACATACATCAAAAACCATGGAGGCCAGAGGTAGGAGAATAATGTATTCAAAGGACTGAAATTAAAAATAACTGTCAAACAAGGGGCACCTGGGTGGCTTAGTTGGCTAAGCATCCAACTCTTGGTTTCTGCTCAGGTCACGATCTCAGGGTTGGGAGACAGAGTTCCACATTGGGTTCCATGCTCAGCGGGAAGTCTGCTTGAGATTCTCCCTCTCCCTTTGCCCCTGCCTTCTCTCCCTCTCTCTCTCTCTCTCTTTCTCTTGCAAATAAGTAAATCCTTTCAAACAAGAATTCTATATCCAGTAACTATCCTTCAAAAGAGGATGCAAAATAAATATTCTCAGATAAACAAAGACAGAGAGAAATGGCTAGCTGATGTGCCTTTAGTAAAGGAAGTCCACCAGGCTGAAAATAAGTGACACTAGATGATCGCCCAAGTGACACCTGGGTTCACAGGAAAGAAATGAAGAAATGAGAGACCAGATTAAATAAATATGTGAGTAAATATAAATGAGTACATAAATATTTTTTCTCATCTTTATATGACATAAGATCTCATAACACTGCATTTTCAGTTTATAACATACATAGTTGTAATATATATATGATGATATATATTAAAGAAAAGATAAATAAATGGGGAGGAAAAGGAGTATGACTGCTGACCATTGGATAGCAGAGAAGTTCAGCTGGGGTGACACGGACTGAACCACCAAGCAAAAAGCAAAAAACTGTGTCCAATGAAGCCTGTTTGGAAATCTCGCTCTGGGGAGCTGGTAGAACAGGCTGGGAAGCCACATACAGGCATACTGCTGAAATTTGGTGGCAAACTGCCCGCTGGGATGCCTGAGGACTATCTGGAAGCTGGCTGGGGTGCCAGTGAAACTCCCTGAGAAGCTGTTCATGGGATGTTACCAAAATGCAATGGGGTTCAGCACAGCTGTGTTCCTGCAGGTTAGCTGAGCACTGTCAAAGCACAAAGAGAAGAAAGCATACCAGAACCAGGAAGACGAGACGAGCCCATTCTCCTGCAATGTCCCTCCAGCAGCAATGTTTCTCTACTAACAAAAATTAACATCTAGCCAGCTGGCACAGGAGAAATATTTAAAGGGTCCAGCTCCAGGGCGCCTGGGTGGCTCAGTGGGTTAAAGCCTCTGCTTTCGGCTCAGGTCATGATCTCAGCGTCCTGGGATCGAGGCCCACATCGGGCTCTCTGCTCCGCAGGGAGCCTGCTTCCTCCTCTTTCTCTGCCTACCTCTCTGCCTACTTGTGATCTCTCTCTGTCAAATAAGTAAATAAAATCTTTTAAAAAATTAGAAAAAGTATCGAATAAAGAGCTTAAATTACAAATCTGTTTATATATTATGGCATATAACAAATATTATTTTGGGGGCAATATAGATGTTTCAAAGTTTGCCATTTAAAATACTCATAACCTTGGGGTACCTCGGTGGCTAAGTGAAGTGTCTGCCTTCAGCTCAGGTCATGATCCCAGGGTCCTAGGATCAAGCCCCACGTCAGGCTCCCTGCTCAGCAGGCAGCCTGCTTCTCCCTCTCCCTGTGCCTGATGCTAGCCCCCCCCCCGCCTCGTTGTGCTCTCTCTTGGTCAAACAAATAAATAAAATCTTTAAAGGAAATAAAAATAAATAAAATATTTATAATCTTTGATAACCTTTCCTCCCTAAAGTCACAAAGAAAGTTCTGAAAATCTGTTTTCCAGGGTGCCTGGGTGGCACAGTTGGTTGAGTGACTGACTGACTCTTGGTTTCTTTTTTTTTTTTAAGATTTTATTTATTCATTTGACACAGAGAGAGAGATACAAGTAGGCTGAGAGGCAGGCAGAGAGAGGAGGATGCAGGCTCTCTGCTGAGCAGAGAGCCCAATGTGGGCCTCGATCCCAGGACCCTGAGATCATGACCTGAGCCGAAAGCAGAGGCTTTAACCCACTGAGCCACCCAGGCGCCCTGACTCTTGGTTTCAACTCAGGTTGTGATCTCAGGGTCTTGGGATCGAGCCCCACGCTGGGCTCTGCTCAGCACAGAGTCTACTTGGGATTCTCTCTCTGCCTCTCCCTGGTCCCATCCCCTGCTCATGCTCTCTCTCTCTAAAATAATAAATAAATAAAATCTTTGAAAATCTGTTTTCAGGCAAGTAAAAAATAACTTTGACAGTGCACCAACAAATGAATATAAGCAGGGACAATCCAAACGGCTGGGACCTGTTCATATTTTATTTGCTGTATTATCTTCTTTATGAAGTTCAAAATATGTTATAGCAAATTAAATTAACCTCTAAAACCATCTTGAGTAATATATTGGAATAAATTGTAAAAAAGATATCTATTTAGATTCTTACCCTTTGCTTGAAGATATATAACTCAGTTCTAGAACTCTAGATTTAAACTCACTGAATTAGTGGCTTTTTCTTTGTGACTATCTTTTTAAAGATGGTTATATTTCAGTCAACATCATAGATCCTTTTATTTCATTTTGTAAACACTACTCCAAAAAACTCCCCAAGTTTCAAGTGCACAAAAGATAACACATTTTGTTGAAGGTTTTGATTTTTAGTAAGCTGAGTATCTTTTCTAACTATAAGCCCATTAGTAGGCTAATGTTAATTATTATCTATACTTAACAGCCAAATTTTTGTAATTGATCAATCTATAGCTTATACCAACAGCATCTTTGGCCAGAATGATGTATCTTAAGGATATAGAGACTTGTAATTAATACTTCTCTCCATTTATTTCTAGAATAGAAATGTTATTCTACCCAGGTTATAAACTGAGTATCATGTGAGTAGGAAATATATATTAATCTATGCACATATCACTGAAACAGTAAGATTTCAGTATCCTTCTGAGCCTGTGCTTCTGTAAGGCCACCAAAAGCAATGACAACACAAACGATGTTTTCCATTCTTGAATGGAAACTAAGGCAACTTTTAGGGTTTTCCATTCTTAAGTAAGAGACTGGACACTAAAAGATTAATCTGGGCGCCTGGGTGGCTCAGTGGGTTAAAGCCGCTGCCTTCGGCTCAGGTCATGATCCCAGGGTCCTGGGATCGAGGCCCACATCAGGCTCTCTGCTCAGCGGGGAGCCTGCTTCCTCCTCTCTCCTCTCTCTCTGCCTGCCTCTCTGCCTACTTGTAATCTCTCTCTGTGTCAAATAAATAAATAAAATCTCTAAAAAAAAAAAAAATATTATAAAGATTAATCTGCCAGTAATTTTTTCAACAAGTCTTTAAGTTTGTGGATCATGAATGCCAGGTACTATGCTAGTGCTGCTACTAAAGATCAGATAAACCAATGAAAGACGTTTTTAAAGATTCTGCTGCTCACCTGAGCTCCTTCTGGGGGTGGGAGACGACAGCCAAATATGGATGGGACAGGAGAGCCACACTCTTGACAGAAGCGAGCAAAGGGGTCAGATGGGCGGGGGGCCAGGCAGTGGGCACACCTACAATAAAATAGGTTCCTGATTGGCCATGCTCTGATAGGTTCACATTAAGAAGTCAGATGAAAATCTCCAAGTGTTCAAGCATTTTAGAAAAACAAAAACAAAGAGGAGACCACTCTCAAAGGTTATGGAACAAGGTCAAGACAGGGGATATTTCTCCGGTCATTTTATGACAAAGCGGCCTTCTGCCTGGATCCACTGGTGCCCTTCACCTGGCCTGGCTTACCTTACTTCCCCACTGTGGCAGAAGTTTATCAGCAGCCTTGATCCCACTTCTGAGTCATCCTATCACATTGGATTTGGCATGTGTGAGGGTGAGCCTCAAGAATTCCAGCAAAGTCTACCTTAATTGTAATTTTCTCACTTCCCACCTGACCTCTGACCTCACTCTAAGTGACAGGTCTTGCCTGGCACTCTGAAAGACCACTTCTTGACCAAAGAAGATATACAAATGGCCAAGAAGCACGTGAAAAACTTTCTCAACATCACTTGTCATTAGGAATGCAAAGCAAAACCCCAATGAAATTCCACTTTATATCTATTAGGATGACTATTAGAAAAACAGAAAATAACAAGTATTGGTGGAGAAACTGACACCCTTGTACATTTCTGGTGGAAGGTAAAATGACCCAGCTGTTGTAGGAAACAGCTTGGCAGTTCCTTAAAAAGTTGGACAAGAATTACCATAAAATCAAAATTCCAGTCCTAGGTAAATACCCAAAAGAATTGAAATCAGGAACTCAGACACTTGGACACCAATGTTCACAGCAGCATTATTCACAATAGTCAAATGTGGTAACAACTCAAGTGTCCATCAACAGATGAGTGGAGAAACAAATCGTGGTGTATACATAATGGAACATTTTTCATCTTCAATATGGAGTGAAATTCTGATACATACTACAACATGAGAATTTTGAAAATATTATGCTAAGTGAAAAATGTGAAACACAAAAGGACAAATATTGTCTGATTCTACTTATATAAGGTAACTAGAATAGGCAAATTCATAGAAACAGAAAGGAGAACAGAGGTTATCAGGGGCTACAAGGATTAGGTAAAGGAGTTATTGTTTAATGGGAACTGAGTTCCATTTGGAATGACAAAAAAGTTCTGGAAATGGATGGCTGGTGATGGCTGTACATTGTGAGTGTACTTAATCCTAGAGAATTGTATACTTAAAAATTGTTAAAATGGTAGATTTTATTCATGTATATTTTACCACAATAAAAGTATAAAGGGCCTCAAAAATACTTGATTATATCAAATAAAAGTAATAATGTATATGTATATATGTATAAACATAATAATGTATTTGGTGTTCATAATATTCCTAGATGTGAAATGAGTAACCACAATAGCACTAAGGCTACTGTTACTCAGCACCTGGAAGTATAGGATCGTAATGGTGTTATGCTATATACAAAGTGGCATAATCCTACTTGAGGATAGGCTATGATGAGTTAAAATATGCATTAGAAACCTTAAAGCAACCACTGAAAACAAAGTTACAGCTAATTAGCTAACAAAACATATAAAATAAAATGGAATCAGGAAACATACCCAATTAATCCAACAGATGGCAGAAAAAAAGAAAAGGCAACAAAGAACAGATAAGATAAACAGAAAACAAAAAGCATGATGGTTTTATTTATTTATTTTTTTAATTTTATTTTTATTATTTGCCCATGATGGTTGATTTAAATTCAAACACCCCAATTAAAATGCAGACACTGTCAGGTTTTTTTTAAAAAGCAAGACCTAACTAGATGTTGCTTTAAAAAAACTTAAAGAAGGGTGCCTGGGTGGCTCAGTGGGTTAAATCCTCTGCCTTCAGCTCAGGTCATGATCTCAGGGTCCTGGGATGGAGGCCCGCATCTGGCTCCCTGCTCAGCAGGGAGCCTGCATCCTCCTCTCTCTCTGCCTGCTTCTCAGCCTACTTGTGATCTCTCTCTCTCTGTCTCAAACAAATAAATAAAATCTTTAAAAAAAACCCCAAAAAACAAAAACAAAAAAAACTTAAAGAAAAACAAATAGGTTAAAAGTAAAAGGATGAAAAAGTTAGACCATGCAAACACTAATCAGAAGAAAGCAGGAATGGCTATATTAATGTCAGACAAAATAGACTTTTTTCCCCTACAAAATAGATTTCTGAGTAAGGGTATCACCAAGGTTAAAGAAGGTTATTTCATCATGATAAAGGGGTCAACTCAGCAAGGGGACATTAGAATTCAAAAGGTTTATACATGATAATAGAACTTTAAGGTACACGAAACAAAATCCGATAGAAAGCAAGGATAAGTAGACAAATTCATAATTACAGTCATTGATTTCTCAATCACTGATTAAGTAACAGAGTTAAACAATATTATCAACCAACTTAACCTAATTGACATGTACAGGATACTCACCCTAGCAAAATGCACATTCTTTTCAAATGTACATGGAACATTCACCAATCAAATCATATATGTGCTCTCCAATCAAAAAAGGAATTAAATTTGAACTAAATACCAGAAGATATAAGGAAAATCCCCAAATATTTGGAAATTTAATAAAATACTTTCAAATAATCCATGCATCAAAAAAGAAACAAAAAGGACAGTTAGAGTTTACACTGAATTAGAATGAAAACACAACAGGGGCGCCTAGCTCAGTCAGTAGAGCTTGCAGCTCTTGACCTCAAGGTCGTGAGTTCAAGCCCTACATTGGGCATGGAGTCTACTTAAAAAAAATTAAAACTAAAAATGAAATGAAATGAAAACACAACATACCAACATTAGGGGCTAACACAGTACTCAGGGGGAAATGCAGAGTTCTAAATGCCTATATTAGAAAGAAGAAAGGCTTAAAATGAATGACTTCATCTTCCACATTAAAGAAATTAGAAAAAGAAAAACAGGGGCATCTGGATGGCTCAGTTGGTTGAGCAAACAGCTTTTGGTTTCAGCTCAGGTCTTGATCTCAGGGTCAGGAGATCGAGCCCCATGTCCAGCTCCACACTCAGTGTAGAGTCTGCTTCAGATTCTCTCTCCCTCTGCCCCCTGCTCCAGCTCTCTCTCTCTAATAAATAAATAAATAAATAAATAAATAAATAAATAAAGAAGAAGAGCAAATGAAACTAAAGGTTCACTAAAAAAGAATTAGATAAACCTAAACAGACTTATAAGTATTAAACAAATTTAATATGTAGTTTAAAATCTTCCTTAAAACTCTGGACCCCAGTGCCTTCCCTAGTGTACCCTACCAAACACCTAAGGAAGAAATAATACCAATTCTACACAAACTCAGAAAATTAAAGAAGAGAGAATACTTCCCAACTCATTTTGTGAACCAGAATTACCCTGATACTAAAATCAGACAAAGACATTATAAGGCATGAAAACTACAGACCAATATCCCTCATGCACATATATGCAAAAGTTCTTCATATATTAGCAAATGAAATTAAACATTACATAAAATAGAAAACACTTTAAGTGAGACTTATCTCAGAAATCCATGGTTGATTTAAAACTAAAAAATCAGGGGCACCTGGGAGGCTCAGTTGGTTAATGTCTGCCTTCAACTCAGTTCATGATCCCAGAGTCCTGGGATCTAGCCCTGCAGTGGGCTTCCTTCTCCCTGGGGAGCCTGCTTTTCCCTTTCCCTCTCCCTCTGCTTGTCACTCTGCCTACTTGTGTGCTCTTTCCCCCGCACGCCTCCCCCGCATCAAATAAATAAATAAAATCTTGAAAAAAAAGAAAAAAACTTGAAAATCAGGGGCACCTGGATTGCTCAGTCAGTTAAGCATCTGCCTTTGGGTCAGGTCATGATCCCAGCATTTTGGGATGGAGCCCCGCATCGGGCTCCATGCTCAGCAGTGAGTCTGCTTCTCCCTCTTCCTCTGCTCCTCCCCCAGCTCATGTTCTCTCTCTCACTTTATCTATATCAGATAAATAAATAAAATCTTAAAAAAAGAAAAAAACTCTCAGCAAGCTAGTAATTGAAGATTTCCTCAACCTGAAAGGTCAACAAAAAATCTATAGCCAATATCATATTTAATGTTGAGAAAAGGGATGTTTTCTTCCTAGGTTCAGGAATAAGGCAAGAATGTCCACTCTCATCACTTCTATTCTAAATTTACTGGAAGTTCAAGGTCAAGACAATGAGTCAAGAAAAAAAAAAAAGAAAAAGGATCTGCTTATATGTTCCAGCTGCAGAGAGCAGACTGTTTTTGGCTTGCAGCGCTCCTTAGGGAAGGGAAGAATATATGAATAGGGAATGTTGCCATCCAGGTGGCTTTAGGGTGCTGAGGAGTAGAGAAGGATGGCACTGGGGAGGTCTGGATGGATCTAATTTGCGTAGGAGTTCCCTGTAGATAAATAACCGATCTTCCAACTACTTTCCCCCAGGATGTAATGGCTGAATTAATATGTAATCAACTGCACTGTGACTAAGGCAGGTGCACCCCCATCCAATACCATTTCTTACCCTCTAACCCTACCTGATCTTTAACAAAGCATTAATAATTCTAAGGATAATCTCTATTTTATTGTGTTTTTTTGTAACTTTTATATAAATCAGTTTATACAGGAAGGAAGGAAAGAAGGAAGGAAAGAAAGAAGGAAGGAAGGAAAGAAGGAAGGAAGGAAGGATGGAAGGATTCATATAGAAAATGAAGAAGTAAAACAACTGCCTTTATTTGCAGGTAAGGGGCGCCTCACTTCTGCAGTCAGAAGAGCATGCGACTCTTGATCTCAGGATTGTGAGTTTAAGCCCAAGGTTGGCTGTAGAGATTAAATAAATAAACTTAAAAAAAATTTTTTTAAATATTCACAGGTGGGGCGCCTGGGTGGCTCAATGGGTTAAAGCCTCTGCCTTCGGCTCAGGTCATGATCCCAGGGTCCTGGGATCGAGGTCCGCTTCGGGCTCTCTACTCGGCGGGGAGCCTGCTTCCCCCTCTTTCTCTGCCTGCCTCTCTGCCTACTTGTGATCTATCCCTCTGTCAAATAAATAAATAAAATCTTTAAAAAAATCCATTCTATATCCCAGCAATGAATAATCAGAAATTTACATTTTAAAAGCAATGCCGTTTGTAACAGCATCAAAAAACTATAAAATACTTAGGAATCAATTGACAAAAGATATGTAAAACCTGAACACTGAAAACTACACAACACTGCTGAAAGAAATTAGGAAGACCTAAATAAATGATGAGATACCCCATTTTCCTGGACTGTAAAGACTCAAAATTGTTAATAACATCAATCTCTCTTAAATTAATATATCGACTAAATACAATCCAAATCAAAACTCTAAGCAGACATTTTGTAGATGTCAAGAAGCTGATTTTAAAACTTACTTGAAAATGCAAAGTACCAAGAAGAGCCAAACTATTTTTTCAAAAGAAGAACAAAGTTGGAGAATTTAAAATACTTAATTTCAAGACTTATTATAAAGGCATGGTAATCAAGAAGTGTGGTAGTAAATAAATATAGACAAACATCAGTGGATCAGAATACAGTGTCCAGAAACAGATCCACAAAATCCCAAAAGTAATCAATCGGGAAAGGGCAATCTTTTCAACTAATGGTGCTAGAATAACCTCGCACCATAATTAAATATGGATCATAAACCTAAATATAAGAGATACAACCTCTAGAAGAAAACATAGAGGGAAATCTTGTAAGTGGGATCTGTCTTGGGTTTAGGAAGGACTTCTTAAATATGTCAAAATAAGCATTAAGTATAAAAGAAAAATAAATACATTGTAATTCATCAAAGATTAAAACTTCAGCTCTTCAAAAAAAAAAGATTTTCTTAAGCAAATAACAAGCCAAAATTGGGAGAAAATATTTGCAAAACATATACTAACAAAAGAGAACATATGCAACTCTATAATTAGGAGATATAGTACTCAATTTTTAAAAAGGGCACTTTCCCAAAGAAGGTATATGGATGGCAAATAAATACTTTTAAAGATGCTCAAAATCATTAGTCACCAGGGAAATGCAAATGAAATCCACAAGCACCATCTCAAACATTACGACCAAACATAAAAATTAAAGCATTGGTGAGGATGTAGAGAAAGTGGGATTCTCGTATACTGGTGCTGGGAATGTAGAATGGTGCACCTCCTTTGAAAAACAGTTTGACAGTCTCTTAAAAAGTTAAATGTACACCTATCATATGGCCAAGGCATTTCATCCAGGTATGTACTTAAGGGAAAAGAAACTATATGTGCACATCATGACTTGTATACAAATGTTCTTAGCTTTATCTGTAACAGCCCCAAACTGGAAGCAACCCAGATGTCCATCAATAGACAGACTGTGATGTACCCATACAACAGGATATTACTCAACCATAAAAAGAAATAAACGTTTGCTACGTGAAGCAACATGGGTGAATCTCAAAATAACTAGGAAAATGAAAGAAGCCTGGCAAAAAGGAGCACAGACTGAATTGTTCCTTTTATGTATGGAATCAAATGCAAACTAAGCTACAGTGACGAGAAGTAGATCAATAGTTGCCTTGGGATAGGGAGGGATTTCAAAAGCATACAGTGCAAGAAACTTTTGGAGGTGATGGACTTGTTCATTTTTTTGACTATAGTGATAGTTTCAAGATTATATGCATGTCAATTGCACATTTTTTTTGCAAAATGAATTAATTTTTTTTACTTGAGTACAGTTGACACACAATATTAGTTTCAGTTGTGTAACATAGTGATTTGACTTCTTTATATGTTATGCTCACCACAAGTATAGCTACCATATGTCACCATACAATGCTATTACCACTGACTATATTCCCTATGCTTTTATTCCTGTAACTTAATCATTCCATAACTGGAAGTCTGTATCTCCCACTCCTCTGTCCCCATTTTGCCCAACCCTCCGACCCCCTCCCCTCCAGTAACCATCAGTTTGTTCTCTGTATTTATAAGTCTGATTTTTCTGTTTATTCATTTGTCTTGTTTTTTAGATTCCACATATGAGTGAAATTATATGGTATGTCTTTCTCAGTCTGATTTATTTCACTCAGCATAATACCTTCTAGGTCTATCCTAGAGGACCTAGGATTTACATTTAACTCATTTGGATATATTTTTATTTGAGCATTTACTTTGTACCAGGCACTGTTTCACAAATGGCATGAGCTGATCCTTTTTTATGGCTGTGTAATATTCCATTGTATAAATACACCACATCTTCCCTATTCATTAGCCTATCAATGAACACCTAGGTTGCTTCCATGTCTTGGCCATTGTACATAATGATGTGATATACATAAGGGTCAACTGCACTTTTTAAATAAGTGCAGTTTTATTGTATACTTTCAAAATTTATAAAAATTTAATGAAAGACAGTTGGGTGAGCAAACACCATTCTTATGTCTCATCCTTAAATCTTCTTGACTGTGTCTCAGTAGGATTTAAGAAATAGTAAAGAAATGTGATACTTACTTGAGAAAGTCTGTCTCTCTTTGAATTCTCATGATATCTGTGCTTGTCAAACTCTTCTGCCCAGTTATGTGCGCAAAACTAGGGAACTATGATTAAGCATACATACAGAATCATGGTAAAAGCTCTGGTATAGTCAAATTGCATTAAAATTTTATTTTAATGTGTTGTCTTATCATATCTGGCACTCATCTTTTAAGAACCATGATGGGAGAGTCAGAAGTAATGACCACCCCAGGACCCAACATTAAAAAAATTTGAGGTGCTATCATAATTAGATATGTATATTTCATTAGAAACAAGAGTTTACAAGAAGAGAGCTGAATTTATCACCAGACAGACCAGAGTTTAGAATTTAAAAACCTAAGTTGCCCTCCATTTTTCTCAAAGATTACATCCCTAGGAAACTCAAAAATTCACCTAAAAGAACCTCTACAGCGAAAATATTTAACTCATTTGGATATATATATATATATATTTTTAAAGATTTTATTTATTTTATTTGACACAGAGAGAGAGATTACAAGTAGGCAGAGAGGCAGGCAGAGAGACAGGGAGAGGAGGAAGCAGGCTCTCTGCTGAGCAGAGAGCCTGATGTGGGGCTCAATCCCAGGACGCTGAGATCATGACCTGAGCCGAAAGCAGAGGCTTTAACCCACTGAGCCACCCAGGCGCCCATCATTTGGATATATTTTTATGTGAACATTCACTTTGTACCAGGCACTGTGTTTGACACAGGGAGGGGGACAAAGATAAATATTACATGGTCCCTGCCCTTTGGGAATGGTACTGGTGTACACACAAAATACTGAAACACTGTGGGTTTGGTGTCATAATGCGTTTGTGCTGAGTCCCATGGGACCCTAGAGGAGGAAATAATCACATTCACTTGCTCCAGGGGACAAAGGCTTCCCAGGGCGCTAACACCTGA
The DNA here is from genome assembly GCA_002007465.1 of Ailurus styani. NCBI lineage: Eukaryota > Metazoa > Chordata > Mammalia > Carnivora > Ailuridae > Ailurus > Ailurus styani. The sequence goes on along the minus strand of LNAC01000564.1, from coordinate 143,128 downwards.
GCTGGGCTTGAGAGAGTAAAAAAATAGTTGTCAAACAGACACAGGACAATGGGAATCCAAAGCAGAGGAAACTCATTTGCAAAGGCACAATGGTAGGGCAGTGCTTGGCCTATCCTGGGGTTCAGGGGTGTGACAAAATTTAGAAGTCTGAGTAGCTGAAGAAGGAACATGGAGGGGAGGAGCTATCACTTACGAAGGGTCTGACACCTGCTAAAATGGTATTATGTAGTCATTAGCTCCTTAACATTTCACAATGATCTTATGAGGTGGGTAGTATTATCCTCATTCAAAAATTTTTTGTGGGGCGCCTGGGTGGCTCAGTCATTAAGCGTCTGCCTTTGGCTCAGGTCATGATCCCAGTGTCCTGGGATTGAGCCCCCAATGGGCTCCCTGCTCAGCAGGAAGCCTGCTTCTCCTCCCACTCACCCTGCTGTGTTCCTTCTCTCGCTGTGTCTCTCTCTGTCAAATAAATAAATAAAATCTTTAAAAAAATGTTTTTGGTAATAGTTTCTTTTTTTTTTTAAAGATTTTATTTATTTATTTATTTCACAGCGGGAGAGAGATCACAAGGAGGCAGAGAGGCAGGCAGAGAGAGAGGGGGGGGGAAGCAGGCTCCCTGCCAAGCAGAGAGCCCGATGCGGGCCTCGATCCCAGGACCCTGAGATCATGACCTGGGCCGAAAGCAGAGGCTTTAACCCACTGAGCCACCCAGGCGCCCGGTAATAGTTTCTTTTGATATAATTTTGAACTTAGAGAAAAGTTGCAAGGACAGCACAAATAACTCCTGCATACCCAGCTTGACCAGTTTTTCATGTTAACATTTTGCCCAGTGTACCTCCCTTCTCTCTCTCTCTCTCTCTCTCTCTCTCTCTCTCTCTCTGTGTCCCTGAATCATCTGAGAATGAACGGCAGTTACGTTGCCCTTCTGCCCCTACATACTTCAGTGTGCACATTCTAAGAACAATGATGTCCTCTTATATGACAAGGCAATTATCAAAACCAGATAATTTAACGGCTACACAATACTGTGATCTAATCCCCGGATCTTTATTCAAATGTCATTGTTTGCACCGATGATGTCCTTCACACTATATTATTTTTTTTCTGGTCTAGGATCCAGTCCAGTGTCACACTGTGCATTTAGTTATCAAGTCTCTCTTGTCTCCTTTAATCTGGAATTGTTCCTCAGTCTGTCTGTATTTTTATGATCTTGATATGTTTGAAGAGTAATGGCTCATTTAATTTGCAGAATCTCCTTCAATTTGGTTTTATCTGGTGTTTTGTCATGATTGGATTCAGGTATGCATTTTGGCATAAATATGAGAGAAATGATTTTGTGTCCATCTCAGTGCCTCACAGCAAGAGGGACATATAATCCCCATTTTTGTTTCCCTTGCCTTTGAAGACATGTCTAGCAAGAAGTTGCTGCAGCTAAGGTCAAAGAGGTTGCTGCCTGTGTTCTCCCCTAGGATTCTGATGGATTCCTGTCTCAGATTTAGGTTTTCTTTTTTTTTTTTTTTAATATTTTTATTNGGTTTTTTTTTTTTTTTTTTTTTTAATATTTTTATTTATTTATTTGACAGAGAGAGCACGAGCAGGGGGAGCGGCAGGCAGAGGGAGAAGCTGCTCCCCACTGAGCAAGGAGCCTAATGTGGGACTTGATCCCAGAACCCTGGGATCATGACCTGAGCGGTAGGCAGATGCTTAACTGACTGAGCCACTCAGGCATAAAGATTTAGGTCTTTAATCCATTTTGAGTTTATCTTTGTAGAAGGTATAAGAAAATGGTCCAGTTTCATTCTTCTACTTGTGGCTGCCCAATTTTTCCAATACCATTTGTTGAAGAGACTACCTTTTTTCCTTTGGATATCCTTTCCTGCTTTGTCGAAGGTTAGTTGACCATAAAGTTGAGGGTTAATTTCTGGGTTCTCTATTCTGTTCCACTTATCTATGTGTCTTTTTGTGCCAGTACCATACTGTCTTGATGATTACACCTTCCTAATAGAGCTTGGAGTCCAGAATTATGATGCCACCAGCTTTTGTTTTCTTTTTCAACATTGCTTTGGCTATTTGGGGCCTTTTCTTATTCCAGACAAATTTTAGGATTATTTATTCCAGCTCTGTAGAAAAATATTGATGGTATTTTGATAGGAATTGCATTGAATGCGTAGATTGTTTTGGGTAGTACAGACATTTTAACAATATTTATTCTTGGAAGGAGGTGGGTGGGGAGATGGCGTTACCAGGTGATGGGCATTAAGACGGGCACTTGATGTAATGAGCACTGTAATATCCAACTGATGGATCACTAAACTCTACCTCTGAAACTAAAAATAATCATAATCATCATAATTATCCCCGTTTTTGAGATGAAGATGCTGAGGCTCAGAAAGGTTGAGTCATTTGCTTGAGGTCACGTCAATAATATGTGAACTATCTCATGTACCCAGGCCTCTTGGACCCCAATTGGGTCCCTGTCCACCACAATACCTGTGAGCTGAGCTTAGGACTCCAGAATTTATGCTTCAGGCAATGGGGAGCAGTCAGAGGTTTTGAGTTTCTTTTGTGTCAGATCCATCATGGCATAGACCAGCCGTCGCAAAGTGGTGGTCTACTGACCAAATCTGGACTGCCATTGAGTTTCATTTGGCCCATATATATTGGTCCACACAGCATTTCAAAATTTGATTTAATTGTTAACATTTAAAATTAGATTATGGCACATAAAGATGCAGGTTTCTGGATTTTCTTGCAAAATCATGAGATGTGGCAACACTGAGCCTGTAGGCCTTCTGGCAATAGTTGACTGGAGCTGGAGTAGAGATAACTAACCCATTCAGCTGACTCAGGCATTCCACGTTGTCAGAGAACCCCCAACTCTCATGTCCTGAAACTAAAGCCCTGTGTCAGCTGTGATTTATCTTCCACCCAGATTTTACAACGCATTTACTCTGCTGCCTAGCCCCAAATGGCACCCCCAGGTCAGACACTTAGTTCAGAGACATCTTGTCTTCCTGGTGGTATTGTTGACATGTTGTAATACCCAGTATCATTAATTCTGATGTTTGCTCAAGTATGCTTCAGATGGGATTGAGCTGGAAGATGGACAAGAATCTCTTACCAATCGTAATAAAAAGAGTGGAAGATAAACATTTTGCAGTCCTTTTCTGGCCCCCTTGGTCCTCTGACTTCTAGTCAAATTCCCCAAATATGTCCCCATGTTCCTAGTTTTGGGGGATTCTAAATTTTGGAATCTTTACATATTGTCTCATTTTATCTTAAACAACTCTTAAATAAGTAGGTGAGCAAGGTAATCCAAATATTCATATACATAGAAAATCACTCTTTCTGGACACGTTACAGATTATTATGGTCATGTGAGAATGTTTTCCAAAAATAGTTATGATTGCATTTTGTCATATGCCATTCATCCTTCGAAATGGTATTTTTCTATCTCAAAATCAGTATTCTTATATACTACACTGGCTGCACTGGTGAGCACTGCTCACAGGAGTTGAGTGCTCATGAGTCCATTTGGTAACCAGGAGATCATTCTTCCAGGAGACTGAGATGAGCAATCTTCTATTGCAGGGATGGTTGTCCTTTTGTTTACTGAGATTTCCAGGAAGGCCTTACTAGGTCTACGGTCCTCCGGCCTGGGGTTTGTGTCCCTCCAGGAAATATAGTCAGTGGGCTGACAGAAGAACCCAGGAGGTCGCACTGAGATACACTATAGCACTAGAGACTGGAAATGAAGAAAATGATTGGACTTAGGGATAAGGATAGTTGCTCTTCTAGGCCGGGGATGCTCAGACTGAGTGGATCACCCAAATCTTTCAGGAACTCTATCCCAGGCTCATGGGATCAGATTATCTAAAAGGACTGCAGGAAGGTGTAGCTGGGAGGGCATATATATTTAAAGTTCCCCCAGGTGATTCTGATGTGCAACCAGGTTTGGGAGTCACGCTTTTTTTACACTTGATGCTAACTGTGAGCTGCCTTGGGATCACCGGTACACAAGAAGCAGTTGTGGCTGGATAGACAATGTGATTCCAGGTACACTTTACTTAGGACTCAAAATTGGAGGAAGAGAGTAAGGACTCCTGGGTTGCCCGTAGATCCCAAAAGTCTAAACTGGATTTTTAAACACTGAAAAATCAGAGTACTAGAATACCTGTAGTAGGCAACTAGTATAAGAGAATCTTTGTGTTATATAGTAATTAAGTATTGACATAGCTTTTAATTAGGTTGTAAATCACCTTCATCTTGTCAAATCCAATAGGCAGGTCCCGGTCCTTGTCTAATTCGAATCCTTGGTAATATCTGACATAGATGTCCACTTCTCCTTGAAACTCTTCTTTTGGCTTTTATGGCACCACTTTTTTTTTTCCTTTGACTTTCTTCCTACTTCTCAGGCTCTTCCTACTCTGCTCAACCTCTAAGTCAAAGATTTTGTCTTGTGCCATCTGCTCTTCATCTTCTGTACACTGTCAGCAAGTAATCTCATTCAGACCCAAGCTTTAAATCCCATCTATATATTGAATATTTCTAAATATATATCTGTGGCCCTGACCTCTTCCCTGAATTTGACCTTGCACATCTAATGGTCTACTTAAGACCTCCATCTAGATATGTAATGAGTCCTGTCATACCTGCTCCTCCCTGATCTTCCCCATCTCTGTTAGTAGCACCACCATCTCTAGATGCCCAGAACCCAGAGTCAACTTTGGCTCCTCCCTCTCCCTTATCCCATCCATCTGCTCCTTCAGCCAAACCTGGTGGCTCTTCCTCCAAAACATATCTGGATTCCCATACCTCCTACCACCACCACTTCTACAACCTTAGTCCAAGCTACCATCATCTCTCCCCTGGAGCAAAAACCTTCTAAATGTTATTCCCCTCTTACTCCTCTCCAACTTAATTTCCATATTTTTAAGGCAAGTGATAAATTTTTTTTTTTAATTTTTAAATGCAAGTGATGTCCTGTCTTACCTCCCAAATAGATTCCCTTTACAATGAGAAGAAAATCCAAACTCCTTGTTATAGGCCTCAAGATCCTAGCATCTGTGATTTTCAATCCTGCCTGTCCATTAGAATCACTTGTGGGTGAATTCTATTTTTTAAAAAATTATTTATTTATTTATTTGAGAGAGAGAGAGAGAGAGATTGTGCACAAGCTGGGGGAAGGGTAGAGGGAGTGGGAGAAGCAGGCTTCCCGTTGAGCAGGGATCCTGATGCGGGACTCAACCCCAGAACCCTGGGATCAAGACCTGAGCCAAAGGCAGATGCTTAAGCAACTGAGCCACCCAGGCATCCCACTATTTTAAAATTTTTGGTCGACGACTTCCATGTTTATTATCTGCATGCCCCCACCCCCAATAAAATGTAAGCTCCTGAGTACAGGGACTTTCTTGTCCAACACAGTATTCCCAGCACTGAAACAGTGCCTGGCACATGGTGAAAAGGCTAGGGGACACTGCCTTAAAAGTATTTCATGGGAAGATTAAAAACATAGGAGGTATTTAGTACCATGAAGATTTTCTTTAGAAGTTACCTGACACTGGCGGATGGGTGGTCTAGAACCTGATTCTTCATGGTGAGGTGGGATTTCCAGCGGACTCTCTGAGAAACGAAGATCTTTCCACGTTTTAGAGTCAGTTCTTTCAACTACCTCAAGGCCTACAATTATTTAAAAAAAAAAATCATTCTGTGAACATCTGTAATTATATATGTAATCATGCAAATATGTCTTCATAGGAAGAAACCTTTTGAGGGACCACTGTCATCACATCTTTAACTAGACAGAGCAACTATATAAAGAAGCCCCCACTCTGTGAACTAGCACTGGGAAAGAAAAAATTAGCCCAGACTGAGAAAAGAAAAATTTGCTCTGCTACATTCTATAACATTTCACATCAGGCTGAGAAAATAGATAAATCCAATGGCAAGGTGAGCAGAAAACACTATTTGACCCAAGGACACGCTGGAGCCGTAAAATGTCGTAACAGCCTCCTTCCCCCTTCTTTGAGTGGTTATAGTTTCTTACTTACTAAGAAACCTTGTCCTCTAAAACCAGAGATTATCAGAAACTTTGCTGGTTAAAATCTTATCAGAAAGAATGAACCATCTGACTCTTGCCTGGAGGACGTAAGTCACTCTGACACAGAGCAACAGCTTCAATTTCCAACCTTGGTGCAGAGCATCAGAGTATGGTCTCTCAACACAACATTCTATGTTTATTTTTGTAGTTTCCAAGGTGAACAAAGCCCTGGTTCCCTTTGCAATCCACACCTGATTCATACCAGTTCACATGCACCCTGTTATGCAATCCATACCAGTTCACATGCAGCCCTGCTTTGCTTCGAGTCTGTCAAAACTCGGCTCTCACCTCCATTTCACCCAGACTCCACCTGTCCCCCAAGCCCTATAACTTTGTCTTTTCCTTTGGTGTGACACCCCATGGTTCTTCTGCAGTGTGGTCTGCCTTGTTGCAACGAGTCAACAAATATCACTTTGTTGGGACTCCTTGATGATCCCTCTTGGTCTTAAGCTGTTAGCAAGGATAGCACTAAGATTATAACTTACTTTTCTATTCCATTGTTTCTTGTTCCAACCCTTCTGCAGTCAAGAACACGAACAGTGAACCCATTTGGGGGTTTAGAATACTATGACTTCAATGTCATACCTGGAGACTTTCTAAGGTTAACATTCCAATCCTGTTTATTTTCAGCATTCTTGTATTTTTTCCATAGTTTTGATCCAACAAATCCATTTTTCAATTCCTACGAATGAAAAGATTGCATGTCAATCACTTGATTACACCGATTTGCAATGTGAAAATGAAAAGTTGCCAGGTAGAGACAATGTCATAGCATGCCCTTCTTACTTGAAAGGGTTTACAGTAGATTTTATAAAATGACCTCTGTTTCACCTTACTCTGGAAACCCATGCCTTTTATCTGGGCCGGTTGGCTGGCAGCATGTCTGGCTGGTAGGCTCCACCAGTCAAGCAGCCAGGGCCAACAGCAGGACATGAAGATAGGATGTTATAGTCATTGGAATCTGGGGAATAGCAAAGGGACCAGCAGATCCAGGAGGCAAATAAAGGGTGGGGGTCAGACCAAAATAGGACTTAACTACACTACCTGCCCATGCACAGTACTTATATTCTTCTCCATGGACTTTCTTCCCCCCTGAACTCAGTCCCTTATGCCTGATTCAAGCCTGAGCATCTACTGAGGCAAACAGGCTCAGCTTCTGCTGGATGCCCCTGCCCATGGCAGATCCCTGCCCCAATCATACTTGAGCCCCACATTACGCCTGCACCCACTGCTCTGGCCCCATAGCCACTTCTCTGGGCTCTAGTCCATCCTTGGGCTGAAGGGAATCCCCTCCCAAACTTCTTGTCATTCCCATCAAGACCTCCATGACTGAGACTTTTTGATTGATTGCTTTACCATGAACTAGCTCATCCTCTGGCCCTCGGATTTATCTCACTGGCACCCAAAGCCCAGGGAATGAAGTTTCAAACACCGTTGTAGATAATAAGTCTGGTTCATCCTCCAGAGAGGCAAGGCTTTGAGCTTTTCAGGGTTGAAGATTTCAACATAATCGACAGCTATGGTCACAGAGGGTTTCCACTAGTCTGATGTATCTGTTCAACAAATATACACTCACTGCCCTCTCCAGCCCTCCTCTGTGCAAGGCAATAAATATGACAGACATGTTCTCTGCCACCTTGGAACTTACCCTGCATGGGGAAGGTAAACGATGAGCAAAGTAATCACATATTCAAAGCACCATATAAGAGAAAGCCTGGACACTAGAGGAGTAGTGATAGAACACAACATACACAGTGTAGTTTGGCTGGAGTAACATACAGGGGAATTACAGAATGAAAAAGGATGACTGAAGACAGAAACCAATCACTTTCTTCAATAGGTGAGCAGGGGCCACTGAAGACAATGGAGCATGGGCCATGACGCTGGGGAGGAATTTCTAATGTGCAGGATGGAACACGTGCAGGATGGACTGACCAACAGGAGGGAAATCACTTTGCAATGGTGGTTACTGACCTCAATTATAAGAACATATGAGCACAGGTGACGAAATGAAATAGAAGATGGGATCACTGAGAAAGAAGGAGCCAAGAATGCGGTGACTATCTGAAAGTGTTACATTTACTTGCCTGCTTGGAAGAATCTTTGAGAACATTTTCAACATGATTTTCTGAAGAGACTGTATTTGCTGGTTCACAGCCCACCTGAAACACCTTTGTTACAATGCCACTCTGTCTGCAGTCCCTGAAAATTATTCAAAATAGGAAAAGTGTTACATGAAGTTTCAAAGAAAAGATGGCTATCTTGAATAACCACACTGCCAGCCACACCACTTGATAAAGAACCAGGCTACTACCACCTTCAACCCCCCGCCCCACCACCCCACCCTGAGGCTCCTTGGTTGGTTTCCATAAATTACCATTTGGGCCCCTTGTTTGTGTGTTTGTTTGTTTTCCTCTTCCCAAGCTTGAAATTCCTGTTCTCATGTTTTAAATTAACCGATAAAGAGTGAGACCAAGGGACCCTTGGCCCCCACCCTCAACCCCAATAAAAGCAGAACCCCAGGCCCATGCATTCTCTCTCTCTCTCTCTCTACTGGTCACCCTGATGTGTGGCCCCAGGTATGCTACGTAATTTCCAGGACCTGTAAGTAATAAACCTTGTCTCTGAGAGTTTCCTGATGGTTCCTGCTGAGGATGTCTTGCAACCGTGATAAGAACCACAAGGGCCAGTTCAGCCATAGCACTGGTTACTGATGGGCTGAGGCCAGCACACAGTAGTCTTCATGTAGACATTTTCATTTCTCTTGAATGGATATACAGGAGTGGAATCGCTGGGTCAAGTGGTATCTCTAACTTTTTAGAAACTGCTAAACTGTGGTTGTTCCATTTTACATTCCCACCAGCATTATCTGAAGGTTCCAGTTTCTCCACATACTCATCAACATTTGATATTGTCAACCTTTTTTGATCACCTGTACTCTTATGTTCTCTGTAGGCATTTGGTTGTGGTGTGTCCCTAGAGTATTAGGATATAGGCTTGGCTGTTGTAACACAGAATCAAAACAATAGTCGCTTAAACTTGAGAGAATCAACAGGGTGTAATCAGCCCAGACATGGTACAGAGGTGCCATGGTGATGGGGGCATTGTGTCAAGTTTCTACCTTGTTGCTTCATCTCTAGGACCTTGAACTTATCTTCATGACCCATCATGGCTGACCACATCCACATTCCAGCTAGCAGGAAGCAGGACTCACCTCTTCCCTTAAAGGGCATAATCTAGAAGTGGCACACATTACTTTCACATACATCTCACTGGCCACACCTGGTGATATGGCTCTTGGCAGCCGCAAGGAGGATTGGGAAATATCTCTTGTCCAGGAAATCCTGTGTCTGCCTAAAAATCATGGGCTCTATTATTTTAGAAGAAGGGAAACACAATACTGGGGACAGCCACCATCCTCTAATGATAATCATGACCATAGGTCAAATTTAATATTTTTAACTCTCATGCCCACTAATTTGTGTTGAAAGCTCACAGCTGGGACACAGGTGATTCTGTGTGAATTCTGTTCTGCCCAGGACTTAATTCTTTTTCCATTTCCATTCTCTTCTTTTGTGTTTTTTGTCTTCTTTGCTCTTATTGATTTTCATATTTGTCTCTGATACATTTCGTGTTTCATTAGCCTTTATTTCGCAATTTCTCAGATCTCTACATGGCCGGGTTTTTTTTTAATATTTCTTAAAATTTTTGAAACTTTAAGTAAATAAGTGTCTCACAATGATTTAAATTCCTTGAAATAAATATTTATAAAGGCATAAACATCAATTCCAAAACAGTTGAGAAATGTTTAACATTAAGCAATAAAGAAGCTTCAAGCTACATTTCTAGAAGAAGAAAATGATCAAAAATATACAATTCATCTCAATTGCCGCTATCTATCAGTGTGTCACAATATTTAAACTGCATGGTCACTGGCTGGAGTGATTTATGGGTGGCTAAACTTCGGGAAAGCACATATTTTGTTTTGTTTTGTTAAGTTTTACAGCTACAGAAATCTGGATGCAGGTACAGATGATCTTTTTTTTTTTTTTTTTAAAGATTTTATTTATTTATTTGACACACAGAGAGAGATTACAAGTAGGCAGAGAGGCAGGCAAAGAGAGAGGAGAGAGGAAGAAGCAGGATCCCTGCTGAGCAGAGAGCCCGATGTGGGCCTCGATCCCAGGACTCTGGGATCATGACCTGAGCCGAAAGCAGAGGCTTTAACCAACTGAGCCACCCAGGCGCCCCAGATGATCTTTTAGATGAGATGCTTACTTAACCCATTCACCTCAACATCCATCTCCCCTAAATGTTCATCTTTGGTCCCAGGTCTGTCATCTAAGATACAGTTGTCCTCCTTACTAGCACATTTTCTGGACACCACAAACATCTCCATCCAGGGATCCTTCAAATTCTGGATAATCGTGGGGCTCCCTGAAATGTGCGCTTCTAGACCTACCATCACACTGAGCGGAAGCCTGACTCCCATCCACTTGCTCTACTCCTGGAAGGTACAGGTTGTCTCCCCCACTACAGCTGGTCCCTTCCATGGGGACCCAGCCAGTATTCTCACCCGTGGACTTTGTTCCGTCCACGAGGAGCCCAGAAACTAGCTTCAACTGCCTGCTAAGTAGAAGGATTTCCTGATTGTGATATCAAAAAAGGTTTAAGTTTGGGGTTGGAGCTAGAAATCATACTCAGTCCAAATCTCATTTAAATACACAGAAATTTTTGCTAGGATTGAAAATCAGAGGCCTTAAATATGTATCTTTAGGAATAGCAATATAAGGTGCATTCGACATAAAAAAGGTTATGTGTAGCTCTATCCCCACAAAGATGACTATCCTCTCAATAAAATAACAGAATTATTTGGATGATTGCAAGAGTTAAGAAGTTAGATTTGTAAGAACTCTGCAACTTGTCCAGGCCAGGTTTTCTCAATCTATTGAGAACGACTGAAATTTTAGGCTAGATAATACTTTGTTGTGGAAGCTGTCCAGTGCATAAGATGTTTAGCAACATCCTTGACCTTCACCCAGCAGATGCCACTAGCACACTCCCACTTCCAGATGTGACAACCAAAAATGTTTCCAGAGGTGACCAAATGTCCCCTTTGGGGCCAAATTATGCCCGACTGAGAACCTCTGGTTTCGGAACATGAAGGGGTTAAGTAGAACCCACTTAGGAATGCAGTATCAATTTTTCAAATATGAGGCATGCCTTTTGAGCTGGATCACATAACAGCAACCTGTTAGCCCCTTTGTTAAGAATGTGAATAATGACAAACAACAATAATAACAGCTACTACGTGTGAGATGCCAAGTGTATACAAAATGTATTACCTCTGATCTTCACAATGGCTGCCAACTCAGTTTTATTAACCTCATTTAACAAATGAGACAGCTGATAATTAAAACTTATTCAAGTTAGTAAATTCCTCTTATTCAAAGAGGACCAAGAGAACTGGGATTAAAGTCCAGATCTGAAGGCCAACAAACTCCATCCTCTGCCCCACACTCCAAACTACCCCCTCAAAGCAGTGCTCTTCTTGCCTTTATTGCTGCTTATGGAGATGACATCTGGATCTTTCCTCCATACATTATATACTGCATGGGGCTGCAGATGGATGCCGTGAGATGCCCTGGTAACCTGCCAATCAGTTTACTTTATTAACCATTGTTGTAAAACTGGAAAGTCCCCCATGAAAGAAAATGATTGCTCTCAAGGAACTCTGAGACCTACCTACCTTCGGTTTGAGATAACTTTTACCTCAGCCTCGCTCAATTTATCTTGACCACCATATAAGGTAATTGACAAAGAAGGGAGAATACACAAGTTCATTGTCAAAACACTATAAAAATGATGATATCAGGAAGTTCATGGCCAGAAAGGCAGCTTTTAAAGAAACAAGACAGATGTCGGAAAGTTTGCAGACCCCGAACTGGACCATCAATATGGACCATCAAAACCCAACACCTGGGGGCGCCTGAGTGGCTCAGTGGGTTAAGCCTCTGCCTTCGGCTCAGGTCATGATCCCAGCATCTTGGGATCGAGCCCCGAATCAGGCTTTCTGCTCGGTGGAGAGCCTGCTTCCCTCTCTCTCTCTCTCTCTCTACCTGCCTACTTGTGATCTCTCTCTCTGTCAATTAAATAAATAAAATCTTAAAAAAAAAACCAACCCTACACCTGGGGTGCTGGGTGGCTCAGCTGGTTAAGCATCTGACTCTTAATCTCAGCTCAAGTCTTAACCTCAGGGTTGTGAGTTCAAGCCCTGTACTGGGCTCCATGCCCAGCATGGAGCACACATAAACAAAACAAGGTAAAACAAAACAACCCTGACACCCACTCCCACTTGCTGAAATATTCCCAAGTTTCCCGCCCCTCCCGTTCATCTGTGTTCTTTACTGACCATGCTCTGATGTGAAAATTCATGTACATATATTTGGACCCCTGAAAGCACACATATGACAGTGTCCTTATCCTTTTCTTTCATTCTGGAATATCATATTTTAATAAAAATATATTTCCAAAAAAGTGGTATTGGTCAAATCTCTCTAAATGGAAAAACCTTTTCCCCCCTATTAATGTGTCAGTTGCCACCCTTTGTTGCATATTGGAATCATCAGGAAACTTTAAAAATACTGATGCCTGGGTCCCACCCCAAGACATTGTTATTTAGTTGGTCTGGAGTGTATGACTTGGGCATGGAGATTCTGTGAAGCTCCCTGTTTGATTCTGATAGGAACCTGTGGTAGATTACTACAATCACAGTACGTGAGGCATTATGCCTTCTATCTATCTGCACACCTTGGTGCCCTTGCAGAATCCTCTCACACATTGACTTTGGGGGTTGCTATGTGACTTGCTTTGGCCAGTGAAACATTAATATGCCACAAGCAGAGACTAGAAAACATCTGAGTATCCGGGCTTGCCCTTTCTCTCACAGCTTTTGGAAATGAATGAAAAAACTCAGGTGACCTAACTGGAGACCCAAGGTTCAGCCAACTGCCATCACCAACCACCAGAAATGTGACTCAAGCTTTCTTAGACTTGCCAGCTCAAGGTGAGCCAAAAAAGTGACTGCAGCCAGGTCAGGGACCTCAGGAAAGACTAGAACAAGTGCCTAGCCAAATCCACACCAAAATGCTGACCCACTGAATAATGAGCAAATAAATGATTGTTCAAACTTTTAAGACACTAAAGGTCAGGGTAGTTGGTTATACAGCAATAGCCAAATGATTCAACAGTCAAGGTTGAGAAGCACTGGTTACATAATAATTTTGGAGATTTTTTATTATTATTATTANTTTTTTTTTAAAGATTTTATTTATTTATTTGACAGAGAGAGAGAGAGATCACAAGTAGGCAGAGAGGCAGGCAGAGAGAGAGGAGGAAGCAGGCTCCCTGCCGAGCAGAGAGCCCGATGTGGGCCTCGATACCAGGACCCTGAGATCACGACCTGAGCCGAAGGCAGAGGCTTTAAACCGCTGAGCCACCCAGGCGCCCTGATTTTTTATTATTTATGTTTGTTTATCACAAAAGCAAAGCTCACTGCTAAATTTTGGAAGCTACAAAAATTATTAACACAAACAACGCAAACACAAACCATGACTGAATCACCAGAGGCAATGAAATGCTAAAGTTGGGCTTGTTTGTTGTTTTATTTTCAAATGGCTTAATCATGAGAAGCAAACTAAAATCAGAGAGCAAGACAAACCATAAGAGACTCTTAATCATAGGAAACAAACTGAGGGTTGCTGGAGGGGAGGGAGATGGGGGGATGGGGTAACTGGGTGAAATTACTGTAAGTACCTAGAAAAAAGGCTTGAATGAAGCAGTATAATTTCCATAAAGAAAATTTATTGCATTTAAATACACTTGTCACAAATGTATACAAGCACAAATCTTTCTGCCTTGAAGGCTCAAGAACAGTTTTGCTTAAATACTTTCCCTGAGATGAGCATACCTGAACTACTAAGAATGCTCTCAGAACAGACACTAAGTGGGTACAGAGCAAGATGGTGAGATGCATAAAGAATGACCTTATTTTAGGTGTGCATGGGTGGCTCAGTCGGTTAAGCAACTGCCTTCAGCTTAGGTCATGATCCCAGGGTCCTGGGGTTGAGCCCCGAATTGGAGTCTGCGCTCAGTGGCCAGTCTGCTTCTCCCCCTCCCTCTGTGATCTCTCTTGCTTCCACTCTCTCTCAAATAAATAAATAAAATCTTTTAAAAAAATAAAAAAAGAATGACCTTAGTTTCGACCCTTTTTTTTTTTTTAAGATTTTATTTATTTATTTATTTGAGAGTGAGAGAGAATGAAAGAAGGGTGAGGACATGTAGGACAAAATCCCAGGACTCCAGGATCATGCCCTCTGCTCAGTGGGGAGCCTGCTTCCTCCTCTCCCTCTGCCTGCCTCTCTGCCTACTTGTGATCATGCCCTGAGCCAAAGGCAGTCACTTAACCAACTAAGCCACCCAGGCACCCTATTTTAGACTCTTTTGAAAGCTGTGTTAACTCCTACGAATTACATAGTTAGTAATTATTACTTCATCTTATTACTACCTGCAAATTGTAAAAGGGCCTACCTTACAGCATTAGGCACCAAAGTACTTTGTTAATTTTTCATAATTGAGATGATTGTTTTGATAGAAGTGGTTTGACAAGTGAAAAAAGCCAATTTTTCCCAATCTTTAATAAAGAATAATAATGTGTATGAGGGTCTTTGTTTGTTTCATGTTTTTTTTTCTTTTTTAAAACTTTCAAAAGCCAAAACCATCATCTGCATAAAATTTGCAGTTCTCCTCAAAAGCCATGTGTAGCTCAGCCACCAGGGGGAGCCCAGAGAGACACCCCCCCACACACACACACACCCCCGCGGCAAGTACCTGCTCAAAGCCAGGTTTTTGTTTGGGGCTTAAAAGTGTTCCAAAAATGTGGCTAAACCTGTCTTGTTGTGCAGAATAATTCCTCTGTCACGGACACACGGACATGCAAAACACCTGAGTTTTCTTCTCCACAACACACGGTTTCCAAATTAAGTAGTGTCTCTATATTTGAAAACTATATGGTGGCTAACTGAACATAATAAAAAAAATTATAATAATTTAAAAAAGAGTCTCTGAGACTGTGTCTCTCTCGGTCAAATAAATAAAATCTTCAAAAAAATTTAAAAAAAGAAAGGACAAAGAAACAAATAAAGGAGCTAATGTCCAACAAATTAAAATGACAGTAGCCATGAAGTCTGATTAAGTCAATACAAAATACAACTGAGAATGGTGGTGGCGACTGAAGGCCATGTCCTGTGGAATAAAAGGACCATCCACTAAAAACAGTATTTTCTTCACAGCCAAATGAATCACTTCTAAGGTCTGAAGCCCTGAAAAGTCTCTATATTCCCAAAATCCCAATGTGGAATTCAAAAGAAAAACAGTTTTTATATACATAAGACCTCATCAAGTTGTACTCTTGTGATTTGTGCACTTTACTGTATACCTTGGTAAAAGACAAAACCCCAAAGTTATAGATATATGTTGAAATTAAAATAACATTGCCTTTAGTGTCCTTATAATACTGAACTTGTTCTTAAAGGAAGAAACAAATAAAATCAAAATGTAATGTCATTATATTACCAATTATTTTCATCACCATGCTCTTAACTTACTTAGAGACTGCAACAGCTTTAACTTGTATTTTTCCATCAGGCAGAGTAATAGGCTTCATATACTTAAATGTATTATTTTCACCATAACCAATTCTCTTTAGAAATTCAGGTTTGCTGCCATCCAGGGTATAATATATGTTGACATCAGGGGTGTCTGAAAAACCCAAAACAGGGTAACTGTAATTAACACTAAAGTAGCACAGTCTCTGAATAATGTTTGTGGGTCAGTTAATTAATGAGATTTTTTTTTATGTATCATAGGAACAAATAACAATAACTAGCAATAAGTGAGTTCTTTCTCTGTGCCAGGCACTGTGCCTTATATGAATTAGCTCCCTGCATGTGTACAACCCCATGAGACAGGTCCCATTTTATACCCACTTTATAGATAAGGAAACTGAGTCCCAGAGAGGTTAAGGAAGGTTGCTTGATTAACAGCAGTGTTGTGGTTTCACTTTGGCTATAGATCCAGAGCCCACGCTCTTGAACCACTATGATATTGTGCTACTCTAATAAGGCACTGACACAAAAAGAGCAAGGATCAGTTTTAAGACTACAACACCCATTTTGAAAGCAGAAGCTAATCTTTTATTTTTTGAGCATTGCTTCAGAAATGCTATTATTGGGGTGCTTGGGTGTTTCAATTCGTTAAGCCTCTAACTCTTGATCTTGGCTTAGGTCTTGATCTCAAGGTCATGAGTTCAGCCTACTTAAAAAAAATGTTTTTTAAAAAGAATGCTTTTATTATATTTTATTTGGACTTGGTAAATGATTCCCACACACATTAAGTATACAATTTTTCTTTTCCTTTTTTTCTTTTGCCATCACAAGCACTGCAATGAATATCTTTGCATAAAGTTCTTTTAATATGTGTGAAATGATGTAGAACTAGTACTGCTCAGTCAAAAGATATATGCATTTGTAATTTTAGCTAATATGGTCAAACTTCCCTTCACAGACACTGAAACAATTTACATTGTTACCAGCAACACATGAAAGTGCCTGTCCACGGGGTGCCTGGGTAGCTCAGTGGGTTAAAGCCTGTCTTCAGCTCAGGTCATGATTTCAGGGTCCAGGGATGGAGCCCCACATCAGGGCTCTCTGCTCAGTGGGGAGCCTGCTTCCTCCTCTCCCTCTGCCTGCCTCTCTGCCTACTTGTGATCTCTCTCTGTCAAATAAAGAAATAAAATCTTTAAAAAAAAAAAGAAAGAAAGAAAAAGAAAGTGCCTGTCCACCCACGCTCACCCCATAGTGTCTTATTAATATTTCTTGCATTTTTGCCGTCTCCTAGGTGTAAAAAAAAAAAACCCCTCATAGTTTTAACTCACATTTCTTACATTTTTAAAAAAGACTTTATTTATTTATTCAACAGAGACACAGCAAGAGAGGGAGAAGCAGGCTTCCCGCTGAGCAGGGAGCCCAATGCAGGGTTTTATCCCAGGACCCTGTGATCTGACTTGAGCTGAAAGCAGACACTTAACGACTGAGCCACCCAGGCACCTCCATTTCGTACATTTTTGAGTAAGAGTCATTCATTCATTCATTCAACAAAGATTTATCAAGTACCTATTATGTGCCAGGCACTGTTCTAGGCACTGGGGAATACACCAGTGACCAAAGACCCAGCTCTCAGGGAGCTTCTATTCTAGGAACAGTAACAAACAGTAAACAAAACAAACAGGTATATACATATCAACTGGTTATTAAATGCCATGGAGTAAATAAAGCAGGGGATAAGGTCGGCTCAGCAAGTAGGTAAAGGGATGGGTAGGCATATATCCCCCTTTGTTTAAAAGACATTTATATTTCCTTTTCTATAAAATGTCCTTTCACATCCTTTGCCCGCTTTTCTATTGGGTTACTATTCTTTTTGTTATTGAATTGTAGAACCTATTTATTTATCTATTTATCTATCTATTTAAAAGATTTTTTTTATTTATTTGAGAGAGAGTGGGCACACGCATGTGTGGGGAGGGGCAGAGGGAGGGAGAAGCAGACTTCCCACTGAGCGCGGAGCCCTACGCTGGACTCTGTCCCAGGAAACCAGAGATCATGACCTAAGCCAAAGTCAGACACTCAACCTACTGAGCCACCCAGGTGCTGGGAACCTCTTTATTTAGTAAACATTTTAAATATTGGGAATTTAGATACTCTATCATTCATATCATCATTTGTCAGTAATAACCCAGCTTCTTCCAAGAGTTACGGGCACATTTATTGAAATTTGTATTCTGATTTGAGAATTTTTTTTAAAGATTTTATTTATTTATTTGACAGACAGAGAGAGAGCACAAGCAAGGGGAGCAGCAGGCAGAGGAAGAGGGAGAAGCAGGCTCCCCACGGAGCAAGGAGCCCAGGACCCTGGGATCCTGACCAGCTTGAGCCGAAGGCAGACGTTCAACTGACTGAGCTACCCAGGCGCCCCTGGTTTGAGAATTTTTAAAAATAATACTAGCTTTTAAGATAAAGGGAGATATAGGATATTATAAAATATTCTTAGTTGGAATTTGTCTAGGAAGCACAGGGGTCACCAGAAATACAGATAAATAGATTTTACACATTAACTATCAAAATATATAACTGGAATTTCAAAGTCTTTTTAGAACACGTATTTGTTCATATGTTTTATCTATAAAACTTTCCTAGGGCACCTAGCTGGATCAGTCAGTAAGAGAATGTGTGGTCATGAGTTTGAGCCCCACACTGGGCACAGAGATTAAGGGGGGAAAAAAGCTTTCTCTTCTCCTTATGTTAATTATATACATTCATGTATATATATGTAGATATATATATGTGTATAAATGTGTGTGTGTATGTGTGTATGTATGTGTATATGTATATATAAATTCCTGTCATTACCAGGAAATGTATAAACTGCTTTCTTTCTGTAATAATACTTAAGATTTATTTTGGCATTACTATGTGCCAGATGCTGTGTACTTCACATAACATGTCAACTCATTTAATTCTCACAGTAGCTCTAAGGGCAAACATTGTTCTCACGAACAATGAGAAAACTGAGATTCAGAAAGGCTGAGTAATGAATCACTAGAAGTTGTCCAAAGCTGGATTTAATCTCCGGCATGTCTGACTGGAAAGCCTGTGTTAGTAGGTCAAATTACAATCCCAGCAAAATAATGAGAATCCTAGGAAAGTCTGGGGAAGAACCGGGACATCTTATCTTGGCTAATGGGAATCAAGGCATTGCTGCAATTATCTACTAATATAAATGAAAAGTTGGTCAAAGCCAACCACTTTAATCTAAAGATATACCACTCTATAAACCACCAAGTACCACACTGTTTCGAATTTTGGAACTTTTACAAAATTCCCAAGGTCCTCATTGTAGAAAGCATGCAAAGTGATAAACCAACAATCTGATGAACATAAAGAATATGACAATGTTATCTTACATGCTTTCAAGTACATTTGATTCTTACCAGATTTCATTTCCAAAAGTGTATTGCTATCAATTTCATGGTTGGCTTTTCCGGGGGGAGGCACTCGCAATGGTATGATCTGAGGGACACACACTGAGCCTGCAGTCATTTTCCCTCCTTACATTAAAAAAAGTGGAGGAAAATAAATTCCAATGGGCACCTTTTTGAACACAAAAGTTAAAGAGAAGCACGTTGTTTAAATACAGCAAAACTAGTAAAAACTAAAGAGAATGACACCAAAAAACATTACTTAATTTTAAATTCAAATAATTATTGTTTCAGCTGCATTTTTACTGATCCCCATTTGTGTGGGGTTTTGATTATCTAAATGCTTACCTCACTTCTGGGAAAAGAGTATGAAAGAATTGGATGGGGAAATGAAATTATTTTAAATGAACAAATTAGGTGAATACAATATCTCCCCTCCTCTTATCCACAGGGGAAATGTTCAAGACCCCCAGTGGATGCTCGAAACAAAAGATATTACCGAATTCTATATATACTGTTTTTTCCTATACATATATACCTATGATAAAGTTTAATTTATAAATTAGGCACAGTAAAAGATTAACAACAACAATAATAAAATAGAACAATTAAAACAGCATACTGTAATAAAAGTTTTGTGAATGTGGTCTCTCTCAAAATATTGTACTGTACTCACCCTTCTTCTTGTGATGATGCGAGATGATAAAATGCCTCCGTGATGAGATGAAGTGAGGCGAATGACCTAGGCACTGTGATGTGACATTAGGCTACCACTGACCTTCTGCTGTTAGAAAGAGGATCATCTGCTACTAAGCCCCAGTTGACTGGAGGTAAGAGTAACTATGGAAAGCAAAACTGCAGATAAGGGGAGACTACTATCCATCAGAACAGAGACCATCACTACTGATCTAATGTGAGCTTCCCCTAAATCATTATCACCCTTTCCTGCCTTTTGTTAATGTGCCACCTCTCTTGGCTTCAGGGTGAGTCATCACCCAAGAGGAACAGAAGTAACTCTGTATGTGGCATGAAATGTTAATTTAGAGCCAACTCTCTTGGGAAAGCTCTAGGTTCAAGGCCCTGCTATTGTCGCCATGTGGGTTTTGCATTTGAAAGCTGCAAAGAAATTTTAGAAGGATGGCAGAGTACCGTGCTTCAGCGTAAAGAAAGTTGGCACAGATATAGACAGTGAGCAAGAAAAAAAAAGTCTCCCACTCCATCCCCTGTATTTATAAATAATTAAGTACAAGTATGGAGGCCTAACTGATCTTTTTTGGTAGGATGGAGAATAATTCTTAATGCAAAAAGGATATGGGGGGGCAACCCTCACCTTAATACAACAACCATTTACATCTCTGGTGGCCTTTTCAAATTTCAACGATTATGGATACGTAAGTTTCACTCAGTTATGATCTATACGTTCATTCAATTTTTATAGTATACTTCTTGTACCCTCACTCTTTTACTTACAATTTTCCACATACTTATATAACCTTATTCATCATTTTGCAGTTGGGCATTTAAGTTATTACTAGTTTTTTTTTTTTTTTTAGTTTTGGTTGGTGCAATTCTAAATAATGCTGCTCTGAACAACGACTGGTTTGATTTTTGTCCCAGACTACATTCCCTAGAGTTGGATAACTAAATTTAATAAGTGAATTAAATTTAGTTAATAAGTGGACTTTATCCATAGTTCCAGGTCAGAGGCTAAGAATTTAAATTGCAGATACTGATTTTAGAGTAATAGCCTTTACAGTAGAATGGCTGGACTCGGGGAAGGGATAGGGAAGGGAGAAGGAGGTGCTGTTCCTATTTTTCCATTAACGTAAGAGGCAGTTAAAATTAAAATAGCTGAAAAATTAGTCCCTCCCCCCCCAAATTTGGGGACTCATACGCGCCGCAATTAAGAGCTACCCTTGGGAGGCTAGGGAGGCCGGTGGGCCCCAAGCGAAGAGGATTAAGGCGTAGACCGAGATGCTAGGCCCAAATGGCAGTCTGAGATCAACAGCACCCCTAATCACTCGGCTTCTTCCATCAATACCTCCTCCTCGCCGCCCGGATGCGGAACTGCGTCCGGTCCCTGTCCCTGTCCATCAGGGGCAAATAGGGACGCCCGCTTCCTTTCGGCTGGAGTGGGGGAGGCCCTTCTCCTCCATCTCCCCTCCTCCTCCGGCCACCGGGACCTGGACTGGGACCCCGAGGTGCCGCCAGGGTCCCTAATCAAGAAGCCCACCTCTCACCTTCTCTTGCCCTCTCCTCGGCTGCCTCCTGGGTTTCCACAGACGCTGCGAGTTGGGCCCCGCCCACGAGAGCCGAGCAGGTGATTGGCGGAGACGGACTTCCTAGCAACCAGCTCCGCCCCTGCCGCTAGGCCCGGAGGCTGGTACCTGCTTCGAGCGCCTTTCCTAAGTCTTCACTGCAGGCCTCTGAGGATATTCCTTCACAGACATTGGAAAGTGCTCGGAGGTGGCGTCCTAACTTAGAGTGAGGTAACCAAACTCGTTCGTCCGACAGGTATTGACATTCTGAAAAATAAAATGTAGCGGCGCGGGCAAGTGAGGTGGGTCAGGCGCATCTTGGCCACCTCAAGCCGACAGAACAAGTAAGGACCGGCTGCGACACGAGGAAGAAGGCCCCTTGCTCCACAGGAGCCGTTTTTCCCGTATTCTCCGGTTCTTCGGTTCCCCGACTGGCTGGCTGGCGACCCCGACCGTCTCCCGCCCAGGGGCCGGGAACTGGGCAGTCATGGCTGAGGTGAAAGTGAAGGTGCAGCCGCCTGACGCAGATCCGGTCGAAATAGAAAACAGGTAAAACCAGTGAGTGAGGCTTGCTTCCCGGCTCTGGAGCACCTCCCGTAGGCGTCGGGTCGTTTGGGCAGCCGGACCCCTTCTCCTGGGACCCTCGGTAAATACCGGCAAGCGCAGGAAGGGGATGCGGTATTTGGAAACACCTCTCCCATTCCTCAAACCCAGACTTCTTAAGAAGTTCCTAGCGAGTTTGACAGTTTGTAACTTTCTGTATCTCCCCTTGCCCCGGCGCTGTTCGGAAAGTTGTGATGCTGTGCTTTCTCCCTGCATTAAGGTGATCTATATTCAGAAAGGACTCGGCGTTTTTCCCGTAGCACTTGTAGCTACATGGTCTGATCCAGGATCGCTCTTGTCGCTAAGGGAACTCCCACTACAGAATATTTGGGCGAAGTTAGGGTGCAGTTTGTGATTTTTGAAGAAACAGTAAGCCAAATGGTTTCCGTGCAGTACTTAAGATTTTAGGCCACCTAAAGCCTCTCCTAATTTTATATTTGGTCTTCATGCATTGCTTATTTCAGGTTATCACATAGTTTTAAAAGACCTTAACTTTCTCAAACTTATCAAAACACGTATGATGATCCTATGACAAGGTGGATATTTGGGCTTATTTTTGTTTGTTAGAGATAATTCCAAAGCAAGCCCCAGTTATGGTGACTTGTCATAAGAAATTTTGCCTTCCTACCACACGTGTCTCATTTGACTCCTCCTTGCAGGCTTATGGCTGCCCAACACACTGAATATTAATTTTGTCATACTTGTTCCATCTGAGAACATTGACGCCTCAGCTTTAGTATTTTTTTTCTGTGTTTTCATTTGACTTTTGTTCTAATTTAAAGTTCATATTGTGAGGAAAAGAAACATTCTTCTTAAATAATAGTATAATGTTAACATGTACTTTATCTTGCTCAATTTCTAGCATGCTTTGATTCAGAACCATCATACAAATCCAGATGATCTTATTTTAGCGTGGGGTGTTTGGGTGGCTTAGTAGGTTAAGCGCCCAACTCTTGATTTCAGCTCAGATCACAATCTCAGGGTTGTGAGATTGAGCCTGGCATCAGACTCCACACTGGGCTGGAGCCTGCTTACAATTCTCTCCCTCTGCCTTTCTGTCCTTACCCCCCCCCAACTAAAAAACAGATTATCTGCCAAATGTGAATAAAGGCACAATTTCAAACTGTTCTGCTTGTATCCCCCCCACCTCTTGATATAGGTAAAAACATGAATAATATCATTATTGCCTTTTTCCTAGAATTATAGAATTATGTCACCAATTCCCTCATGGAATCACAGACCAAGTAATTCAGAATGAAATGCCTCATATAGAAGCCCAGCAGCGGGCCGTGGCCATCAATAGACTTCTGTCCATGGTAAGGCAAATTAAACTAGTTCATATAATCATTTATGTGCTGTGATTGTCATTACTTCCTAGTGTGTAGTTGTGAAACCATTTGAAAGTGTCTTAAGACTCCAAGCCAGAAAATAGCTCAGACTGCCTGAACTGAGGAGAAAAGGAATAATTACACATCATTTTACAAGATGAATGAGGGGCACCTGTGTGGTGCAGTTAGTTAAACATCTAACTCTTGGTTTCCACTCAGGTCATGATCTCTGGGTTAGGATTAAGACCCACATGGGCTCTGTGCTCAGTGGAGAGTGAGTCTTCCTGAGATTTTCTCTGTCCCTCTCTCTCTGCCCCCCTCCCTCATGTGCTGTCTTTCTCTCAAATAAATGATTTTTTAAAATGAATGAAATAAATGTATTTTGTTTTAACCATTTTATTTGTTAACCTAATTGTCATCGTGTACACAGGGCACAGTCTGCTCTCACTTTCTGTTTGCTTCCTGCTGCCAGTGTTGGACCATTCCTTATGAAATATGCCCTCTGCCAACTATCACAGAGCCAGTTCACTAGGGTTTCACTCTCTACAGTTTCACTCTGAGCATTTCAGGAGGCAAGAATGAGTCAAGCAACACTACAATGTGGTTTTTCTTTTCTTTTTTTTTTTAAAGATTTTATTTATTTATTTGACACAGAGAGAGAGAGAGAGAGAGAGATCAGATCACAAGTAGGCAGAGAGGCAGGCAGAGAGAGAAGAGGAAGCAGGTTCCCCGATGAGCAGGGAGCCTGATGCGGGGCTTGATCCCAGGACCCTGAGGTCATGACCTGAGCTGAAGGCAGAGGCTTTAACCCACTGAGCCACCCAGGTGCCCTACAATGTGGTTTTTCAATGAAGCCCTTCTACCTGCTTTTACCTCTTCTCTTGTCCTGGGGCCTTAATGTCATTCTCCTCCACTGTCCAAAAACACCCCACCTTGTGGCACCCCATCCTCTAAGTCTCCCTATTTCTCCTTCCATTTCC
Organism: Ailurus styani; assembly: GCA_002007465.1. Classification (NCBI taxonomy): domain Eukaryota; kingdom Metazoa; phylum Chordata; class Mammalia; order Carnivora; family Ailuridae; genus Ailurus; species Ailurus styani. The sequence continues at coordinate 118,766 of LNAC01000564.1, read as the reverse complement.
CCTGCATCAAAGTTCCCCTATCTTGAAAGCATTTCAGTTTGGTTGTTGTGGAAATTGGGTAACAGATTTCTATGCTAAGGACTCATGGAAATTTGAGTACAGGTGAACTTTCTGTTAAACCACTTCCTTCAACCCTCTAGCTCAATAGCTGGAAAACTTGGCTTTCTATAAAGTGCCAGGTAGTATGTATTTTAGGCCATGTGGTTTCTGTCGCAAGTATTCAGCTCTGCAGGAAAGTAGCCACGGACTATACATAAACGAGTGAGCATGGCTGCATTCCAGTAAAACTTTATTTATAAAAACAAGCAGTGGGACAGATTGTTGACCTCTGTTTTGGTACTGTTGGTGATTTCTAATCAGTTCACCTTGGTGAAGGACTTGGCTCCAGGAAGGATAGTGGAAGTGGCAATGGAAGCTGTTTTTGTCCTCCGACTACCCTTTCAAGCCCTTTGCTTTCTATCTGAAAATCATCCTCCATATTCCCCCCCCCCCCGCCCACCTCTGCAGCCCCATTTACTCCTGGTCCTGTTGTCTAGAGGATATAAGCAGTGGTGGAGCTATGATGAATTTTAAGGGAATAAGTATTAGTAAATCACAAAGTGTTGCTGATTTTAGCTGTCACATTTTCCCTCTCATTTCCATTCTTACTACTCCTGCATGTGTTCAGGTCTTGGCTTTTTCCTGGACTATTATAGTGTATTCTAACCAGCTCTCCTGGCTCTGTCTGCCTTAGAGAAGTCAGCCTGATCATCTTAAACACAGGTCTGGCCAACTCACTTCTGACCCGGAATCCTCTCAGCAGTAGAGATTCAAGTCCAAACTCATGGCTTTACCACACTGAGCCACTACCTTCCTCACCTGCCCCATCTGCCACCACTCTGCCTCAAAAGTTAGGTTTCAGGGGAACAGATTGGTTTTGGTTCCCTGCCACCTCATGCCTCAGGTCCTTTGTCTTCCCTGGTTACAACGCCCTTCTTCCCTTTCTTCACAAACTAACTCCTCATTATCCTTCAAGACTCAGCTCTGCTTTCTGACTCCCAGAAAGCCTCCCTGAACTCCCCAGGTAGGGCCAAAGCTGCTGCTCTGAGCGCCCATTCCACCCTTTACTTACCTCTATGTTAATGCCGACCAGATAGTTGAAATCAGCTGTGTGATTCTCTTTTAGAATTCATGTTGGCCCCCCTCAAATATCTATCACAGTATGGGTGTTTGGCAAACCTTCATAGGCTGAATTAACCTCCAGGGGCACCTGGGTGGCTCAGTCACTTAAGCATCTGCCTTCAGCTCAGATCATGATCCCAGGGTCCTGGGACTGAGCCCTATATTGGGCTCTCTGCTCAGCAGAGTCTGCTTCTTCCTTTCTCTGCAGCTCTGCCTCCTTGTGCTCTGTCAAATATATAAATAAAATCTTTAAAAATAAATAAATAAAATAAACAACCTCCAATGGAACTTTATAGTTCAATTTTGCTACTTAGTGGGGTCTGGGGAGGAAGTCATTATTGTTCATCCATATGTAAACCTGTTTGCAAGTCATGTGTTATCCCAGTCTTAACTCACAGGAGTGGGGCCTCTCAGTCATGGGTTTTCCAAACTGCCAGAAGCCCAGTGGTACAGTCACTGAGTACTCCTGAGTTCAGGCCCAAGGCCCAAGGAATTTCAAAAGCACATCATACAGGCTTTACTTTACTTTTGATTAGGTTGTTTTTTTTTTTTTTTAAGATTTTTTTTGACAGAGGAAAGACACAGCAAGAGAGGGAACAAAAGCAGGGGGAGAGGGAGAAGTAGGCTTCCCACGGAGCAGGGAGCCCGAGATGCACAGCTCAAACCCAGGACCCTGGGATCATGACCTGAGCTGAAGGCAGACGCTTAAAAACTGAACCACTCAGGCGCCTCTTGATTTATTATGTAAAACTAAAACCATTGCATCTTTTATTCATTGCTTGACCTTTCTGCCTAACTGTCATGTAATAGAAATCACACAAATCAGTAAATGTCACTATTAACATTGCAAATTTTATTCAGTCATCATGTTATAGAATATTTACACATGTTAGTCTTTATTTGAACTTTTTATTTATATAAATTATATTTTCATTTTTATGTTTATATTACATATACTTAGTGAATTTATTTGAATTTGAATATGGATTTTTATTTTATTCTAAAGCTGCTTGTTCAGAATTCATTATGCATTGGTTATCATATAACCAAGCCAGAATATAGCATATAGGAAACGGTTAGGTGTTTATATTTTGGAAAGTGACGACCTAAAGAGCTAAGTTTTCAAAAATTTATTGCATGTGATATGTAGGCAAAAACTTAAGTCTCAAGTGAGGAACTAACAAATAACTGTGCCGGGTAGGATATTTTGGTTTGTGTAAACTTTTAAAGAATACATTAAAATTTGTGATTGATTTGAAATATCTCCAAAATAATTCATTGTTATTTTCTATAAAAAAAACAAACTTTAGGGTCAGTTGGATCTCTTAAGAAGCAATACAGGACTACTGTATAGAATAAAGGATTCTCAGAATGCTGGGTAAGCCCCAATTTTTTTTATTTTAAGAAATGTCAGTTATTACAAATGTAATATGTTTGGGGGAAAATGTCAATATAGAACTGCATAGTGTAAACCTGTCCTGCATACCATCCCCACCTCTTATCATGAGTTCCATTTCTCAGAGGTAACTGCTCTTAATAATTTGGTATATGTCCTTTCTTCTAGGTATATATATAAATATATAGAAATGATTATATATTTATATACTATATATATAATCTCTTTTCTTTTTTTTCTTTTTTTTTTTTAAACAAAAATGGGATCATGCTATCCATACTGTTTTGCAACTTGTTTTTTTCACTTACTATATCTTGGACATCTTTTCATTCTGGTACATACAGCCCTGTCTCATTCTTTTTAAGGTAAGCCCTTATTTTGGTAAATAAGTCAATGTGATGACCTTGTCTGCTAATTCATTAGCTATGTAGATTATTAGATTATTCTTTATCTCTTTGCCTTTTTAAATCTACTTTATTCCCCTGCAGTAAAATGAAAGGATCAGATAACCAAGAAAAACTAGTATATCAAATCATAGAGGATGCAGGAAATAAAGGTAAGCATGTGAAGGAAGAAACAGAAAAAAACATTGTCTTTAGGACCAGAAATAGGGACTGAGCTCTGGCTTCCCAGGGTACTGATCCATGTATAGAGAATGCTGCCATGTATGTTAAAAGAAGAGGAAATAGAAATATGTCACATGCATATGTTTAAAGGACACCCAGGTGTGATGCTCCTGCTATTAGTAGGGAGGCAGGAGGTAGATGGCTGTGGGCCAGGATGGAAAGTTCTAAATTCTGAACCATGGGAATGTACTATCGATAGAAAATAAACCAGTTAAAACTTAAGGGTTTTGTTTTTTTTTTTTTTTTTTTTTTTAAAGATTTTATTTATTTATTTCACAGAGGGAGAGAGATCACAAGGAGGCAGAGAGGCAGGCAGAGAGAGGGGGGAAGCAGGCTCCCTGCTGAGCAGAGAGCCCGATGCGGGCCTCAATCCCAGGACCCTGAGATCATGACCTGGGCCGAAAGCAGAGGCTTTAGCCCACTGAGCCACCCAGGCGCCCTGTTTTTTTTTTTTTTCAATCCTCAGTTTCTAAACTTTGGAGGCCTTCATTTCTTCATCTTCATCTTACCTGTAAATTGTGGATAATGCCATCTCTCTAGTTTTTGCAAAAACCAAAGGGATGTCCAGTGCACTGTGACAGTGTCCCAACAGAGGTCCCTCAGCAACTGTTCAGTTTTCTCTATCCTTCTTACATAAATGTATCTAAATAGGTATTATTACAATTTAGGATCTATTTGAGTCCCTGATACTAGTTTCAACAATGTATCAGCAATGGTATAATTTGAAATCATATCATTCTTATATTATTAGGAGTTTAATATTTTAAAAATAGACATGACGAAAGCCATTCCCTCTCTTTTTTTAAATATTTTGTTGATTTATTTGAATGAGAGAGAACAAGCAGGAGGACTGGGGAGAAGGAGAAGCAGACACCCCACCGAGCAGGGAGCCCCATGTGGGGCTCGATCCTAGAACCCCAGGACCACAACCTGAGCTGAAGGCAGACACTTAACTGACTAAGCCACCCAGGCACCCCCATTCTCTGTGTTTTTGTTGTTGTTGTTGTTTTTTTAATTCTTCCTATCTCATTATGCCTTTGTGCTGGGAAGAAAATAAGATAATGTATTTAATATAAAATTCCACATACAACCCTTCTTTGAAAGAGAAATCCTAGTTTCCTGCATAGGGCTTTCGATGGCTATGAGAACTGTACTCTTCCACTTTTCATCTCCTAAATATAGGGTATAAATAATGGGTATACATGCACACATATGCTTACATAAAGAGTTTTTTGTTTTGTTTTTAAAGGTTTTTTTTTTATTATTTATTTACTTGACAGAGAGAGAGATCACAAGGAGGCAGAGAGGCAGGCAGAGAGAAGAGGAGGCAGGCTCCCCGCTGCGCAGGGAGCCCGATGCGGGACTCGATCCCAGGACCCTGAGATCATGACCTGAGCCAAAGGCAGAGGCTTTTAACCCACTGAGCCACTCAGGCACCTGCATAAAGAGTTTTTTTGGGGGCGCCTGGGTGGCTCAGTGGGTTAAAAGCCTCTGCCTTCGGCTCAGGTCATGATCTCAGGGTCCTGGGATTGAGGCCCTCATCGGGCTCCCTGCTCAGTGGGGAGCCTGCTTCCTCCTCTCTCTGCCTGCCTCTGCCTACTTGTGATCGCTCTCTCTGTCAAATAAATAAATAAAATCTTTAAAAAAAAAAAAAAGGTTTTTTTGCTGTCCATTGACAATGGCATCTGACCTTGACCCAAACTTAAGTTATAATCTAAATATAATCTAAAGTAAAAATAATAAGAAACAGAAGTTGGGAAGTAGAAGGGGATGGAAGAGGCAATGTAAGTTAATTCAGTAACATTTAAGATTTTTCTTCCATTAGAAAGTATCTTTTTCACATGTTTTTTAAAAGGTGCCACACTAGGAGTCCAAGAAATTTCTGGTTAGAAGATAAAGCACACAACTTCTTTATCATTTTGCATACTTTTGTTGTTATCTGAGATTCTTACCTCTAAGGCACTGTTTTTCCTATAGCTATGCCCTAGGAATGTATAGATATATACACATTTTGCTAGTTTTGGCCTACGATATAAGCAATAGGACTGTAAACACAAATCCTATGGTGCTGAACTCATTTTACTTTACTTTCTTACAGGAATATGGAGCAGAGATATCCGGTACAAAAGTAACTTGCCATTAACAGAAATTAATAAAATTCTAAAGAATTTGGAAAGTAAAAAGCTTATCAAAGCTGTTAAGTCTGTGGCAGTGAGTAGTTTTCTCTTTCCGTCCCCCTAGTGTTCACTGTATATGTTTTGCTCCGAATATGTTTCAAGATCTTATTGTTCTTCAAGCTATGTCATTTAAAACTACTAGTCAAAAAGATTTTTAAAAATTTAGCTCATATCGGATTGGTTTGTAGACGTTGCTTAGATTTATCACTAAAACTACTATACTCTTCAGTAAGGAAGTTTTGGAATCATGAACATCTTTCCTGGATTTTCAGCATGTAAGATAATTTACTTCATTCTAGTGTATTAGGTGACTCATTCAACAAATACCTATTGTGTGTTTGCTCTGTGCCAGGCACTGTTGTGCATGCTAGGGCTACATTAGTGAACTAGTCAGAGAAAGATCTCCGCCCTGGTAGAGCACCCGTTTGAGGACATGGCGTTTCTCCTCCTCCTCATCCCACCCCATCCCCTCCGGCCTGACCATGACCTCCTTCAGTGGGTTTCCACTCCACAGCTGGCTCCATCAGGGACACCAGCTGCTGACCTCACTGACCTAGGTGGCAGAAGAGCCGAGATTCCCCTAAACTGAAGTTTGCTTGAATGAGGATTTCAACAAATAAGAATTTGATGTTCGGGCCCCTGGGTGGCTCAGTGGGTTAAAGCCTCTGCCTTCGGTTCAGGTCATGATCTCAGGGTCCTGGGATCGAGGCCCGCATCGGGCTCTCTGCTCATCGGGGAGCCTGCTTTCTCCTCTCTCTGCCTGCCTCTCTGCATACTTGTGATCTCTCTCTGTCAAATAAATAAATAAAATCTTTAAAAAAAAAAAAGAAAAGAAAACTTGGACTCTTCCCACAAATGCTTTAAAAAAAAAAAAGAATTTGGGTGCCTGGGTGGCTCAGTGGATTAAAGCCTCTGCTTTCGGCTCAGGTCATGATCTCAGGGTCCTGGGATCGAGGCCCGCATCGGGCTCCCTGCTCAGCGGGGAGCCTGCTTCCCACCCCCCCTGCCTGCCTCTCTGCCTCCTTGTGATCTCTCTCCCTCTGTGAAATAAATAAATAAAATCTTAAAAAAAAAAAAATAATAAAAAATAATAAAAAATAAAAAAAAAAGAATTTGATGTTCATCAGAGATTTTATTTATCAAATGATATTTTTAACTTACTCCTTTATTTACTTATTTATATATTGTGAAGATTTTATTTATTTTTAGAGAGAGCCCGTGCACGATCACGGGGAGGGGCAGAGGGGGAAAGAGAGAGAATTTCCAGCAGACTTGGTGCTGAACATGGAACCTGATACAGGGCTCGATTTCACAACCCTGAGATCATGACCTGAGCCAAAATCAATAGCCAGACGCTTAACTGGCTGTGCCACCCAGGTGCTCCCCAGTCCCTAATTTAGAACATTACCTCTCTTCAGCATTTTATTTTTTTAGATTTTTTTTTTTAAGATTTCATTTATTTATTTGAGAGAGAGAGAGCGAGAACATGAGAGGGGAGAAGATCAGAGGGAGAAGCAGACTCCCTGAAAAGCTGGGAGCCCGATGCAGGACTCAATCCTGGGACTCTGGGATCATGACCTGAACCAAAGGCAGTTGCTTAACCAACTGAGCCACCCAGGTGCCCCCCTTCAGCATTTTTAATGGTTGATTTCAAATATATACAAAAGTAGAGAAAATAATACAAGCTCCCACATACCAATCACCCAGCTTCACTGTACCAATCTTTCTTCTCCATCTGTATTTTTAATAACAGCCTTATTGAGATCATTGACATACCATAAAATTCATGTTTAAAATGTACAATTTGGTAGTTTATAGTATACTCACCAAGTCGTGGGTCTATCACACTATTCTAATTTTAGGACGTTTTGATAACCCCTGAAATATGACCCCACTAGGAGTCCCTCCCCAGCTTCCCTGCCCATAGGCCCTGACAACCACTAATGTAGTTTCTGTCTCTGTAGATTTGCCTACTCTGGACATTTTGTATAAACAGAATCATACACTGTGTGATCTTTTGTGTAGGGCTTCTGTCATTTACATGATGTTCTCAAGGTTTCAAACTAAAGTAGTATTAGGTTGTAACCCAGACTATAAAATAAATATTCATGAGTCCATTCGGATATAAATGTTTAAATAAATAAATGACAGATCGGGGCGCCTGGGTGGCTCAGGCAGTTAAGCGTCCAACTCTTGATTTAGGCTCAGGTTGTGTTCTCCAGGTTGTGAGATTAAGGCCCACCTTGGACTGCAGGCTCGGTGCAGAGTCTGCCTGTCCCTTTCCCTCCCCGCCACTTGCACTCATTCTCTCTTTCCCTCTCAAATAAGTATATAAATGACAGATCTTCCCATGAGTAGATGCAGAATAGACAAGCCTTCTGTGCAGAAGAATTCCAAGTAATTTAGGTGGACACTCCACCCTCAAGGAAGTAGAATGTAACTCCCACTCCTTAAGTGTGGGCTGTGCATAGTGATGTCCTTCTACACAAAAAAATGCTAGAGGAAAAAATGTCAGTTTACAGTGGAGAAAACAGAGAAGCCCTATCTCAAGCCACGTGTCCTGTTGATGGTGATTGGTCATCAGTTGGGAAAGATCGAATGCCCTTGACAGGATGTGATGAGAAGGGCACTTTTCCTCCATGGTCTTTCTCCTGGTCTCGTCATGAGAAGACAGACAAATCCCAGTCAAGGGATGTCCTACGGAACTCCCAACCCGTAATTCTCAGAGCTGGCAAGTTAGCAAAGTAAGGAAAATCTGAGAATTTGCCAAGGAAACATGACAAGTAAATGTAATGCTGTATCCTGTATAGGTTCTTGGACCAGAAAAAGGGTACTAGGCAAAAACTAAGGAAACCTCAAAGAAGTGTAGGCTTTAGTTAATATTATGTATCAATATTGGTTCATTAATTATAATAAATGCACCCTACTAATGCAAGATGTTAAGAGGTGAAACTGAGCACAAAGTGAGTGTACTATTTTTACAATAATTGTGTAAATCTAAAACTGCTTAAAATATAAAGTTCTGAAGGTTGCCTGGGTGGTAAACATCCGATTCTTGATCTTAGCTCAGGACATGATCTCAGGGTCATGAGATCGAGACCAACATCAGTTCTGTGCTGAGTGTGGAACCTGCTTAAGAGTGTCTCCCCCTCCTCCACTCCTGGCTCAAAAAAAAAGTTTTGAGGGCTTTTAAAATTTATTTTATTTATTTATTTATTTTTAAAGATTTTATTTATTTATTTGACAGAGAGATCACAAGTAGGCAGAGAGGCAGGCAGAGAGGAGGAACAGGCTCCCTGCTGAGCAGAGAGCGTGATGTGGGGCTCGATCCCAGGACCCCGAGATCACGACCGGAGTGGTAGGCAGAGGCTTTAACCCACTGAGCCACCCAGACGCCCCTATTTTATTTTGTTTTTTAAAGATTTATTTATTTGACAGCACAAGCAGGGGGAGCAGATGAGGGAGGAGGAGTGGCAGGCTCCTCATGGAGCAGGGAGCCTGACATGGGGCTCAATCCCAAGATTCCAGGATCACAACCTGATCCAAAGGCAGACACTTAACCGACTGAGCCACTAGGCACCCCAAGGGTTTTTTTAAATCTCAGTTTTGGAAGACTTGATTATCTTCTCCCCCCCCCCAAGATTGATTGATTGATTTATAGAGAGTGCCAGGGCAGCCGGGGGATCGATCTCATGACCCTGAGATCATGACCTGAGCTGAGATCAAGAGTCAGACACTTAACCAGGCACCTCTGGAAGATTTGGTTATCTTACAAACACATCTGCTGTACATTTTTTTCCTAGGCCTCAAAAAAGAAAGTATACATGCTCTATAACCTGCAACCAGACCGGTCTGTGACTGGGGGAGCCTGGTACAGCGACCAGGATTTTGAATCAGAATTCGTAGAGGTGCTTAACCAACAATGTTTTAAATTCCTACAAACCAAGGTGAGCCATAACTGAGGAAACATCACTGCAGATCTTTTTTTAAAAGTTGTTTCATAAAGAATGTTTAATCTTGTATATCAAGGACTTGAAAAAAATTCAAATTGATAATTTTTGCTTAATATATTCTGCTGTTGATTTCACAGTATATAATCGTATTCATAAAACACTGGTGTTCTTGCTGAGATTTATGTTTCTACCCTTATAGGCAGAAACAGCACGAGAAAGCAAACAGAATCCAATGATACAAAGAAATAGTTCATTTGCCTCATCACATGAAGTGTGGAAGTACATCTGTGAACTGGGGATCAGTAAGGTGAGAGCAGTTTTTAATTTTCATCTTATTTTTTAAAGGTTACCTTTCATTGTACGGTTGTAGTTTATAATGTATTCTAAACATACTTGACCCAGACCCTTTTTTCAGGTGATACCTGTGAACATTCTGCAGAACCCACTTTGAGAAAGCACTGTCCTAAGCCTTTTAAACAAAGGTGACTGTCATGCCATCAGGCCCTGTGGGCTCTGTATGTACTGAGCTTGGGATGCAAGCAGCAGAGTAGAGGCCTGGCGGTGTGCTGCACTATCAAAATGCAAAAGTCTGTTGACAAGGTCTTGACTTTCTCAAGGACCTTTCAACATAGATGCCAAACATCAGCCATCACATCAGTTGTCATTTATTGGTATCGTGTTCCCCTTGTAAGATGTGAGTGGTGTTGTCAGCATATGCTTTTGAAGACCTGTACATAGAGACACAGTGCTGGGTGCTTTTCATAATCAGAGAAGAAACAGAAGTGACCATTTGGACCAATCATTTTCATTTCCTGGACCCCAGATCTCTCACTTATAAAAAACTAGGAATTTGGACTGTTTGATGTCTAAAGTAACTTTCTGTTCAACCATTTTGTAAGTCCTCATCATATTCTTGCTCCAAAAATGTTACTTTAGAATATTTCTAAATTTTACTGAAGAGAGTAGAAAAATAGAGTGTCAAATTCAGCATGAGTTAGAGTTCCGTCCCTAGCATTTCAGTGGTTTGTGCTAACCTGGGCTCTTGTTCAGCCCGTGCTTTTAATGACTCACCAGCATAATGCTTCCCCATTTACTGTTTAAAGACTCTCCAAAAGGATGTCTTCTTGTGCTTTTTGTGTTCATTCTAATGCATCCCCTTTTCAGGTAGAGTTGTCCATGGAGGACATTGAAACAATCTTAAATACACTCATTTATGATGGGAAAGTGGAGATGACTATAATTGCTGCAAAAGAAGGCACAGTTGGCAGTGTAGACGGACACATGAAACTGTACAGAGCAGTCAATCCAATCATCCCGCCCACGGGTTTGGTCCGAGCCCCGTGTGGACTCTGCCCGGTGAGTTAAAGGGGCTTCACTTCATACTTGACTGCCAGCAAAGGCAAATGCCACCTAACTTAGCAGCAAGCACACCCGTTTTCTGACTCTCAGGGTTGACCAACAGCAGCTCAAACCTCCATGTAACCTTGATGATGGGGCCTTGATGAAGAAGTCATTGCTTTACATTCTTGTTTAGAATAACCAGGTTAGAGAAATTTGTGTTTTCTACCCTTGGCCCTGAAATGGACAATTTCTAATGAGGGCTGATCATTTAACCTAAGTAGGGAAGGAAATGAGATTTGTTGAGAGCCCACCCCAGGCAAGGCATATTCTTGAAGAGTTTTGTGGTCTCATTTAATCCTACTTCTGTCCCTTGGAGCTAGTGGTATTATTTCCGCATAAGCCTGAAGCTAAGGAAGCTGTAGGAGCTACAGCTTAGAAGTAACAACCAGGATGGAAACCCAGACATGTTCTTTCCCCTGCAGTGTGCCCCAGCACTCTTCATTCACCCTGTCCCCTGTGGTTGGCGCATGTCGGCTGCATGCTGCAGCCCCTCGGAGCATTTATATTCTGGGGCTGCTTGTGTCGGTTTTATTTCATTATACCAGCCCTTGTCTATATGCCTAGGTTCTTTGTATGCTGATTTTAAGTCCTAGGAAAAAAACAGTGAGCATATTGGGAATTCTTTTTAGCACCCTTCACAAAAAGGAATGTAGCTAACATGAAACATTTGGTTAGTGAAACGTATATATAGATCTGCTTTCCTGTTAACCTGCTGCTGATAGCCTTTGGCCCAGTGGGCAGGTGAGCAGATCATCTTACTGCTACAGTGAAAGGTCTCTCATTCGCTAACTTTATAATCACATAGGAAGTCCTGTTATAGCATGTTCTTAAATACAGCCCTAGTCTCTTTCACTTTGAAAATTTTATTATTATTATTATTTTTTATTTTTTTTGCAAATTTTATTTTTATATAGACTTTTTTAAGATTTTATTTATTTATTGGAGAGAGAGAGAGAGAGAGAGAGAACAAGCAGTGGGGAGGAGAAGCGGACTCCCCGCTGAGCAAAGAACCTGACATGGGGCATGCTGGGATCATGACCTGAGCTGAAGGCAGACACTTAACCAACTGAGCCACACAGGTGCCCTGGAAATTTTATTTTTAATACTGCTTTAAAAAATGGTTGGGTCTCGAATACTTTAACAGAAATTTTAATCGTAGGTGACATTTAAGACTTATAATGTGTAATTTTAGAACTTTCATTTGATTGTAAACTTTTTTCTTTTTTAAAGGTGTTTGACGACTGCCATGAAGGTGGTGAGATCTCACCATCTAACTGTATTTATATGACAGAGTGGCTCGAATTTTAATAGAGAACTAGGAACTTTACTGACATTTTGCAAATGAAGTTACTTTGGGAGCAGATAATTTAACTCATGATGAAACATCAAATTCCCTTGAAAGCAAACTTCACAATAATGAATAGACTTACTGCTATGAGAAAGTATTCTTTTTTATCTATGAAGACTAAATTTATATTGGTAGAGTAGCCAACAGAATATAAAACAGGTAAGGTTAATAGTGAAATCCATTCTTCAATAAATAAAATACTTTGAACTTCCGGAAGAGCACCTTCTGAAGCTTTCAAGACTTTTGATGGTTCATGGAAAAAGCAGCCAACAAATCTGTATTTGCCATATACTACAATAATGACCAAAGTTTAAAAATACCCATTTTAAAGTTATTTATTAAGGTCTTCATTGGAAATTTTTATCTGGTTCACTGTTGCCATTTCTGTTTTCTCTTTTCTCAGTGGTTTCATTGAGAAGGAATCAAAAGCAGTGAGGTAGGAATAGCACTTAGAGGCATGAGTGGGGAAGAGTGGAACATCCCTTTCCACACACTACTCATTCCTTTTTACATCAGAAATATTCTTTTAGAGGATTATGCTTTTGTACTTACCTCAAATGCAAATGATGACTATTGTCAAAGATGTTTTCAGTGCATAAATATGATTATTCTCATCCTAAAGAGAATGTTTTCGCTGGTCCTTCTTTGTAAGACTCTTCCAAGTTTCACTCTGTGGCTCAACTGCCTTATTTGCTAGAATTGCCTTATAATTCATTGCCCTCCATTCACACTTTATTGCGAGCAGTGTATCTCCTGTTTTCTTGTCTTTAGATTTTTTTCTTTACTCTCTTAAAGATCATGGTGTAATTGGTCTAAACTAACAGAAAGCCATCATAATTGTTCTTGTTCTAATAATACTTTCAACCCTAGGTTATTTGGTGTATTGTTGTACAGCAGTTAGCTTTTTAGGATCTCAGCTCTTGTATTTTCACTTTGTAGCTCTACTTAATGATTTCTGTGTCCAGGCCAAAAGCATGGGACCAAAGGAAAGGAATTCAAAGCCAGCTACTACTGAAGCCTGAGTTCAAACACCAGTTTGGATATACTCCAAGTAGTAAACATCAGAAGGGTTATTTTGAGATATATGGGATCAATAAAAAAAATTCAGCTCAGTAACCAAGAACCAGGCGGAGTTTGTGGCCAACTCTATAGAAATAGAATTCAGTGACACTAGCACTTGAAACAAAGATCATTTTTTTTTTTTTAAGATTTTATTTATTTGAGGGCGCCTGGGTGGCTCAGTGGGTTAAAGCCTCTGCTTTCGGCTCAGGTCATGATCTCAGGGTCCTGGGATCGAGGCCCGCATCGGGCTCTCTGCTCGGCAGGGAGCCTGCTTCCTCCTCTCTCTCTGCCTCTCTGCCTACTTGTGATCTCTCTCTCTCTGTGTGTCAAATAAAGAAATAAAATCTTAAAAAAAAAAAAAAAAGAAAGAAAAGTCTGCTTTCTTAAAAAAAAAAAAGATTTTATTTATTTGACAGAGAGAGAGATCACAAGTAGGCAGAGTGGCAGGCAGAGAGAGGAGGAAGCAGGCTCCCCGGTGAGCAGGGAGCCCGATACGGGACTCGATTCCAGGACCCTGAGATCATGACCTGAGCTGAAGGCAGAGGCTTTAACCCACTGAGCCACCCAGGTGCCTCACAAAGATCATTTCAAGTATTGGATATATAGAGGATAGAGAAGAATCTGGGGGTCTGAAACTACAGCACCTCCAGTGAGAGCTGGCATAGTAAGAACATTATCTGTCCATGGGACCTGGCCTGTCACAGAGGTGCTAGTCTTATTTAATGAGGAAACAGAACTTGGGGGAGACGTATAAGTGGGGAGAAGGAAGCAGTTCATCTATTAAATACAGACTTTGCATTGTGTCTTGATATCCAAAGATTTTAAAGCTTATAGAGGCCACAACAAAAGTTCCCTGACTCACCAGAATAGAGACCCTTTAAATGCTTTTCCCACAGCATGGTTTTCATTCTGAATAGCAGCTGAAGAAGAAAAGAGACAAAAATGCTGTGCCTCTGATATATAGTTAAGTGGATATTTACCCATCAGAAGTAAATTGTGACCAAAACAAATTATGGAGCTGTCGACTCCTGACACCCAAAATATCAAACTGTGAGTGAAGTCCTTCTAATCCTTACAGAACACTCCCTGGAGTGTTAGGCTCCTCTATTCTGCTTAATAATGATCCATTCGAAATCAATCATGAGAGACCATGATTCAGTGGTTTAAATGTATAGTTTATATGGGATTCTTCCATAAAACTCTGAGCTTGGTTTGGTGGGGAGTAAATTTTATGGAGCTATGCTTTTTATGGTGATCAACTGAGTAAACGAGTCAAACAAGTAATTTCAAGTTGAGTAACTTTTACTTTGAACTATTATTATGTGGTGGGTAAGGAAGAATAAAAATACATGTCATAGACTACCTCTGTCCCACAAACTTTTTATAATGATGACAGTATTCCATATCTGCTGTTCAGCAAGGTAGCCACTGGTCACTTGTGGCTGATAAGACTTGAAATGTGGCTAGTGTGAATGAAGAACTGAATTTTTAATTTTATAGCTACCTGCAGTTATTGGCTACTGTGTTGGATAGTACAACTCAACAATCATAGGTCTAGATTAATTATAGGAATGAAGAATATTTAATTATTTCTCAGTTGTATAGATGTGTTGCTTTTCTATGGAAGAGGACAACAAAATATTATTGTTATTTATATAAGTTTATAATTTTTTGACAGAGGACTTGAGAAAACAAGACTGAGAGTAAGTAGAGCAATGACGAATTCCAAATAATCCAAATAGAATCAAATTTTGGGGAAAAAAATTTTTGGTTATAGACTTGATCAAATCATTGCTAAACAACCTCTTTAAAAAATTATTATTCAGCTGATTTATTGAATTTGCTAACATGTCAAATGAGTTTTTTTTTTAAAGATTTTATTTATTTATTTATTTGACACAGAGAGAGAGATTACAAGTAGGCAGAGAGGCAGGCAGAGAGACAGGGAGAGGAGGAAGCAGGCTCCTTGCTGAGCAGAGAGCCCGATGCGGGCCTCCATCCCAGGACGCTGAGATCATGACCTGAGCCGAAAGCAGAGGCTTTAACCCACTGAGCCACCCAGGCGCCCTCAAATGAGTTTTTAAACCTTAATTTTTTAACTATAAAAGTAATACATGTTCACTATAATAAACTCAAATACCCAGGTGTACAAAATAAAAAGGAGATTCCCACCACACCATATCGAAAATTCCTATTCCCCAAAGATAATTGCCATTAAACGTTGATAGTCTTTATCTTTTTTCTTTGAGCACATTTAGAAACCAAGATTTTTCAGGTTAAAATGATGGCTTTCAGTCTCCTTTAGACATAAACAGGGAATTCACATCTTTGCAGCAAACATCAGGTTTTGCAACATCAAGTATGAAGTCACTGGAAGTTGTCTGAGGCAATACTTAGGGATCATTATAGCCAAAAATGTTGGGAAATAAAAAGCATTTTTTTGAGGGAATATGAACAGAAAAAAAAATCATGGAGTAAGGCTTAAAAGAGAGCCGAAGGACCATGGAAATTAAAAAGTAGAATTCTTTACAGAACAAAACTTGAGGTATGGAAAGATTCTCTTAAAAAATACTTAAGATTTTCTAACAAAACCCAAATTATTCTCATGATTGCATCCTTTGACATTATGTTCATTTCTTAGGCTTCCTAGAGAATCTAAAATTTAAAGCACCTGGCTAAGTTATTCCTAATAGCAGAAGTCACAAATGGGTGGCTTGGACTTTTTGTGTCTTGCAGTGTAAATTTTTTATTTATACTGTAAATAAATTTTTTATTTACACTGTTGCTGCCAACTTACATCATCCACATGTACATGTATTGAACATAACTCATATACATATGAACTGTGTATTATATATAGTCCCTAAATATAAAAAGCACTGTATGAAGTTTTTTCCTTGAGAAATCAGAAAACTGGGAACACCTTGCCCCCTTCCCACATGGCAACAATTTAGACAGGGCATGAGTTCCCCATGTTGCCCTAATCCCCACCACTCTGGTCTAGCACAGATCTGATTGGCTACGCTCATGCGTATGTCCAGGCTGGGCTTATGGTCCCTGTCTGACCTGGCAGACCTGATTCTTCGTTCTGTATGGATCATTCTCCCTCAACATGAAGGACTGGGGCAGGGTGTCAAAGATGGAGGCCCTAGTCTGTATTTAATGTCCTGGGCCTGCTCAAAATAGCTAGTGGTTTGAGCTCTAAGCAAGCACACTGGACCTTTAGTCATGTTTTCTTTCCTCCCCAAATAACAAAAGGTTCATTCCAAAGAGGAGTACCATTCCCACAACATACATAAAACTACTTCGTTTTAATCTGGACTGGGAATCAGGAAACCTGGATTCCATTTCTGCTTATTCATTTTGGACAGATATAGGTAGATAAGCTGTCCTTATGTCCCAAATCAAATGGGAAAAATACTGCTTTAGTTCATAGCAGTCTGTGAGATATAGAGCCTATGGAGAATGGAAATGCTGTTTGTAAGTTACTTTGAATATTGAACTTGTGTGTTTTTTTTTAAGAACTTCATTTGTTTTATGTGTCCACTAATCATCTGATCACAGATGATTTTTATCTATTAATAACCTGATAATTGCTCTACCCCTATACTGGAATGCAAAATAGCAGAAATTATCCTGTCTATGCTGGTACTTTCAGCATAGATTTTACCACACTAATCAGTTCGTGAAACTCCGTGTTCTGAAAGTGGCCACGGTCAGTGAATTTGTACAGTTTGGCTTCCAACCTATCAGCCACTTCCTGTTGTTCCTTCCAGGGAAGGAAAGGATCATCAGTGGAGCCAAACTGCACAATGTGAGGGCAGTTGGCTTTGATCTTCTCCCATTGCCAAGGACGGTTGAAGTATCCTATGAGAAAAAATATATATGTAACCTGTTACTACCCATGGATAATTTCCATTCTAGCCATTGTAAAATATCTAGCAAAGACCATAGCAGAGACACAAAGATTCAGAGCGTAAGTGAATTAGAAGTCCTTTAGTTTTCAAATCTGTAGAGCTTGATACCATAGCCACTTGGGAAGGGGGACTACATGGCTCAGATAAAATCAGGGTTCAGTGCATTAGAAAGTGGTCTACCACCTCTCAAAGGGCCTAATTTGCATCTAAAGAAGGGCAGTAAATGTTTTTCAAATGCTACTAGAGGTTTTCAGCCTATCCAAAAGCCAGTGCTGTTTAATCTGAACAAGCATCCCTGTGACTAGAGGAAGGGCTTTTCTGTATTGGTTTCTACCTTCAAACTTACCACTGGCCCGCTCATTTTCATCCCCCAAGTCGGAGATGTATGCAGACACTAACACAATAGCATATACTCGGTGTGTTTCTGCATACCTGGAGAAAGAGAAATGATGTCAGCTAACACTTAATGTTAAATTTGACTGCCAAAAAAATTAAACAAAACCTGAAAACTCATTTGATTTAGCTTGCAGAAAGCAGGTGCTATCACCTGTTGAGTTTAACATGAAAAATAGGAAGTAAACTACAAAACTACAAGCCCAGTGGTTAATGGCTTACCCTTGGCCACTTGATGAGTCCAAACCCTTTTGGTAATCCTTTCCAAAAAAGCCATAAAAAGTGTAATCATTCTCTTTGATGTGCCTATTAACCTACCTTCAGTATGCATTAGCACTGCTTTGTTGGTCAACCTGTAGATTCAGTCCCAGAGTATCTGATTCAGAGGGTTGGTACGAGGCCCAGGAATCTGCATTTTAAGGCATGACACCTCCTCCAACCCAGATGACAAATGCAAGTGATCTGTGAATCGTATTTTAAGAAATTCTGCACCATGATGGAAATGTACATCTTTTGCCACACACTACATTGCATTGTAGTAATTGTTTGTGTCATATTATATCTATCTTCCCCAATAAACTTTCAGGTCCTCAAGGGCAGGTGTGAGTCTTCTTGATCTTTGTGACCCTGGTGCCTAGTACAGTGCCTGCTAATTATTTGCAGAAAGTTCTGCTCACTCAGCAAAGACTGGGCTAGGGAAGGATGTGGAGTGGTAATAGATTCCAGAGGCCTTTGTGCCAGCAAAGGTTTAGGGTTGGTATTTTGTTTTCAGCCTAAACTTTTTGCCCAACCATTTGTTGTTGTTTGGTTTGGTTTGGTGCAAAAAGGTGGTTTTATTAAAGCACAGAGACAGGACCCGTAGGCAGAAAGAGCTGCTGCCCTAACTATTTGTTTTGAAAAATTTCAAACCTAGAACAACAAGCATCTAGATTCATTTATTTTACCACATTTCATACCTAAACATGTTAACACCTACCCCTTAAGAACAAGGTAGTCTCATATATCTACAGTGCCATTATTAAGCAAGTACATTTAACACAGAGACGGTAATACTAGCTGTATTCATTTTTTCCCCAGTTGTACCAAAAATGTTCTTAAAACTGCTTTTCAATCCTAAAGATCAAGCACTGCATTTGGTTTTCATGCCTCTCTAGTCACTTAAATTTTTTGTTTTAAATGACACTGACATTTGTTAAGAGTTTAAGCCAGTTGTCTTGTTTGTACATCGTCCCCTAAACTGAATTTGGCTGTTTTCCTCGTGATTAGACAGAGGTTAGAGGTTAAACATTTTTGGCAAGAATACTACATAGGCAATGTGTCCATCCCACTCCATCACGTCAGAGACACACAATGCCAGTGTGCCTTTATTGGAGAGATTAAGTGTGATTACTTAAGGTGAGAGCTATCAGATACCTCTTGTAAAGACACAATGTTCCCCTTTGTGAATATTAAGTAATCTATGGGGTGGTTCTCTGTGACTCTGTCAATATCCTGTTCCCCTACAGTCCTATGCCGCACAGTTTTGGCATTTATTTTCTTCTTGCCTACCTTAACTCTAGAAGTTAATTTTTAGAAGGTTGCAGACAATCCCCCAGTAAGTTTCAGGTATTTTTAAAAGAAAGCCCATCTTTAGTAGCCAGTGGTCTGAGAAAAATTCAGCTGGCCTTGAGCTGGTACAGATTTCAGCACAAAGGGATTTCTTCATTTTCCAGACAACCCCTCACAGCTTATAAACACTAGGACTGTACAGAAATTCTGTAGCTCCACATTGGGAAGCATTATCTCAGAGCTTCAAATGGTGTGGCAGAAAGATTATGGAATCTGGCAAGGTTCTCTGACATGCAACTCATAGGACATCCTGAGCAACTGCTTGGGACAAGGGGCTACGCAAAAACTACATTCCTTTGTCTTGCAGCCTAGCAAACATGGAAGAAACTCAACCCTAATATGCTTACTCAGCCAGTAAGTCCTATCCTCTAGGCCTTATAAACCTAAAGGGAGAGATAAGATGTTCTAACCAAGAGCATCAGGGAAGCGCCATGAATCCTGAGGACTTGTGGGGGGCGGGTAACAGCCTCCACCCTCCACCAAATATTCACTGAGCACCTACCATATTCCGGACACTCTTCTAGGCACTGAGGTTTCATTGTCAGAGTGAACAAAGTCCCACCCTCACAGAGCTTACATTTCTATTGGCTGGAGACAGACAAGAAATAAATAGGACATCAGGTGGTGAAAAGTGCTATAGATAGGGGATAGCCAGTGGGCTGAAGTTGCTGTTTCACTTTAAGTGACTAGAGAAGGCCTTTGTGGAGAGAGATATTACAGTAGAGACTTAAAGAAGAGAAAACCATACAAGTATCTAGGAACAGAGAATTCCATGTAGAACGGTGGCAACCATAGGCCTAAGGCAGGCGCACACTTGGCATGTTCAAGGAACTGCAATGAGGTCTGCAAACCAGCTGGAGCCCACATGGGGGGAGAATTCAGCAAGGATCGCACCTCATGGCTGCAATGGCCCCAGAACTGTGGCCTATGATGATGGTCTTCTCATCACAGTGCAGCTCCATCTCCATGAAGGGCAGCCAGATGCTCTCTCGAGCTGTAACTAAGGTTCAGGGTAAAGAAAGAGTGTCATTTGATAGGGACAATCTTATAGTCTAATGCTATCCCACCTTTCTAACCAATGACTACTCAGCACTTCTCAGTTTAAGAACTGCAGGACCAAATGGGAGATGGGGCTGTTTTAAAAGAGCCTACGATTTATGTCTTGCTGTTTGAAAGACTCAGATCCACAGCTTTGGTCTATCTATCTGTCCATCTGTCTATCTGATTTTGCTTTTATTTTTCACCATGTTCTTGTAAGAAAATACCAAGGAAATAATAAAAATGTAACTCTGAAGCTTTAATGTAAACTTTCAAACTTAAGGAAAAAAACTCTAAACCACATTCTCAAGTTCATACATATATATATTCTTTTTTCCAAAGAAGAAATTCCTGACACGAGTCATAGGCAAAGTCAGAACAAAAGTGGCAATGTTACATTTTGAAATATTCTGATCTCCTATAGATGATGTAACATTTTATCATATCTTTGTCTCACATGAAACACCCATAAATTTTGCCTGAAAATATCTGTTGACTTCTAGAAGGGAAAATTAAGTGGCTTGCAAAGTTGAAAATTAAATTTTACCAAGCTCAGGTGCTTTTCTCGATTCTTACTAGAATTTTCTAGAATGTTTTTTGGTTTACGCCCTTTTCCTTAAACTACTTGCCATCATTCATTCTTAGGTATATATTCCCTTTGGCTTCTCTAGTATGATATTCTTGCTCTCTACCAGGAAAATGGCATGATTAAAACCCAACAAGATGAGGCTATTCAAAAACATGTTTAAAACTTACTTGGGTCAGGCATGTTTTTAGCCAAACACTGGAAACCAGGTATCTATGATATGAGGGGAAAAAAGAGCTATAATAAAGAGCTTAATTACAACTAATACTTTGCTAATAAGAAATGAGACACCTGATATGATCTTTATCAATTCAATAAATATTTGCTTATATTATGAAATAAAGTGAGTTAAGTGCCACAGGATTACATATGAACACACAATCCCTCCAGTGATAAGCTCCATCTGTCTGTATTTGTACCCAGCTAGCTTTGTAGGTCTCTGTATACAGAGACCTATATCCACATTTGTATATCTGTTTATTGCTGTAAACATGTATCTATAGAGGCATCATGAATGAATGCATTCTAAACAAACCTGTAGTCAAACAGACTGTGTGTCAGGGATTAGGTAATACATGGTACAGAAACGCAGAAGAGAAAGTTGGAGATCCCACTCTCTTGGACAGCTTCAGCCCTTATCTTTTTGGTTTGTAGCTCTGTTCTTGGTTTTCAGCCACAGCCCTGAAACTTTATTCTAGAAAGTACTCTAGAGCTCTAGAGGATGGCAATCCAGGAAGCAGTCCTATTGCCTGGTTATGGAAGAGGTTAAAAAAAAAAAATCAAGGGCGCCTGGGTGGCTCAGTGGGTTAAAGCCTCTGCCTTCAGCTCAGGTCATGATCTCAGGGTCCTGGGATCGAGGCCCACATCGGGCTCCCTGCTCAGCAGGGAGCCTGCTTCCTCCTCTCTCTCTGCCTGCCTCTGCCTACTTGTGATCTGATCTCTCTCTCTGTGTCAAATGAATAAATAAAATCTTTAAAAAAAAAATCAAGGAGCACAAGACAACCACAGTTGGTCACCATTTTAATAAAGCTCGTAAAGAAACCAAATTATACTGTTCAAAGTACACACATAGGGGCGCCTGGGTGGCTCAGTGGGTTAAAGCCTCTGCTTTTGGCTCAGGTCATGATCTCAGCGTCCTGGGATCGAGGCCCGCATCGGGCTCTCTGCTCAGCAGGGAGCCTGCTTCCTCCTCTCCCGGTCTCTCTGCCTACTTGTAATCTCTCTCTCTGTGTCAAATAAATAAATAAAATCTTAAAAAAAAAAAGTACACACAGTTGCAAAAATGTGTTCATTTTTAAAAGACGAGAAGTGAAAAAAATTTCAGGATGGTAGGGAAATGGGATGAGGGACATACATGTGGCTTCAAAGGTATTGTTAATGTTGCAGATTTCAGTTTGGTGATGGAGCCTCAGGTATTCATTACATTATACTTCATAATTTACATATATGTTACAGCTTTTCTACATATTAAATATTACATACTGATTTTTTTAAAATCAGAGGCAGGGAGCAGAGAAGCAAGATGTACAATTATCTGGGAAGTCCCAAATCTGAACGAGCGGCAGATGCTGCAGGACGGAGGGGACTCTAGGAAGTGGTGCCTTGTACTCTAGTGACTGAGCCCTCAGATAAGTTTTCCAGGCAGTTTAACCCACCACAATTCCGACCACTAGTTCTAGAGTTTAAGACAGGGCAGCAGGAGTGGAATGAAAACACACTGGCCTTTGCTGAAGGGGGTATGTTGGGGTGGAGTATGGGCTGGTGAACACACGTTTAAACTTCAGTCCTCCGTCCCCTCCGTCTCCAAGCTGACTCCCCAGTGCAGCCAGGCGTGTCTCTTACCTGCTCCAGCCCCTTCTTCACCCAGCCATACCAGCCGTGGGTGGCCACATCGCCGCCTCCATTCCCCGGAACAATAACTGCCTTGCTTGGGAAAGCCATGAGCGCAGACCGTCCAGTGTCACCCTGCAGCCGAGCCTGCAGTGCTGGGAGCCAAAGCCTGCATCCGCTGAGGAGTTTGCACCGTGTCATTCTGGGAATTGTAGTTCTGGGCGCCAGAGGGGCCCGCTCGTGGACTCCGGCGGTCCTTAACTGTACGAGGCGGCCAGAGCAAACCTGGGAGTTTCCATTATAGGTGAACCACCTTTCACTTGCCTCTTACTAGCGTTCCCGTCCCCTCACCACCTGATTTAGGACAGGCTGTGACATGCCCAGATTATGTTCTCTCTTTACTACAGTTACGATGTATTTCTATAGGAAAGTGTGTTTTTATTTTTTATTTTATTTTATTTTTTTTAAAGATTTTATTTATTTATTTGACACAGAGAGAAATTACAAGTAGGCAGAGAGGCAGGCAGAGAGACAGGGAGAGGAGGAGGCAGGCTCCCTGCTGAGCAGAGAGCCCGATGCGGGCCTCGATCCCAGGACGCTGAGATCATGACCTGAGCCGAAGGCAGAGGCTTTAACCCACTGAGCCACCCAGGCGCCCGGAAAATGTGTTTTTAGTTCCAAAAATACGGAAATAACCTATGTATGAGTTGAGGACTCCTGGAATTTATTACTTTTCCTTCTCATTTCAAAACAGTTGTTAGGGGCGCCTGGGTGGCTCAGTGGGTTAAAGCCTCTGCCTTCGGCTCAGGTCATGACCTCAGGGTCCTGGGATCGAGGCCCATATCGGGCTCTCTGCTCGGCGGAGNCTCTCCCTGCCTCTTTGCCTACTTGTGATCTCTCTCTCTCTGTCAAATAAATAAATAAAAAATCTTTAAAAAAAAAACAGTTGTTAGTACAATAGTTACTGTCAGCCCTGGTTGTTATTTTTCATCGCTTTAAATGCTGTCTTTTTTTTTTTAAATTTTATTTTTATTCTTTGCCCAAGGGGTACAGGTCTGTGAATCATCAGGCTTACATCTTTCACAGCATTCACCAAAGCACAAACCCTCCCCAATGTCCATAACCCATCCACCCTATCCCTACCCTCCCACCCCCCAGTAACCCTCAGTTTGTTTTGTGAGATTAGGAGTCTCTTATG
>LNAC01000564.1:72092-95056 GCA_002007465.1 Ailurus styani | reverse complement strand
TTGCGAATGGCAAGATTTCGTTTCTTTTGATAGCTGCATAATATTCCATTGTATATATATACCACATCTTCTTTATCCATTCATCTGTTGATGGACATCTAGGTTCTTTCCATAGTTTGGCTATTGTGGACATTGCTGCTATAAACATTCGGGTGCACGTGCCCCTGAGGATCACTACCTTTGTGTCTTTAGGATAAATACCCAGTAGTGCGATTGCTGGGTCGTAGGGTAGCTCCATTTTCAACTTTTTGAGGAATCTCCATACTGTTTTCCAGAGTGGCTGCACCAGCTTGAAATGCTGTCCTTTTAAAAGGTATCACCACTGGTGTAATGCACGTGGATAACATTCATGCTTAAACCAATTTAGAGACTGGGGAAACTGAGGTAGCAATGAAGTAGTTTACCACCTATTATAATATTGCAGTCCTGAAATTTTAGGAACCAGTCGTACCTCACAGATATATACAAATCTTTTATTTTTCTTAAGATTTCGTTTATTCCAGAGAGAGAGAGAGAGAGAGAGGGCGGGCACGAGTGGGGAGGGAGAGGCAGAGGGAGATGAAGACTCCCGGCTAAGCTGGGAGCCTGACATGGGGCTTGGTCCCAGGACCGCAGGATCACAATCTGAGCTGAAGGCAGCCACTTAACCTACTGAGCCGCCGAGGCGTCCCTACTCTTATGTTAAGGTGGGCAGAAGTGTGTATGTGTGGTTATAAATGGGAATAAACATGCAGCACCTCTGTAGCTCAGTCGGTTAAGTGGCTGACTTTGGCTTAGTCATGACCTCAGGGTCCTGGGATAGAGCCCAGAGCTGGTTGGTCTCCCCGCTCAGCAGGGAGTCCGCTTCTCCCTCTGACTCCCTCTGTCCCTAGTCCCCTCGTGCTCTCTCTCTCAAATAAATAAATAAAATCTTTTAAAATAAAGAAACCAAATAAATGGGAATGAACAGGAAAGTGCTTCTTCTTCCTTGCCCTCCCATGGACTTACTCACTGGGTACATGACAGGTATTTCGGCATCTGTTACTGAGGAACACTCTCAGGCAGAATATTTTTTGAACAGGCACAAGCAGGGGATCAGGGATACACTGGCTCCCACCACATTCTTTAGGAAGAGCCAGACATACTCTTTCTTCTCCAACCTCAGACTCTGAATTTTCTTTAAAAGGTCAATACTATTGAATTTTAAAGGTAACCTTATTCACTTCAGAAGGAATGAATAACTGAGACACACAACACCATGGATTAATCTCAAAATAATTGTGCTAGGTGAAAGATACTAGACAAAGAAGAATGCATACCATATTATTCCACTTATTTAAAACTATGGAAAATACCAGCAGCACAAGGAAACATTACACATGTTCATCATCCTGACTGTGGTGATGGACATCAAAACTTAAAATATTGTACACTATGTAAGGCGCCTGGGTGGCTCAGTTGGTTAAGTGACTGCCTTCAGCTCAGGTCATGGTTCTAGAGTCCCTGGATCAGTCCCACATCCAGCTCCCTACTCAGTGGGGAATCTGCTTCTCCCTCTGACCCTGCCCCTTCTCACACTCTTTCTTTCTCTGTCTCTCAAATAAATAAGTAAAATTAAAATATACATATATTATACACTGTAAATATGTACAGCTTACTATGTGTCAATTATACCACAATGAAGCTGTTTAAAATTTAAATATAAATTAAAACTAGCAGAGGCATTCCTGTAGCCTAGAGATTGCTTGCTTCGTGGTTTTTAGTTCAATAAACAATAACACTCCGTTAACAGGAACTGTGGGCTG
This sequence comes from Ailurus styani, assembly GCA_002007465.1. Classification (NCBI taxonomy): domain Eukaryota; kingdom Metazoa; phylum Chordata; class Mammalia; order Carnivora; family Ailuridae; genus Ailurus; species Ailurus styani. The sequence continues at coordinate 93,272 of LNAC01000564.1, read as the reverse complement.
AAAAAAGATTTATTCTTCCTTAAGATTTAAGATTTGTCTTTCTTCTCACTTATAAGGTAATTGACTCTTCCTTTGAGAAGGAGAAAAATAAGGTAATGGCCTCAACTGTCACATTTCTCAGATTGTTTTTGTCGATAATGATTGCAAAGATTATATACTTACACATAAATCCACCCTGTTTTCTACTTTCTACCTCTTAGGCAAGCATTTTTCTGAGCTTGTCATTATCAAAGAAGAAATAGCTTAGTTTCAAAACTAAAATCATTTTTATGAATTAAAAAATGAAAATGCACATTTATATCTGGTATATCATTTGCTAATATTGAAAGAGCCATTCTTAAGAACTTGACAAAGCCGTTTTCATTTTTCACTTTTTAAAAGATTTTATTTTCAGTAATCTCTACACCCAACATGGGGCTTGAACTCATGACCCCAAGTTTAAGAGGTAGATGCTCTACCAGCTGAGCCAGCCAGGCACCCCTCATTTTCATTTTTCTGCAGACTCAGCCATCAGCTTCTATGGCTCTCTTTCTCAGTCACCTTACTTTGCCTGAACTTTTCTTTTCAGGTCAGAATTTCTTCTTTAGGCAGTTTGCCTCTGATTCTCCAAACTCACTGTCTAGACATTCTACCCTCTTCTGTGGTTCCTTTTCTTTTTTTCTTTTTCTTTTTTTTAAGATTTTATTTATTTCAGAGAGAGAGAGAGAGAGAGAGAGATTGAGAGAGATCACAAGTAGGCAGGGAGGCAGGCAGAGAGAGAGAGGAAGCAGGGTCCTTGCTGAGCAGGGAGCCCAATGCGGGCCTAGATCCCAGGACCCCAAGATCATGACCTGAGCTGAAGGCAGAGGCTTAACCCACTGAGCCACCCAGGCGTCCTGTGATTCCTTTTCTATTTCTTTCACATAGTATTATTGTTTTAACCAATTTGAAGAAAGGAAAATATAAGGAAATGTTCTTTGGAGTCCTGAAGGACACATGGAAGTTAAGTGAGAAAAGAAGGGAGGCAACCAATGATGTGGAAATGTTGGGGTTTAAAGCAAAGGGTCAAGAAAGAATTCTTGAGATGCCCTTGGTCCCAAAAGGTGGTTTTATTAAAGCATGGGGACAGGACCCATGGGCAGAAAGAGCTGCCCTGAGTTTGTGAGGAGCAATTGATTATATTTCAAGTTGGGAGGGGGTTAGGGATAGTGTAAGTCTCTAAGGAATTTTGCAAGCAAGGTTTCCAGGACCCTGAGGAGGTTAGGTATTGTCAGGAAAAGATCAGTTATTACTGGTTAGTAAAACCCTAGTCATGAGCCCCTTCAGATGTGTATCAGATGTATATCATGAGACCCTCTGTCTGAAAAATCTATCTGGGCCATATGCTTGGAGGATGGTAGCTAAAATAGATCTTGGGTGTAGAAATAAAGGAAATTTCCAAAGGAATTTTTATATGTTAAAGGATCCAGGAGGTTGGGATAATGTTAAGCTAAGATTGCCTTTAGCCCTTAGCAAAGTATTAACACCCAGGCTGTTGAGTTCCCAGAGCAAGGTCACTCTGCCTGTTTCAAGGACTTGGCAATGGGCTGTTAAGTAGTAAGGAAATTTTAATTTTTCCTTTTGCCTTTGTTCTCCACATAAAACAGGTTGTTCTTAGTAGTGTGGAGGGCATGCACAGGGCACAGAGGTGAGACACAACAACATAATCTGGGAAAGACAATTGGTTTAGTAGTGTAGGATTGAGGTAAGTAGATCATGGAGGCCCTTGTACAGCAAAATGGGGCATCTACTTTATCCTGTCAGTAACTGAAAGCCAGGTAGAGTTTTAAACAAGAGAAGGTCTGGGTCAGATGTGTGACTCTGAAAAATCTATCTGGCAATCAAAGTGAGACTTGGGTTTGACAAAATTTGGGGAAAGAGATCATTCTGGGGGGCTGTTGTAGTAATTCAGTGAAGGAGAATGAGGGCTTGAACTAAGCAAGGCCTGTTCGTTTTGATTCCTCTCATCATCTGAGGGAGGCTGAAGGAGCCATAAGACCAAAGAAAAGGCCTGATAAGTCCAGCTTAACAAGAAATGATTTACTAAAGGGACTTTAGTGTCTTGGGAGGCTGCAAGGTGAGTAGATCTCTGTGACCCCACCTCTCATTAGACTTCCATTTTTAGCCCTATAGGAAGGGGAATATGTCCTGGGAGACCACCCCCAGAGGAAATGCTTGAGAATAGTTGTACCATAGTCATATCTCCAGAGAGAGTCAAGGATGTTATGCCTCAAGGGTGTACTTAAGGGTGTGGTTAGACAAAAAGAAAGTGTGGGATGGGGACAGCTGTGCTGGAGAAGGCTTCAGGTTACAAAGAGGTAGTCGTGGTGGATTCACCCAAGATGATGCTAGTCCAGCTCACATAGCAGCCCTCTGTCTGCAGAGGTAACAGGTATCTCCTCCTGGTAAAGGGAGGGCATCTCTCACATGAAGGTCTTATGGCCTGTTTGAAGGGAGACAGGAGAGGTCAGTGGGGACTTCCTTGCACCTACCCTCTCTCAAAATATTCAACATGCCAACATGTCATATAGCGTGTGTTGAACCACATCAGAGACAAGGAAGGACCAAGAATAACTCCTTAGTTACTAGGCTGACTGGGAGAAGAATGGTATCTCCAAGTGAAATAGAAAGTACAAGAGATAGGTTAGTTTAGGGCAAGGGGAACAATGAATTCAGTTGAAAAGATAAACTGAGGCATATTAAAATTATAAGAGTTTATTTGAGCAAAATTCAGTTTGAATCAAACAGCATCAAACCGGAAATGGTTAGGAGCCGTCTGCCAACAGGAGTCAGGGAAAACACTTTTACAGAGAAGGAATAGAAGCAAGGAGAAGAAATTGTCCAGTTGGCTCTCTGTGATCGGTTGTCCTCTGTGTTCTGATTTCATAACCTTGAAGCATTTATACGCTTACGTGTTAGTTTGCTTATGTAGGCTGCCATGGCCTTAGAGCCCCATCAGTCTAATGGCTTTTGTGTTCAATCAACTTAATAGGACATATGGAGATTGAGATGCCAAGAATACCCAGAGATATCCAGCAGGTTGGTGAATATACAAATCTCACATTAGATAAGCATGAGCCAGAAATATAGAAATTAGATTATAGATGATGAATAATATGTAACAGAAACTGTGAAAGATCTTGAAAGAGTCAAAAGAATTTACTGGGTGAAGATCCAAAGAATGCTGGGCATTTTTTAAAGGACTCCCTAGGGTCATCTGATTATAAGGGGTGTGTGCCTTTATCTTTGTCTAAGCTATTTCGCAGCTGATAGGGATGAAGGCTTTGGAAGAAAGGCAGGCAGGGACAAGCTCCCCAACTCTCCTAAGAGGAAACTCCCAACTAAGAGGAAACTACCCTTAAAACTACCCTTAAAAGAATTTTACACCATCCTGGAAGGAGCCCTCCACCCTTTCCCACGTGATAGATGACAAAAACCTGATTTGATGACAAGCGCCTGGAGGGTTAACCAGATTAAAACTCAGTTGGTTAAATGACTGACTCCTTATTTCTGCCCAGGTTGTGATTGCAGGGTTGTGGGATCCAGCCCCGCTAGTGGCTCCGCGCTCAGTGTGGAGTCCACTTGTTCCTCTCCCTCTGCTCCTCGCCCCTTCCTAAATGAATGGATAAATAAATAAATAAATAAATAAATAAAATCTTAAAAAAAAAAAAAACCCTTCCAATACTTTAAATGTGTAAGGGTGTATTTAAAATATCCTCAAAAAAAAATCCTTCTCATAAATTTCTAGTACTGAAAGAATCAGGTTCAAATAATCAAAACAAGACTTGACAAATGATATTCTTTTAATGTTTCGTTAAAAAAACATTTTTCTAGGTGTAAACCATAATACAAAGGTGTATGTATTTTAATTGTGCTCGTTTCCTTACTGAGAGAAAAATTAGTGCAAACTTCCTAAATTTATTCAAGTTTAATAACGAAATAACCTAACATTACTCTGACACAATGTTTTAGGAACTCGGAAAATGTAAATTTGTTCAACAAAACTGAGTAATTATTCCACAAACTTCTAATATTAAGAGTAATTATTTTTCATAGTACATCGACTTAAAACTAATTGATGTTCATAGGTAATTTAAAAATTTTGTACTAATATTAAGTTGAACTAATTAATGGTAATCTTTGGATGTCTAGATAATGTTCTAAGCACAATATTAAGTTTATATAGCTTTGTTTCTTATTTTTATATACTACAGAGAAGCTGTATTTCTGGGTCAGATTAATAAACGTGCTCATTTCGTCACAAAGAGGTGTGTAATGGCTGTGATGGTTGTGGAAGGCGGTGCTCTATAGAGCTGGGAGTTTTGCTGGTCTCCTAGGACGCTTAAATATGACAGATCTCAATTACGTGCTCGTAGATGGATGACGAGTAACTGTCCGCTAGTGCCAGTTCCTGCAGAGAACGCAAATCCAGCACAGCGAGCGAAAGGAGGAGACCTGTTAGTAACTTAAGGAAGCATTTCTCTACCTGTCGAATTGCCTAATCTAGCGCTGACCGCCTCACCTCCCTCCGCCCCGCCCCTTCCCGCGCTGATACCTTTTCCCGGCAAGCTTCGGTCTCCTCCGCACGGCGCCCCCTCCTTTTTCCGGTGCCACACGTCATCATTCTCGCTTCCCGGTAACTAAGGCGATGAGAGGGACTTCCTACTTAGGCGAACGGAAGTCATGTTGGCTCAGGGCGAATCCCTGAGGCGTGCAGGCTGCACCTAGGAAGGAATCCGGCAGGCACTGGAGTTTTCTGAAGGACAAAGGTTTAGAGGTGAACGTGAAGGAACTTAGGATCTGAAGAATTTTGGGTTTGTGGACCAAGGCACGACTGTCTTGCCCTATTTCAAGATGGCGGCGCGGCTTCACCGAAAGTCTTGCTTCCGCTGCTCCGCCAGAGAGGCCTTCTTTGATTGGCTAGTGGACGGCGCCGTGGAGTGACGCACAGGGGCGCTGACCAGTCGGCTGAGAGCTGAGGTGGACTTGGCGGTGGTAGCCGGAGCGGGGCTCTAGCAGCTGTGGGTGCGGACGTAGCCAGGTGAACGGCTCCTGCCAGGTGAGGGGGCGCGCCGATGATGGGTGGGCCGAGGGCACGGACAAGAGTCTCTGTAGGGACCGAGTGGGTGCTTCTGGGACGAACCCTTCTTTCGGCGGGCAGAGGAACTGAGGGACTCAATGACCCAGGGGTTCCTCGTCTGGCCGTGCGGCCGGCCGGCTTCTGCTCGGGAACCCCCGAATCGCGGGGTGCGGAAGGGTTCAACCTTTTTTTCAGTTGAGTAACCCGAAACGTGGGTCAATTGACTTTAGTTTCGTGGCAGCTGGAAGTAGGACCCAGGTCTTCCCAGTATCTTTCAACCATTAAACTTTGCTTAAACTTGGCTACTGTGTCCTGAAAAGTTATGCTTTGATGGGATGAGCGGTTCAGTTTGTCGTTTGTGTGTGTGTGTCTTTATTCTTTTGGCAGACAGCAGTTCTTTAATTCATTCATTCATTCAGCTATTAACCTCTTCAGAAAATCTTTGAGGATATGATGTGAGCCATAAATCGACCGCCCTAGAAAAATGCATATTAGCTCATGCACACAATTTTGCCTACAATTTCAGAAGATTTATTGACCCTCTGAAGTCCCCCGTTGGTTTTGTGCCCAGAGTTAAGAATCCATGCTCTAGAAGAGGGGAGGGGAGGAGGCAGTGGGAAACGGAAAGAATAGGTTTTAATGTGTAGCTGCCTGGGGATATCGGATAGAGCCAGTACCTTTTAATAATGAACTGTTCTGTCTTTAAAGATTATTTATTTATTTGACAGAGAGAGAGAGAGAGATCACAAGTAGGCAGAGAGGCAGGCAGAGAGAGAGGAGGAAGCAGGCTCCCCGCTGAGCAGGGACCCTATGCGGGCCTCAGTCCCAGGAGGCTGAGATCATGACCTGAACGGAAGGCAGAGGCTTTAACCCACTGAGCCACCCAGGCGCCCAATAATGAACTGTTTTGAATTGGGAAACAGTTATTCAATGAAACCTTTAGAGGTATTTGCTGAGAATTGTGATACTAGAACATGCTTTTATTCCCACTCAGGTAGCTGCAGAGGTGGGTCCTAAGGGTGTTTCAGTTTCCTGCCTTTGCCAGAAAGAGCAAATACATGCCTTAGAGTTTCAGTTGGAGCAGACATTTAGAATTTTTGTGGTCTGGGTTGTGTGTAGTAAACTAATTGTTTCATTTGCTTTTCTAGCCGTGTAAAAACCATCTCCTTAGTCCATATTATTTACACTATGTATTGCACTTCTCATAATAACATAGAGATAATTCAGCACTGCATAAAGTGAGCACTCGAGGCTACTAATAATGTAGATTCTTTAATTTGCCTGTTTTTTCCATTTTTCTCAAGGGGATTGTTCCCTTGAACCCTAGGGGCTGAGATGTGTGCTAACCTTAGCCTAGATTTTAGGATGTAAAAAGGATGTATGAAACAGTCAGTGGAGTTGGCCTTGTGGGTGTTTGAAAACTTAGTCTAAATGGTTATTTTATTAGCCATAATCTTTTGAGGCATGAGCATAAGCAACCATGGTGAGGAGAGAAGTCCTGGTGAAGGACTCCCTCAGCATGATAGCAAGCCTAGCATTGTAATTTTGGTGATCCCAAGTAGAAATACTTTGGCTCACAACTGATGGTGGATTATGAATTGGATTCACACATCAACATCCAGTTTTTGTCTTCACAGTTAACAAAGAGAGGAGGGGAAAGGGCACAAAAATGAGATCACTTGGAATGTAAAATTTAATACAGTGTTTGCTTTACTAAAGCACAGAAGGAAGAGGGTCAGGGGGGAGGTAGGTGGATGCTGAAACAGGTTTTGAGACTTACTCTTGGGTAGGGAGAATTAGATTTCACTTGGCTGAGACGTTATGTGTTCCATGAGAAGGTTTACATTAGTATTCAACTAGCTTGCAGCTTAAAAATGATCAAATAATGGTAAACTCCCCACACCTTTTTTTAATTTCTTTAAGTGCTAGAGAGAGTTGACAAAGCAACAATAGTTAAAGATAACTGTGAAGTTAATTGGTTTTGGGGGGTCAGAGGGAAGGGAGATGTCATCCTATAGTGACTTGTTCTTCTGGACTAAGTGTTTTGTTTTGTTTTTTGGTTTTTTTTTTATTGGGCTAAGTATTTAAAAAACATTAAGTTAGGTGACTATCTTCTTTTTTGAAGTTTAGTTTGAGAATTTCACATAAAATTACAACTTTATCTTCAGTTTCTTTTTAGACTATGGCAACATATCTGGAGTTCATTCAGCAGAATGAAGAACGGGATGGTGTCCGGTTTAGTTGGAACGTGTGGCCTTCCAGCCGTCTCGAGGCTACGAGAATGGTTGTTCCCCTGGCTTGTCTCCTTACCCCTTTGAAAGAACGTCCAGACCTGCCCCCTGTACAGTATGAACCTGTGCTTTGTAGCCGGACAACCTGCAAAGCCATTCTCAATCCACTTTGGTATGAATTCTTTTTAAAACTAGTGAAAAAGAAGAATACAGTAAATTATGACTTCTACATTATTTCATTAAAGTGATTCGATTTGGGCAAGTCATCAAATTTGAGTAGAGAAGTGAATGGTGAGATTCTTATGTGGTGAATGCTTATAAAGTCTCCCCAGTCTCCCTTCCATAAAATTGGAACTTATGGGAATGAAGTGGAAATGAAGGGAAAAGATTTGAAATTCACTTTATTTCTTTTTTTTTTTTTTTTGCTAACTTCAGTTTGCTTTTGGCTTAACTGTAGATTATATTGGTGCCTTTAAAAGCATTTTCCAAAAATGAAAAACTTCAGACAGTTTTCTCATACTTAAACCTGGTATGGTGATGCTGTATGGCAGGAAGTGATAGGCAGAAGAAATCACAACTCTTAATGATTGTTAAGTATAATTTTTTGTACCTGAGATAGTGATCTATGTTATCCTCTTAAATGTGGACATTATTTGAAAGAATTTTTCAGAGAGGTGAAGAGTATCAGAAATACTCTATAAAAGGTAAGATTTTTATATGAGGGAACATTTTTTACTACATTCCCGTTGCTTTTACTTAATGTATCCATATGTACGATGCTGCTGCTCTTCTTTTGAAGCAATAGCCCTTGCTTGTTGATTTTCTAGATGTAGAAAGGGGGAAAAGCAACTGAAGCATTATCTTTAACCAGTTCTAGGAAGTATATCAACCCAGAAGCATGCCTCCCAACATTTTCAAGTGAGCTAGGTAAGGTGAAAGTCAGCCAAGTTTTTCCTGTGCATGAAATGTGCTTTTAGTATTGAAATTTAGTAGTTTCACATATCTGAGCAATGAAGATGTTAGAAAAATCACACAGATTAGTTAAGATAATAGGGCAAAAGGGAATAACCTATATTTTATATAAAATGAAAATTTAAATATTATCAAGGAAATTAGAAAAGAGAAAAAAGATTTACTAATTCTTCATTGCCACTATAGGAAAGAAATTTTTGGTGTACTTCATAGCCAGAACTCTTAACTGCAGTGGACATTTCGCATACCTCCATCCATTCATGCACACACACACAAACATATCTATGTGATTTACTGAACTTGAGGATTACATTTGAATGCTCTCTACATTAAAAATGAAAATGGTACCTAGCTGTAATATTTATCTTTCTCACAGTCAGGTTGATTATCGAGCAAAACTTTGGGCCTGTAATTTCTGTTTCCAAAGAAATCAGGTATGTGAACTTTTTAAGTGTTTTCCTGTGTTTCATTTTGGTGGAAGTACTCTAAAAAAAATTGAGGTTGAATTTGTGTCTGCCCTGGTAATCATCAGTTTCTGCTGAAGTCAAGGTGATAGCTTTTGTTAAGCATAATTGAATGTTGAACGTTTGTGATTTCTCTGTTGAATGGTGACTCAGTTTCATTATGTGGGTTTTTATCATTTAGTGTGGAGGGAAATAGAATTCCCTTTTTTTTATGTTTTCTGTTAGCAGTGAATATGTTACCAAAAGAAAACAGTTATGTTGTCTATATTTCATTTGACTTCAGTTTATTCTAATTAGATAGTGTACATTATTGAATTTTCATTTTCTTGGTCTTTGTAGCTTTTAGGGTCCAAGTACCCGTGTTGAGCCTCTTTTGATTTAAAAATTTTAAAGCTATTAAATTTAGAAGGAGCTCAAAAATGATGAGAGAGACTTTTGATTAAAACGAACTGTGCCTGTGATTCTAAAACTGGATTGTAGTGATCTTTGCAAAACTCTGTACATTTACTAAAAATCATCAGTTGTACATTTAAAAGTGTGAATTTTGAGGCATCTGGGTGGTTCAGTTGTTAGGCGTCTGCCTTCAGCTTGGGTCATGATCTCAGGGTCCTGGGATGGAGTATGGAGTCCTGCATCAAGCTCCCTGCTCAGCGGGAAGCCTGCTTCTCCCTCTCCTACTCCCCCTGTTTGTGTTCCCTTTCTCTCTCTCTCTCTTTCTCTGTCAAATAAATAATAAAACTCTTTAAAAAATAATTTTTTTTAAAAAGTGTGAATTTTATTGTATATAAAATATACTGGGATGCCTGGGTGGCTAAGCATCTGCCTTCTGCTCAGGTCCTGATCCCAGGGTCCTGGGATTGAGCCCTGCATTGGGCTCCTTGCTCAGAGGGGAGCCTGCTTCTCCCTGTGCCTGCTCTGCCTGCTGTTCCTCCTGCTTGTGCACGCTCATGCTCTCTCTCTGACAAATAAATAAAATCTTTAAAAATAAAAACTAAAGGGCGCCTGGGTGGCTCAGTGGGTTAAAGCCTCTGCCTTCGGCTCAGGTCATGATCTCAGGGTCCTGGGATCGAGGCCCATATCGGGCTCTCTGCTCGGCGGAGAGCCTGCTTCCTCCTCTCTCTCTCTGCCTGCCTCTCTGCCTACTTGTGATCTCTCTCGCTCTGTCAAAATAAATAAATTAAAAAAAAAAAGAAATAAAAACTAAAATATACCTCAGTAAAGCTGTTAGAAAAAAATTAATTGTTCCCAACATAGTATATAGTGCTCTAGTAGATTTTTTTTGTTTTTTTTTTTTAAAGATTTTATTTATTCATTTGACACACAGAGAGAGATCACAAGCAGGCAGAGAGAGAGGAGGAAGCAGGCTCCCCGCTGAGCAGAGAGCCCGATGCGGGCCTCGATCCCAGGACCCTGGGATCATGACCTGAGCCGAAGGCAGCGGCTTTAACCCACTAGGCCACCCAGGCGCCTGCAGAAAGTTTTAAAGACAAAAGAAAATGCCTGTGATAATATGTTAAGTGTAAAGAGCAGTTTGCAGAATTATATATACAGGGTGAGCTCAGCCGTGCTTAAGTAGAAGAAGTCTGAAAGGAAATACGCCTACATGTTGACAGCTGTCTCTAGTTGGTAGGAACATTAGGTCATTTTTTTTCCCTCCTTTATTTATTTATTTAAGAGAGAGAGAGGACACACACATGAGCAGGGGCAGGGGGAAGAGGGAGAGGGAGAAGCAGACTGCCCTCTGAGCAGGGAGCCCAACAACGTGGGGCTCCATCCCAGTACCCTGAGATCATGACCTGAGCCTAAAGCAGATGCTTAACTAACTGAGCCACCCACATGCCCCTTCTTCTTTTTTTTTTTAAGCTTATTTTTTCCCATAATCTCTACATTCATTGTGGGGCTGGAGTTCACAAGCCCTAGATCAAGAGTCGCATGCTCTTCTGACTGAGCCAGCCATGCATCCCTTTTCCTGTTCCTTATATTTTCTTGTACTTGCTGGTTTTTCTATAGTGAACATGCATTTATTGATGATAACAGCTAAAATAATAAATCCAAATAAAAGTATTAGACTTTCACATAAACCATTGATGGGACAGCTAAAATCTGAGCCCTTAATTTGCAGGGCAGCAATTAAGAAATGGTTTATAACCATGCATTTTCTAATCATCTAGAAGTTACAACATACCCTAATACATTTTATTTATTTATTTATTTACAAGATTTTATTTATTTATTTGACACAGAGATCACAAGTAGACAGAGAGGCAGGCAGAAGGAGAGGGGAAAGCAGGCTCCCTGCTGAGCAGAGAGCCTGATGGGGGGCTCAATCCCAGGACCCCAAGATCATGACCCAAGCTGAAGGCAGAGGCTTAACCCACTGAGCCACTCAGGTGCCCATCCTAATACATTTTAAGAAGTTAAAATGGGATATAATGTAAGGCAGGGTTATTGATTTAAAATTTTGATATTTTGACATATGTATATATTTAAATGTAGGCTCTGATTTAGGAGTTAGGAAGAGAACTGAGTCTGCATTTCTTTTTTTCTTTTTAAGATTTTATTTTTATGTGATCTCTATACCCAACATGGGGCTCGAACTCAACCCTGAGATCAAGAGTTGTATGTTCTACCAACTGAAGAACCAGCCTGGCGCCTCAAAATTTTGATTTTTGTATTTTAGTTAAATGTTCTGTGTTTTACAGAATTAATAAATGGTCATTACGTATTTTTGTAAATGGAAGATAGAAGGTATAACATAAATGTCTTTTAGTTCTAATAAAAGATTGCTCTATTTTCTTCTCTTCAGTTTCCTCCTGCTTACACAGGCATATCTGAGGTGAATCAGCCTGCTGAATTGATGCCCCAGTTTTCTACAATTGAGTACGTGATACAGGTAACTTCTTTGTCATGCATTTAATGAGTGGTGTTAAATCCTGAGCTTCTCTTGAAATACTTTGGCTTCTGTGTCCCTTACTTCTCTGTGTAATTTAAAGCTGCGAAGGCAGCAGGATCCTGAACACTTGTGTACTCACTGGCATTATTTGCAGTCTTGGTAGGCGGCTGGAAAAGGTATCACTGTTCGGCTCCTGTCCCCCACAGCCTTCTCCAACTTTGTGATGGGGCACTCCATCTTGTTGTCAAGCTTTAAACCTTGGGTTCATCCTTGACTTCTCTTTCTCGTGCATTCCATATCCAGTCCACTAGTTAATCGCGTTGGGTCTATATTCAGAATCTTTCCACAGTCCAACCACTTCTTTCCCTCACTGCTTTTGTTGTTGGCCAGCCACCGCCTCTCACTTAAATTCCCGGGCCATCTCCTAGCCCTTCTCCATAATTTGACCCTTTCCCACTTATATTTTATTCTCAACCCAGAAGCCAAAGTAACTCTTTAAAAACATGTTCTGTTCCTTCTGTGTTCAGAAACCTCCAATGGTGAAAATGGCCCTTTTTTACCCAGAGTAAGAGATAACCTTCAAGGCCCTGTGTGAATCTGCCCTGTTATCACTGCCCTGTATTAGTGTCTCGTTCAGCCATGTGGGCCTCATGACTTTCCTTGGGCATGCCGGGAATGTTGCCTGTGGGCCTTTCCTCTAGCTCTTCCTCAGCCTGGAATTCTCTTTCCCCTATGACTGTATTGCTCCCTCCCTCTCCTGTGGGTTTTTTCTCTAATGTTACTTTCTTAATGAGGCTTCCCTGATCTCTTGAGTAATACTGGAACCTGCCCAGAAAGTCAGCAACTTAAGCAGGCAAGGATTTTTGTTCTTTTGGCTCACTGTTGTATCCCAGGACCTGGAACTGTGTCTGGCACATGGAAGGTATTCAAAAATGTAGAATAAATTATTGGATATAGAAAGTTTTTACATTTAGTTTGTTTTAATGTAACCTGTCATTTAATGAGGTGAGTAGAAGTTAGATGTCCCTATTCCCTGTCGGTATATATAGATGAAGACTTGTTATTTACATACCTGATTTGCTTTAAAAAGAGTTGGTTTGGTCTCTTTGTATACTGACCACAATGCTGTGTTTCTTTGCATAAAGCGAGGTGCTCAGTCCCCTCTGATCTTCCTCTATGTGGTTGACACGTGCCTAGAAGAAGATGACCTTCAGGCCCTCAAAGAATCCCTGCAAATGTCCCTGAGTCTCCTTCCTCCAGATGCTCTGGTGGGTTTGATCACATTTGGGAGGATGGTGCAGGTTCATGAACTCAGCTGTGAAGGAATCTCCAAGAGTTATGTCTTCCGAGGGACAAAGGATTTAACCGCGAAGCAAATACAGGTTTGTGCCTTGCTTGTACAGAAGCAGGAGCAAGGAGATTTCTTAAACATGAATTGGTCATTCACTCTAGTGTTATGGGAAATGAGTCTTTTTGGTTTTTTTTAGGATATGCTGGGCCTCGCCAAGCCTGCCATGCCCATGCAGCAAGCAAGACCTGGTCAACCTCAGGAGCAGCCTTTTGTTTCAAGCCGGTGAGCTACCAATGTGGAGTGTTGCACACACAGTCGCAGGCATGCGGGGAAGTCCACTGGAGTAAGGGGAGAAATCTGTTAGAACTTTTGTTTTCTTATTTTTAGAGAAAAAAGTAAATGATTAAGTCCAAGAATATTTAACGTTTAATGATCTTTATAACAATTTGGTATATATTTGAAACTCATAACTGTTTGTGGATGTATATATACGTATGTATACACACATTTGTGTGGTTAGATTTGCTCTGAATGTCTTTCTTCTTAGTGTTGTGGCATCACAAGTGTTTTGAGCCCGCTGTATTCAAGCCTTCCCTTCCTCATACATACGACTGTTGTCCTTTTTGAGTTTTTTTTTTTTAAGATTTTATTTATTTATTTGACAGAGAGAGAGAGAGTGAGCACAAGTAGGCAGAGTGGCAGGCAGAGGGAGAGGGAGAAGCAGTCTCTCCGCCTGCAAGGAGCCTGACCCTGAGATCATGAGCTGAGCCGAAGGCAGCCACTCAACCGACTGAGCCACCCAGGCGCCCGTCCTTTTTGAGTCTTTAGGAAAACTGAAAACTTTGTGGGTGTCCTCAGGCAAACCTGAGACCAGGCACTTCCTTTCATCAGCCCTTTGAGTGCCCGTGGCTACCTGGAGCTGGGTTGGTAGTCAACAGACATAAAATGCATTGCCTGATGTGCTGGGGACAGCCACTTACTATAGTAAGAAACCAGTGCTTCTCTTTGTATTCACTCCTAAGGCTCACGAGAAACATTTGAGAATCACTTTATTTTTTTTTATTATTATTTTTAAGATTTTATTTATTTGACAAGAGAGAGATGCAGCGAGAGAGGGAACATGAGCAGGGAGAGTGGGAGAGAGAGAAGCATGCCCCCCAGCCAAGCAGAGAGCCCAATGTGGGGCTTGATGCCAGGACGCTGAAGGTAGACACCCAACAACCGAGCCACCCAGGTGCCCCAAGAATCACTTTAAAGTGGATCTTCAGAATGATGAAGTTGGGGTGCCTGGGTGGCACAGTTGTTTGAGCATCTGACTCTTGATTTCAGCTCAGGTCATGATCTTAGGGTCTGGATTGAGCCTAGGTCGGGCCCCAGGCTCACCAAGGAGTCTGCTAGATATTTCTCTCTCTTTCTCTCCCCTCTCTCCGTCTCTTCCCTCCCTCTCCCCCTCCTCCCTCCATCTTCTTCTGCCCCTACCCCTTGCTCTCTCTCTCCCCCCACCCCCGCAAAATAAATCTTAAAAAAAAAAAATGATGAAGGTAGTTCGTGTACAGGAACATTACATGGATTGAATTCACGTTAAACCTTTTTTTAAGGATTTCTTTGCTGCTTAAATTTAATTGAACTGATTTTTTCCTATTTAAATTCAGTTTTTTTCCATGATATATATATATAAATTGCTATATAGTTTTAAATTATGTTCTTGAATAAAATTGCCTTGAAGAAAAAAATCGCAAGTTTTTACCATTCTGAGTAATTATTTTGAAGAGCTCTGTGTCATCTAGGGTTAAAGACCAGAGTACATTATTAAACCAGGATTGATGTATCCATTGAAAATCATGCAGATTTCTGCAGCCTGTTCACAAGATTGACATGAACCTCACTGATCTCCTTGGGGAGCTGCAGAGGGACCCGTGGCCGGTGACTCAGGGGAAGAGACCTTTGCGATCCACTGGTGTTGCTTTGTCCATTGCCGTTGGCCTGTTGGAGGTAACTCAGAATTTACCAGGGTGCATCAGACCATGTGAGCTTGTTCCCTCAGTTTTATTTGCTAGCCTTGTTTGAAAATGAGTTGTGACCTAAGTCAACGGACTGCCTTAATTTATTAGAAAGCACTTCAGGTATTATTATTATCCACAGTGAAGGAGCCCCATGATGTTTTGAAAATACCAGAAGTTTTCATGAGAAACACAAGGCCTTTAGGGCAAGGGCGAGTGCTCACAGTGAATTAATAAAAATGTACGGAACCATCGGATTGGAAGACATAAGGCTCCTTCCCTGCATTGTCACCTGTGTTGTTTTGAACTATTATCAGTATCCAGCAAAACTGAAGAGAACTTTGGAATTTTTTTTTAGGGAGACAGATGCATACTTGGGGTGGGCTGTATGTTTCTAAAATGCTGCCATTTACTGTTCCAGGGCACTTTTCCAAACACGGGAGCCAGGATTATGTTGTTTACCGGGGGCCCCCCCACCCAAGGGCCTGGCATGGTGGTTGGAGATGAATTAAAGGTTCCTATTCGCTCCTGGCATGATATTGAGAAAGATAATGCACGTTTCATGAAAAAGGCAACCAAGGTAGGTGTTCCTGGATTCTGGTGGTTACCCAGTGCTGGGTTTGGGCTATTCTGGAGTGACGGCTGCTTGGCTGAGGCCATGCTTTGTGGTCAGCAAATGGCTCTTGCTCAGGTGACCTTCCAGATCTTGGCTGCTTTTAAATTGGTGCCCCAGCTGAGTCCTTACTTAGAGTGGGTGGTCTTAAAACCGGTAGAAGTGTTTTGAGATTGAAAACTATACATTGGGGCACCTGGTGGCTGAGTTGGTTAAGCAGCTGCCTTCAGCTTAGGTCATGATTCCAGCATCCTGGGATTGAGTCCCGCTTCGTGCTCCATGCTCAGCGGGGAGCCTGCTTCTCTCTCTCCCTCTGCCTGCCGCTCTGCTTACTTGTGCTCTCTCCCTATCTCTCTGTCAAATAAATAAAAAATCTTAAAAAAAAAGAAAACTATACATTTATTGGATGTTATAAAGAAAACTGTCTCCATATTCTTATGTTTGATTGCATCCCTTTGGTGTAGTAAGACATACCTCGTGAATAATATGGTTTCCTAAAGGTAATTTTTCTCCATTCACAGCACTATGAGATGCTTGCTAACCGAACTGCTACAAATGGTCACTGCATTGATATTTACGCTTGTGCCCTTGATCAGACTGGACTTCTGGAGATGAAGTGTTGTGCAAATCTTACTGGGTATGTTGATAGCAAACACCTGGGAAAATGGAGTGTGTGTATTTTAAGGAAAGAGAAGTGAGTGATGAAAGCATAGGAATGTGCAAGGCTGACCTAGATAAGCTTTCGGAAGGCTCCAGCCTGTTGTGTCTGTGGAAGGGAAGGTGTATGGGCCTCTTGGAGAAAGAAGCAGTGATCAGCAGCAGGAGGTTGCAAGGTTCACTATGAATGAATCATATCAGAGTAACTTCACTTCTTCCTTAGAGTTGTCACAGAATCTGTAACAGGGCAAGAACGCAAGCACGCATGGAGTATGTGGCCTTCAGCAAGCCACTTCCTTATGAGAAGGCTGGGGTGGGGCGGGGGGGGGGGCAGGAATAGGGTCTGAATGCCAGAGCAATTAGGAGACCCTTCACCTGACTTAGTAACTATAAGTCACGCCCAGCTTGGAGCACATGCTCAGCGTGGAGGGTGCTCGGGAGGGCGTGTTTAGCACCTAAGTCTGTATCCTGCAGGCCAGCCACAGCGGAGAGCTGTAGTTCTCAAAGCGCAGTGGGGCCTCGCCAGCAACCTTCAGGGCCCCGGGACAAGGATGAGAAGTGTATCTCCTTGGGCCTTGCCCCAGGCTTTCTGAATCAGACTCTGAGGATACAGCCCAGTAGTCAGCTTTCACACACTGTCCAGGGCATTCTGGTGCACATGAGTATGAGAACTGCTGGTGTGCACCACTGGTCTGAAGCAGGCTGCATGCCAGACTCTCCCAGGGAGCTTTATTGTTTATTTTTTTATATATATATTTGAACTTTCATTATTTTTTTATTTTCAGTAGGCTCCATGCTCATTGTGGAGCCCTGCCCGAGAGCTCTAAAAGCTACTTTTGCTCTGAGTCTTGTCCCTCTTCTATTCTCATGTAGTTAGCATGGGGTGTGACCCAACATCAGAATTAGTTAACCTTCCCTGGGTGTTTCTAATGGGAAGCAGAGTTTGAGAACCACTGGGGTGGACCTTTAGTGTCCAAAGTGTGGTTGAACACAGGCAGCATCAGCCTCACATGAGAGCTTGTAAGGAATGTAGAATATTGAACCTTACCCTAGACGTTTTGTGTCAAAACCTGCATTTGAATAAGACCCCAGGAGACTTGCACAGAGCAGCTTGAGAAGTACTGGTGTGAAGCTGTGGGTATTCCTGAGATTCTGCATTTCTTTTTTTTTTTTTTTTTAAGATTTTATTTATTTGATTGACAGAGACACAGCAAGAGAGGGAACACAAGCAGGGGGTGTGGAAGAGGGAGAAGCAGGCTCCCCGCTGAGCAGGGAGCCTGATGCGGGGCTCAGTTCCAGGACCCTGGGATCATGACCTGAGTCAAAGGCAGATGCTTAACAACTGAGCCACCCAGGTGCCCCAAGATTATGCATTTCTAACAAACTGGGTGACACTGCTGGTCCTCACTGAGTAACAAAGGCCACGTAGGAGGTAGAATGCAAGTCACTCCATGCAGTCCCAGAGAGCAGCAGGTGGGTTAGGTGACCCGAGTCCCACATGACACTGACAGAGCTATACCAGTGAGCCACATTTAATAAGAGGAATTCCTATCAGTATCCTCCAGGACCTCTTGTCTCAGAGCATCCACGAAACGCCTCACTGTTTTTGTGAACATCCCCAAGTTTACACGCCAGTGTGTGTTTGCACACATGGTCACCACATCTCTCCGATGGAATGGGACCATCACTTCTGTCAGATTCTCAGCGAGGTCTTTGAGTTCTGAATAACTTAGTATTTAGGTCACATAATCTGTCGCACAAGTACAGTATCAGGGAAATGTGTTAGCAAGGACATTAAGAGGTCTCAGAGGTTTTAGCTGTGGCTCAACGTGAGCCAGCCATTTGGGATGAGTTCTAGAAGAGGTAAGGTGACCATAGGCTGTGTTACAGGAATTGGTTATATTCAGAGAAGATCATAGTCTTGGTTTCCTTGGTGCCAGACACACCCAGATTATATTGTCTGCCATTCTTAGCATTTCAATTTCAAAGGGATATGGAGAGAACTGGGGGTGTTCAAAGGCAAGTGGTAAGAGTGGTGGAGAGTACTCAAAACTGTGTCATAAGGAGAATGAAGGATCTAGAAAAGACACCACTGAAGACAGATGGGCATGAGATCTATATTCAAGAGTCGAAGCCCTCTTCTATGGAGAGGGCATCAGATTTGTTGGCTGTGTATATGACCAAAGGGGAAAACTAGAACCAGTGATGGGAGCTGCTAGGAAATAGAATATCACCCAGTATGAGGAAAGGCTGCTGCTGGAGGGCATGTGCTCCTGATGCAGGAGGAGTCCAAATCTAATCTGGGTGATAACCTGGCTGGTATGTTGTAGAGGGCTTGTGTGATTCGGGATTAGGTTTGTGTGATGCAACAGAGGTCGGCAGCCAGGGCTGGGATATTGGTGTCATCTTCACTGGGGCTGAGGCCCTTCCTGTGCTGCTCTACCACCTTTATGTTCTGCCTGCAGTTCAGGATGGTAACTGGGCTCTCGCTGTGCTTGAGCAGCAGGAAGGAGGAAGAGTCAAAGACCTTCCCATGAGAATGGATCCCTACAAATCACAAAGGCCATTTCCAACAAACAAAGCTGAGTTACATGGCTACGTGCAAGGCAGGCTGGGAAATGGAGCCTTTTTTTCCAGGGAACCATGGAAACCATGACTAAGGAAGGGGAGGAAGGGTGGACATTTAGGGCCAAAGAGTCATCTCTGTCCCTGGAGGGGTCAGCCAGTTTGAGATAGCTGGACCAGATGATCTTGTGTTCTGCCCAGTTCTGAAATCCTGTTTGATGATTGATGCTGGATGCATAACTTGCATCATGCTCTGTTTTTTTGTTTTTTTGTTTTTAAAGATTTTATTTATTTATTTCACAGAGGGAGAGAGATCACAAGGAGGCAGAGAGGCAGGCAGAGACAGAAAGGGGGAAGCAGGCTCCCCGCTGAGCAGGGAGCCCGATGCGGGCCTCGATCCCAGGACCCTGAGATCATGACCTGAGCCAAAAGCAGAGGCTTTAACCCACGGAGCCACCCAGGCGCCCTCATGCTGTGTTTGTGTTTATCTGCCCCAGTACATGAACTGCAGAGATTTTGAATAGTCTTTTCCTCCAACTTCAAAAAGGCATGAAAAAGTTATTCATACACTAGAAGACATAATTCACATATGGCCAAAGATTCAATGTTTTGAGTCAGTGAATTAACCTGAAAAGGGTTTCCCGCAAGCTTGGGCATTTCCCCTACCGGAGAAGAGTGAGGGGAGCTGGACACATTTCCTCAGATACAACCGATTAAACCTGTGGGTTTGTCAGTAAACGGTTCTTTTTGTTTTGTTTTTTGGCCTTTTTTTTTTTTTTGAAATAATTACGGATTCACAAGAAATTACAAAAATAGTACAGAGAGGTCTGCCCATGCTCTTCCATGTAGCAGCTCCCAGCGGTAGCATCT
This sequence comes from Ailurus styani, assembly GCA_002007465.1. Classification (NCBI taxonomy): domain Eukaryota; kingdom Metazoa; phylum Chordata; class Mammalia; order Carnivora; family Ailuridae; genus Ailurus; species Ailurus styani. The sequence continues at coordinate 73,618 of LNAC01000564.1, read as the reverse complement.
TTCAGAAATGTAGTGCAGCGTCACCACCAGGAACTGACGTTGGTATGACATGATGAACTATATCACAGACCCTACTTGGATTTCACCGGTTTGTACAGGCACTCTTTTTTTTTAACATGCAGGTTAGCATCGAATGAGACTGTAGGAGCTATCAGTTTGTGTAACCACTACTGTGGTAAAGATTTAGAACTGTTCTAAGGAGTCCTGTCTTTGATATCTTGAAAACAGTGTCTTTTCTAATTACACATTGAACTTGCTGTTTCCCCTTTAAGTTAGTAGCACCTTCATGGACATGGTTTTTTCCCCCTTCTTTAAATTATTGTTTATGAACATCAGGGAAGCATCCGAATGGCTTTCAGTCATCCTTAATGTTCACTTTCTTCTTTCTTTCCTAGAGGCCACATGGTGATGGGAGACTCTTTCAACACTTCTCTCTTCAAGCAGACATTCCAAAGAATTTTTAGTAAAGATTTCAATGGAGATTTCCGCATGGCATTTGGTGCTACTTTGGAAGTGAAGGTACAATAGCTTTCTGACACTTTAATGGAAAATTAGTGCTCTGACTTACTTAGGATTCAGACTTGTAGAAGCCTCATCTTGCTGGACACGGGCATCTAAAGGTAAATTAAAAGGTTCCCAGCAAAATAGTCGAAGAAGGTATATTGATTCTGTCTCTTTGCTACTTGAAGATGACCTGTATATTAATGTTCTAAATAAAAGTGCTCTCTATTCCCCTGCAGGTTTTGCTCTGTCCTGCTCTAGGACAGTAGGCCTAAGAATTAGTGGTGGGCTGAGGTTACATGGGGTTGAGTGCCCCCTCCCCGCCGCTGCCATCAGTATGGGCCACCATATTCACAGAACCATGTTTATATTTAGCACCTGCCTACAGACTAGCCAAAGTACTTGAAAATTAGTGCAATGAGTTTGGGTCTTGTTTTTTCTTGTAGGGACTGAAAGCCCTGCACACTTGATTTTGAGTCATTGAGAAAACATTAGAAGGAGATGTTACATAATGGGATTAGGATTATTACTTTGAGAATTGAAGATAATCATTAAATCATTTAGATTAAACTTTAAACAATCTTCTCAAATGTTTGAGTTTTTTTTTAAGTTGAAGAAGAAGAGACTTTAATGAATTGAGATTTTTAAAATCTAAATATATTGGCCTCGTTATGTTGGAGTTCACAAAGTATTTTTAAAACAACATAAAACAGTACATTCACCGATGAGAAATTATAATTATGACTAAATATGTGGAATTGGAAAAAAATGTAGTATTGTTGGTAGGATTGTTATCTTCTATGTGTATAATAATTTCAAAGGTGAGGGAGTGCCTCGCTGGCTCAGTCAGAAGAGCATGAAACTTTTAAATTTTATTTTTATTCTTTGCCCAAGGGGTACAGGTCTGTGAATCATCAGGCTTACATCTTTCACAGCATTCACCAAAGCACAAACCCTCCCCAATGTCCATAACCCATCCACCCTATCCCTACCCTCCCACCCCCCAGTAACCCTCAGTTTGTTTT